>OU342744.1:128978554-129559310 GCA_910589775.1 Avena eriantha | reverse complement strand
CCCGGGAGGCGGAGGCGCTTTGCGCCTCGAACTACCCCTGCCCACCGGGCTACCGCGTCCCCACCGGCTGGATGCTGAGCGCCGGAGGCGTGCCGGTCCCTCCTGTCCCTTTAGGTGTGGAGCGCCGGATGGCCATCACGAACCACTACTACCTCGAGCTCACGCCAGAGCAGCGGAGGAATCCCAACTGGCATCCCGACTATTTCCCGACTTGGGAAGCATTCTTCATCAATCGGCGTGAGAGGGCGCTCGCCAGGCACGAGGAGGACGACCCACCTCCTTCGAACTTCAACGAGGCCGGCCATTGGCTGTGGTGGTGCGGCCGGACTCTCCAGAGTGTCATGGCCTACAACACGACCGGCAATAACCCCCGCCTACGGTACCCTAAAATCCAGCCCACGCGTGCCCAACCTTCAAGGTTCGACTACGGCGACCCTGACGACGACAGCGACGACGGCGCCGGCGACTACGACGACTACAGTGGCGCGTATTACAGGGCTAGGCAGGAGCATGACTAAATCACTCCAACATTAGGCATGTTTCTTAATTTTTAGTTGTGCTACGTATCTTAATTTTCAGTTGTGCTATGTATCCTTAGTGTTTGTGGGTTCCTTCTCTTGTGATGGTTTCTTCTCTTTGGGTGATCACCTCCCACGGCTCAAAACCCGGTTGTCAACGTCTAGTTTGATTGAGCAAGATGTATTACATGAAAGGGGACCTTTATGTCTCAAATAAAAGGTTTAATACATTACATAGATTTATGTCTCAAATAAAAGGTTTAATACATTATTACACATCACCAACATCTAGTGTTGTGGTTTTCTTCTGCACCGTAGCCATGGAGAATCTTCATCATTTAACAGGATGCTTGGGTCAATTTTCACTTTGAAGGGCGGAATTTCATGAAACTTATTGTAATCTTATGACATGTCTGTCTTGTCATCCACTCCCACGATGTATTTTGTACTCTTTTGCTTATCTTTCTTTTTTCTCGGTTTGGTAGACATGTCCTTCACATAGAAAACCTGAGCCACATCGTTGGCTAGGACGAATGGTTCATCCATGTACGCAAGATTGTTGAGATCCACTCTTGTCATGTCGTACTTTTGGTCTACATGTACCCCGCCTCCTGTCAGCTTGACCCATTTGCACCGAAAGAAAGGGACCTTAAAAGTAGGTCCATAGTCAAGTTCCGATATCTCCTCTATGTACCCATAATATGTGTCCTTCTGCCCATTGTCATCTGTTGCATCAAAGCGAACACCACTGTTTTTGTTGGTGCTCTTTTTATCTTGGGCGATCGTGTAAAATGTATTCCCATTTATCTCGTACCCTTGGAAAGTACATATAGTCGAAGATGGTAACCTGGCCAACGAGTACAACTCATCTCTAACAGTGGTGTTATTCATGAGATTTGTCTGCAACCAATTGCCAAAATTCTTCTCGTGTTCCCCTTTAATCAAGGTTTCAGGCTTCCCCGGGTTTTCGAAGCGTAGAATATTCTTGTGTTTCTCGATATACGGAGCCACCACGTTGGAATTGTGTAGAACTGTGTAGTGTGATTGAGTGAACGAATTCCCTTCCCTACATACCATTGATTTCCTTCCTAGTGTGCCTTTTCCATTCATCCTCCCCTCATACCGAGATTTAGGAACACCAATCGGCTTAAGGTCAGGAAGAAAGTCAACACAAAACTCAATGACGTCCTCTGTTCCATAGCCCTTGGAGATGCTTCCTTCTGGCCTAGCACGGTTATGAACATATTTCTTTAAGACTCCCATGAACCTCTCTAAGGGGAACATATTGTGTAGAAACACAAGACCGAGAATTCTAATCTCTTTGACTAGGTGAACTAGGAGGTGCGTCATAATATTGAAGAAGGATGGCGGGAACAACAACTCGAAGCTGACCAGACATTGGACCACATCAATCTGTAACCCTGATAGACTTTCTCGATCGATTACCTTCTGAGAAATTTCATGGAGGAATGCACATACCTTCACAATGGCTAGTCGAACATTTTCTGGTAGAATTCGCCTCAATGCAACTAGAAGCAATTGCGTCATAAGCACATGGCAGTCATGAGACTTTAGGTTTTGAAATTTTTTCTCTTTCATATTTACTATTCCCTTTATATTCGACGAGAAGCCAGACGGGACCTTGATACTGAAAAGGACTTCAAAAAAGATTTCCTTCTCTTCTTTCGTAAGAGCGTAGCTGGCAAGCCCTTGAAACTGCCCTGGATGCTTGCCGTCTCGTCCTTTATGATGTTGCTGGTCCTCCCGTGTTGCCGGGGTATCTTTTGACTTCCCATACAAGCCCAGGAAGCCTAGAATATTCACGCAAAGATTCTTTGTCAGGTGCATCACGTCGATTGCAGAGCGGACCTCATGCACTTTCCAATAGGGTAGCTCCCAAAATACAGATTTCTTCTTCCACATGGGTGCGTGTCTGGTAATGGGGTCTTTCGGAACAGGTTGTCCTCCAGGACCCTTTCCAAAGATTACATCCAAATCCTTGACCATACCAAATACATCAGCACCACTACGGGGGACAGGCTTCGTCCGTGTTTCTGCCTTGCCATTGAAATGCTTACCTTTCTTCTTTAAGGGATGACTGGGCGGAAGAAAACGACGATTGTACGGGTACACATTCTTTCTACATTTATCCAGATATATACTTTCAGTCTCATCTAAACAGTGCGTGCATGCATTGTATCCTTTATTCGTCTATCCTGAAATGTTACTAAGAGTAAGCCAATCATTGATGGTTACGAACAACAACGCTTGTAGGTCAAATTCCTGCTGTTTGTGCTCATCCCACACACGTACACCTGGTTTGTCCCACAACTGTAGAAGTTCATCAACTAATGGCCTTAGGTACACATCAATGTCGTTGCCGGGTTGCTTCGGGCCTTGGATGAGCACTGGCATCATAATGAACTTCCGCTTCATGCATAACCAAGGAGGAAGGTTGTAGATACATAGAGTCATGGGCCAGGTGCTGTGACTGCAGTTCTGCTCCCCAAAAGGATTCATGCCATCGGTACTTAGACCAAACCATAAGTTCCTTGCGTCACCAGCAAAGTCCGGGAAGTCTCTCTTGATTTTTCTCCACTGCCGACCATCAGCAGGGTGCCTCAACATCCCGTCTTGCTTACGGTCTTCCATGTGCCATCGCAACAACTTGGCATGCTCTTTATTTCGGAAAAAACGTTTCAACCGTGGTATTATAGGAGCATACCACATCACCTTGGCAGGAACCCTCTTCCTGGGTGGCTCGCCCTCAACATCACCAGAGTCATCATTTCTGATCTTATACCGCAATGTAGTGCATACCGGGCATTTATCCATATTCTCGTACTCCTCACCGCGATAGAGGATGCAGTCATTAGGGCATGCATGTATCTTCTGCACGTCTAATCCTAGAGGGCAGACAAGTTTCTTTGCTTCGTACGTACTGGAGGGAAATTGGTTATTTCTTGGAAGCAGCTTCTTCATTATTACCAGCAACTTTTCAAATCCTGAGTCAGTCATACCGGTCTCTGCCTTCCACTTCAACAATTCCAGTGTGCTACCCAGCTTCTTCTAGCCATCTTCACAAGTTGTATACAACAATGTGTTATGGTCCTGTAACATTTTCTCCAACTGCAACCTCTCCTTTTCTATGTCGCAGTCTCGCCTTGCATCACTAATGATCCGACCAAAATCATCAACGGGATCATCTGGTTCCCGTTCTTCACCCCCTTCTTCTTCATTATCTTCAACTGCAGTATCATCGTATTCAGGGAACATAGATCGGTAGTTGTCATCATCGTTCTCTTCTTCATCACCATCTTCCATCATAACCCCTCTTTCTCCGTGCTTGGTCCAAACATTATAGCCGGACATGAAATCGGACCGAAGCAGGTGGCTCTGAATGACTCTTGAGGAAGTGTGAGCCTGCTCATTCCGACATTCAACACATGGACAACACATAAAACCATCCCGCCGCTTGTTCGCCTCGGCCACAAGGCGAAAAGAACGCATGCCTTCTCTGTAAGCGTCAGAGCGTCGGTCACCGTACATCCATGGGTGGCTCATCTGCATCATACAACCATGCATATATATCAAACGCAATCATGATGCTTAAATTAGTACCGCGCGGTCAAAACGAGAAAATAGTTGCTAACCTTTTAGGACACTTCAAAACAAAGAGGAGAACCTTAAGTGTCGCTCTGGCACCTCATATCATATTTTGTCTTGTGTGAACTCAAGTGGCATTGCTCTAACAGGCATTTCACCAAACACTTCTAGTGCATATGAAGAAAAAAACTTAGCACAAAGTTATACCCACCTCTCACATAGGAAAATAACAGGAGAGAGTGGAGGGCTGGGTGCATATATATAGGGCCAGGCCATTAGTCCCGGTTTGAGATACAAACCGGGACTAAAGGTTCTGCCAGGAGCACGCGCGCCGGCCCAGACTCATTTGCCCCGGTTTGTATCTCAAACTGGGACGAATGGTTCCTTACGGACTGGGACAAAGTGCCTCGGCCTCCTCGGGCCGTCTGGTTTGGACCATTAGTCTCGGCCCCAGCCACGGCCGGGACTAGTGGCCCGAACCAAAGGCCCATTTTCTACTAGTAGTGGTTTTTGGAAAAGAACACACATGCAATGAACACTAGTTGATCCATAAGTGGTTTGTGGAAAGAACACACATGCAATGACTCTAGTGCTGGTTTTAGTATAAGAACACACAAGCAATGACTCTAGTGGGTCCATATATGATTTGTGGAAAGAACACACATGCAATGACACCGGTTGATCCATGTGTGGTTTGTGGAAAGAACACACATGCAATGACTCTAGTGGTTGATCCATGTGTGGTTTGTGGAAATAACACACATGCAATGACTCTAATGGATCCATAAGTGGTTTGTGGAACATAACACAGATACAATGACCACTAGTTGATCCATATGTGGTGTGTGGAAAGAACAGACATGCAATGGCACTAGTTGATCCATGTGTGGTTTGTGGAAATAACACACATGCATTGACACTAGTTGATCCATATGTGGTTTGTGGAAAGAACACACATGCAATGACTCTAGTGCTAGTTTTAGTATAAGAACACACATACAATGACTCTAGTGGGTCCACATGTAGATTGTGAAAAGAACACACATGCAATGACCACTAGTTGATCCATAAGTTGTTTGTGGAAAAGAACACACATGCAATGAACACTGGTGGATCCATGTGTCATTTGTGGAAAAGAACACACACGCAATGAGTCTAGTGCTAGTTTTAGTATAACAACGCACATGCAATGACTCTAGTGGGTCCACATGTGGTTTGTGAAAAGAACACACATGCAATGACCACTGGTTGATCCATATGTGGTTTTTGGAAAAGAAAACACATGAAATGACTCTAATGGATCCATATGTGGTTTGTGGAAAAGAACACACTTGCAATGACCACTAGTTGATCCATGTGTGGTTTGTGGAAAGAACACACATGGAATGACACTAGTTGATCCATGTGTGGTTTGTGAAAAGAACACACATGCAATGACCACTAGTTGATCCATATGTGGTTTTTGGAAAAGAACACACATGCAATGAACACTAGTGGATCCATCAGTGGTTTGTGGAAAGAACACACATCCAATGACTCTAGTGCTGGTTTTAGTATAAGAACACACAAGCAATGACTCTAGTGGGTCCATACGTGATTTGTGGAAAGAACACACATGCAATGACACTGGTTGATCCATGTGTGGTTTGTGGAAAGAACACACATGCAATGCCATTGGTTGATCCATGTGTGGTTTGTGGAAATAACACACATGCAATGACTCTAGTGCTAGTTTTAGTATAAGAACACACATGCAATGACTCTAATGGATCCATATGTGGTTTGTGAAAAGAACACACATACAATGACCACTTGTTGATCCATGTGTGGTTTGTGGAAAAGAACACACATGCAATGAACACTAGTGGATCCATAAGTGGTTTGTGGAAAGAACACACATGCAATGACTATAGTGCTGGTCTTAGTATAAGAACACACAAGCAGTGACTCTAGTGGGTCCATATGTCATTTGTGGAAAGAACACACATGCAATGATACTGGTTGATCCATGTGTGGTTTGTGGAAAGAACACACATGCAATGCCATTGGTTGATCCATGTGTGGTTTGTGGAAATAACACACATGAAATGACTCTAATGGATCCATATGTGGTTTGTGGAAAAGAACACACATGCAATGACCACTGGTTGATCCATGTGGTTTGTGGAAAGAACACACATGCAATGACACTAGTTGATCCATGTGTGGTTTGTGAAAAGAACAGACATGCTATAACCACTGGTTGATCCATATGTGGTTTTTGGAATAGAACACACATGCAATGAACACTCGTTGATCCATAAGTGGTTTGTGCAAAGAACACACATGCAATGACTCTAGTGCTGGTTTTAGTATAAGAACACACAAGCAATGAATCTAGTGGGTCCATATGTGATTTGTGGAAAGAACACACATGCAATGACACTAGTTGATCCATGTGTGGTTTGTGGAAACAAGACACATGCAATGCCATTGGTTGATCCATGTGTGGTTTGTGGAAATAACACACATGCAATGACTCTAATGGATCCATATGTGGTTTGTGGAAAAGAACACACATGCAATGACCACTGGTTGATCCATGTGTGGTTTGTGGAAAGAACACACATGCAATGACACTAGTTGATCCATGTGTGGTTTCTGAAAAGAACATACATGCAATAACCACAGGATGATCCATATTTGGTTATTGGAAAAGAACACACATGCAATGAACACTAGTTGATGCATAAGTGGTTTGTGGAAAGAACACACATGCAATGACTCTAGTGCTGGTTTTAGTATAAGAACACACAAGCAATGACTCTAGTGGTCCATATGTGATATGTGGAAAGAACACACATCTAGTGACACTAGTTGATCCATGTGTGGTTTGTGGAAGAACACACATGCAATGCATTGGTGGATCCATGTGTGGTTTGTGGAAATAACACACATGCAATGACTCTAATGGATCCATATGTGGTTTGTGGAAAAGAACACACATGCAATGACCACTGGTTGATCCATGTGTGGTTTGTGGAAAGAACACATGTGGAGTGACCACTGGTTGATCCATGTGTGGTTTGGGAAAATAACAAACATGCAATGGCACTTGTTGCTCGATGTGTGGTTTGTGGAAAGAACACACATGCAATGACTCTAGTGCCAGTTTTGGTATAAGAACACACATGCAATTACTCTAATGGATCCATATGTGGTTTGTGGAAAAGAACACACATACAATGACCACTTGTTGATCCATGTGTGGTTTGTGGAAACAACACACATGCAATGACAGTGGTGGATCCATGCGTGGTTTGTGAAAAGAACACACATGCAATGAGTCTAGTGCTGGTTTTAGTATAAGAACACACATGTAATGAGTCTAGTGCTGGTTTTAGTATAAGAACACACATGCAATGACTCTAGTGGGTCCACATGTGGTTTGTGAAAAGAACACACATGCAATGACACCGGTTTATCCATATGTGGTTTGTGGAAAAGAATACACATGCAATAACCACTGGTTAATCCATAAGTGGTTTGTGGAAAGTACACACATGCAATGACAACTAGTGGATCCATAAGTGGTATGTGGAAAGAACACACATGCAATGACTCTAGTGCGGGTTTTAGTATAAGAACACACAAGAAATGACTCTAGTGGGTCCATATGTGATTTTTGGAAATAACACACAACCAATGAATCTAGTGGGTCCATATGTGATTTGTGGAAAGAACAAACATGCAATGACACTGGTTGATCCATGTGTTGTTTGTGGAAAGAACACACATGCAATGACTCTAGTGGTTGATCCATGTTTGGTTTGTGGAAATAACACACATGCAATGACTTTAATGGATCCATAAGTGGTTTGTGGAAAATAACACAAATGCAATGACCACTGATTGACCCATATGTGGTTTGTGGAAAGAACACACATGCAATGACATTAGTTGATCCATGTGTAGTTTGTGGAAAGAACACACAAGCAATGACACTGGTTGATCCATATGTGGTTTGTGGAAAGAACACACGTGCAATGACTCTAGTGCTGGTTTTACTATAAGAACACACAAGCAATGACTATAGTGGGTCCATATGTGATTTGTGGAAAGAACACACATACAATGCCATTGGTTGACCCATGTGTGGTTTGTGGAAATAACACACATGAAATGACTCTAATGGATCCATATGTGGTTTGTGGAAAAGAACACACATGCAATGACCACTGGTTGATCCATGTGTGGTTTGTGGAAAGAACACACATGCAATAACACTAGTTGATCCATGTGTGGTTTGTGGAAAGAACACACATGCAATGACTCTAGTGGGTCCATATGTGGTTTGTGAAAAGAACACAGATGCAATGACCACTGGTTGATCCATATGTGGTTTGTGGAAAGAACACACATGAAATGACTCTAGTGGGTCCATATGTGGTTTGTGAAAAGGACACACATGCAATGACCAGTGGTTGATCCATATGTGGTTTGTGGAAAGAACACACATGCAGTGAACACTGGTGGATCCATATGTTGTTTGTGAAAAGAACACACATGCAATGACTCTAGTGCTTGTTTTAGTATAAGAACACACAAGCAATGACTCTAGTGGGTCCATATGTGATTTGTGGAAAGAACACACATGCAATGACACTGGGTGATCCATGTGTGCTTTGTGGAAAGAACACACATGAAAGGACTCTAGTGGTTGATCCATGTGTGGTTTGTGGAAAAACACACATGCAATGACTCTAGTGGTGGTTTTAGTATAAGAACACACATGCAATGACTCTAGTGGGTACACATGTGGTTTGTGAAAACAACACACATGCAATGACCACTGGTTGATCCATATGTGGTTTGTCGAAAGAACACACATGCAATGACACTGCTTGATCCATGTGTGGTTTGTGGAAAGAACACACATGCAATGACCACTGGTTGATCCATGTGTGGTTTGTAGAAAGAACACACATGCAATGACAGTGGTGGATCCATGTGTAGTTTATGAAAAGAACACACATGCAATGAGTCTAGTGCAGGTTTTAGTATAAGAACACACATGCAATGACTCTAGTGGGTCCACATGTGGTTTGTGAAAAGAACACACATGCAATGACCACTGGTTGATCCATGTGTGGTTTGTGGAAAGAACGCACATGCAATGACAGTGGTGGATCCATGTGTGGTTTGTGGAAAGAACACACATGCAATGAGTCTAGTGGTGGTTTTAGTATAAGAACACACATGCAATGACTCTAGTGGGTCCACATGTGGTTTGTGAAAAGAACACACATGCAATGAAAACTGGTTGATCCATATGTGGTCTGTGGAAAAGAACACACATGCAATGAACACTGGTGGATCCATAAGTTGTTTGTGGAAAGACACACATGCAGTGACTCTGGTTGGTCCATATGTGGTTTGTGGAAAGACACACATGTAGTGACCACTAGTTATTCCATGTGTGGTTTGTGAAAAGAACACGCATGCAATGCCACTGGTTGATCCATGTGTGGTTTGTGGAAAGAACACACATGCAATGACTCTAGTGCTAGTTTTAGTATAAGAACACACATGCAATGACTCTAATGGATCCACATGTGGTTTGTGAAAAGAACACACATACAATGACCACTTGTTGATCCATGTGTGGTTTGTGGAAAGAACACACATGCAATGACAGTGGTGGATCCATGTGTGGTTTGTGAAAATAAAACACATGCAATGAGTCTAGTGCTGGTTTTAGTATAAGAACACACATGCAATGACTCTAGTGGGTCCACGTGTGGTTTGTGAAAAGAACACACATGCAATGACACCGGTTGATCCATATGTTGTTTGTGTAAAAGAACACACATGCAATGACCACTGGTTGATCCATAAGTGGTTTGTGGAAAGAACACACATGCAATGAACATTGGTGGATCCATAAGTGGTTTGTGGAAAGAACACACATGCAATGACTCTAGTGCTGGTTTTAGTATAAGAACACACAAGCAATGACTCTAGTGGGTCCATATGTGATTTGTGGAAAGAACACACATGCAATGACACTAGTTGATCCATGTGTGATTTGTGGAAAGAACACACATGCAATGACTCCAGTGGTTGATCCATGTGTGGTTTGTGGAAAGAACACACATGCAATGACACTAGTGCTAGTTTTAATATAAGAACACCCATACAATGACTCTAGTGGGTCCACATGTAGTTTGTGAAAAGAACACACATGCGATGACCACTTGTGAATCCATGTGTGGTTTGTGGAAAAGAACACACATGCAATGAGTCTAGTGCTGGTTTTAGTATAAGAACACACATGCAATGACTCTAGTGGGTATATATGTGGTTTGTGAAAAGAACACACATGCAATGAACACTGGTTAATCCATATGTGGTTTTTGGTAAAGAACACACATGCAATGAACCCTGGTTGATCCATAAGTGGTTTGTGGAAAGAACAAACAAGCAATGACTCTAGTGCTGGTTTAAGTATAAGAACACACAAGCACTGACTCTAGTGGGTCCATATGTGATTTGTGGAAAGAACACACATGCAATGACACTGGTTGATCCATGTGTGGTTTGTGGAAAGAACACACATGCAATGGCTCTAGTGGTTGATCCATGTGTGGTTTGTGGAAATAACACACATGCAATGACTCTAATGGATCCATAAGTGGTTTGTGGAAAAGAACACACATGCAATGACCACTGCTTGATCCATATGTGGTTTATGGAAAGAACACACATGCAATGGCACTAGTTGATCCATGTGTAGTCTGTGGAAAGAACACACATGCAATGACACTAGTTGATCCATATGTGGTTCGTGTAAAGAACACACGTGCAATGACTCTAGTGCTAGTTTTAGTATAAGAACGCGCATACAATGACTCTAGTGGGTCCACATGTAGTTTGTGAAAAGAACACCCATGCAATGACCACCGGTTGATCCATAAGTTGTTTGTGGAAAAGAACACACATGCAATGAACACTAGTGGATGCATGTGTGGTTTGTGGAAAAGAACACACATGCAATGAGTCTAGTGCTGGTTTTAGTATAAGCACACACATGCAATGACACTAGTTGACCCATGTGTGGTTTGTGAAAAGAACACACATGCAATGACCACTGGTTGATCCATATGTGGTTTTTGGAAAAGAACACACATGCAATGAACACTGGTGGATCCATAAGTGGTTTGTGGAAAGATCACACATGCAATGACTCTAGTGCTGGTTTTAGTATAAGAACACACAAACAATGACTCTAGTGGGTCCATATGTGATTTGTGGAAAGAACACACATGCAAAGACACTTGTTGATCCATGTGTGGTTCGTGGAAAGAATAGACATGCAATCCCATTGGTTGATCCATGTGTGGTTTGTGGAAATAACACACATGCAATGACTCTAATGGATCCATATGTGGTTTGTGGAAAAGAACACACATGCAATGACCACTGGTTGATCCATGTGTGGTTTGTGGAAAGAACACACATGCAATGACACTAGTTGATCCATGTGTGGTTTGTGGAAAGAACACACATGCAATGACACTAGTTGATCCATATGTGGTTTGTGGAAAGAACACACGTGCAATGACACCGATTGATCCATGTGTGGTTTGTGGATAGAACACACATGCAATGACTCTAGCGGGTCCATATGTGGTTTGTGAAAAGAACACACATGCAATGACCACTTGTTGATCCATATGTGGTTTGTGGAAAGAACACACATGCAATGACTCTAGTGGGTCCATATGTGGTTTGTGAAAAGAACACACATGCAATGAGCACTAGTTGGTCCATATGTGGTTTGTGGAAAGAACACACATGCAGTGAACACTGGTGGATCCATATGTTGTTTGTGAAAAGAACACAGATGCAATGACTCTAGTGCTGGTTTTAGTATAAGAACACACAAGAAATGACTCTAGTGGGTCCATATGTGATTTGTGGAAAGAACACACATGCAATGACACTGGTTGATCCATGTGTGGTTTGTGGAAAGAACACACATGCAATGACTCTAGTGGTTGATCCATGTGTGGTTTGTGGAAATAACACACATGGAATGACTCTAGTGCTAGTTTTAGTATAAGAACACACATGTAATGACTCTAGTGGGTCCACATGTAGTTTGTGAAAAGAACACACATGCAATGACTACTTGTTGATCCATATGTGGTTTGTGGAAAGATCACACATGCAATGACACTGCTTGATCCATGTGTGGTTTGTGGAAAGAACACACATGCAATGACTCTAGTGCTAGTTTTAGTATAAGAACACACATGCAATGACTCTAATGGATCCATATGTGGTTTTGGAAAAGAACAGACATGCAATGACCACTGATTGATCCATGTGTGGTTTTTGGAAGGAACACATATGCAATGACAGGGGTGGATGCATGTGTGGTTTGTGAAAAGAACACAGATGCAATGAGTCTAGTGCTGGTTTTATTATAAGAACACACATATAATGACTCTAGTGGGTCCACATGTCATTTGTGAAAAGAACACACATGCAATGACCACTTGTTGATCCATATGTGGTTTGTGCAAAAGAACACACATGTAATGAACACTGGTAGATCCATAAGTGGTTTGTGGAAAGAACACACATGAAGTGACTCTGGTTGGTCCATATGTGGTTTGTGGAAAGAACACACATGCAATGACTCTAGCACTGGTTTTAGTATAAGAACACACAAGCAATGACTCTAGTGGGTGATGACCCACAAGTATAGGGGGTGTATCGCTGTATTTTTGAGGGAAGTGAAACCCAATTTATTGATTCGACACAAGGGGAGACAAAGAATATTTATAAGCCTTAACAACTGAGTTGTCAATTCAGCACCTGGAAACAATCTTGCTCACAACAGTTTATCAGTAGCAACAGTTTTGTAGTAGGAATAGTAAAGTGACAGCAGTAGCAAAAGAAACACAGTAGTAATGAAAGCTGTAAACAGTGGGATAGGCACAGGGATGGATGGATGGGCGTTGCATGAACAAGACAATTCACATAGCAATCAGAACATAGGGCAATTGCAGATAAATAAGATAAAGCATCCAAGTACTAGACAATCCTAGGCATGTGTTCCATATATAGTCATACGTGGTCGCAATGAGAACTTGCACAACATCTTTTGTCCTGCCAGCCCGTTTGCAGCGGGGCCTCTAGGGAACTACTGGCAATTAAGGTGCTCCTTTTAATAGAGCACCGGAGCAAAGCATTAACACTTCGTGAACACATGTGATCCTCACATCAAAGCCTTTCCCTTCCAGTTATCCCGATTTCTGTCACTTCGGGGCCATAGGTTCCAGACAACAACGTGTGTATACAACTTGTAGATAAGACCAAGAACAATACTATCATAATGAATCAATAACATGTTCAGATCTGAAATCATGGCACTCGGGCCCTAGTGACAAGCATTAAGCACAACAAGTCGCAACAAAGTCATAAAGCACTAATAAAAGATACTAGGCACCATGCCCTAACAATCTGATGCCATTACATGAACGATCTCATCCAATCCCTACCATCCCCATAGCCTACAGTGGGGGATTACTCACTCATAGATGGGGGAAACATGGATGGTCGATGGAGAAGCGATGGTGATGATGATGGCGATGATCTCCTCCAAATCCCCGTCCCGGCAGGGTGCCAAAACGGAGTTTCTGGTGCTGTTTCGTGGAATCTAGTGGTGGTGGCAGAGCGGAACTCCTTCTGGAAAAACGTCGAACCCCCCGAAGCTTTTAGGTCAGAAGGCTTATTATAGGCGAAGAGGGAGACCGAGGGGGTGCCTGGGGCCACCACACCATGCCTTGGCGCGGCCAGGCCTAGCCCGTGCCTGGGGGTGGTGTGGCCAGCCCTTGGCCCTCCTCCGTCTCGTATTCTGGCTCCGTGAGTCTTCTGGAAATATAGGCACTTTGGCTTTTGTCCCGTCCAATTCCGAGAATATTCATTTTCTAACTTTCCTGGAGCCAAAAACAGCAGAAAACAGGCAGCTGGCACTGTGGCTCTTATTAATAGGTTAGTCCAAGAAATCATATGAAAAGTACTCCAAAGTGTGGACAAAACACAAGAAAGTGGATAAAACCAAGCGTGTAGCATCAAAAATTATAGATACATTTGCAATGTATCAACATCCCCAAGCTTAACTCCTGCTCGTCCTCGAGTAGGTAAGTGATAAAAAGAAAGAATAATTTTTGAGGTGACATGCACCATCAAAGACTTGACCAGAGTATTTGTAAACATTCAAAGCTGGGATCATAGTACTTCAATCATAACATGAAAGACAAAGTTCTAGAAATAAGACAAAGGAACTATGATGCAACATGAAAAGGCACAGACAAAAGATTCATGAATAACAATGCTTTGCAAGACGTTTGTTTGTTTCACATAATGAAAACATAGCATAGTGGCATTCAGCTTGTCCCTCATAGATTAGCAAACATAAATGCATAGGACACCTTCAAAGTTTACAAGAGTGACTAGATACAAATAGTTTAAAACAAGCAATATCAAGGTATGCATCAATCAACAAGTCTTGGGACAATGCACATAGAACTAAGAATGGCCACTATGCTCTCAAGAAAGTGCTCAAAGAATATGTGGAGACTCAACAAGTAGAAGAAAAGGTTTTGAATAGTTTGAAAGGCTTCCAAATGCTGAAAGTATGGTACTCATTAGCTTTGAGCTCTCATTGCCCCTATCATAAGCATCTTTAATGTGGTTAAGGTTAAAGTGACACAACTAAGAGGATATGCTTGACAAGTTATAAATTGAAGTCTCATGCCCCTTACTTACGAAGACCGATCCTCATGCTACTCAACTTCAGTCACGAGTAAGCTCTTGTCATTGTAAGTATATACGTATCATAGAGAACCGCCAACGGGGTACCCCTTGCACATGATACAGGAGCTATCCCATAATCAAAATGACAAGGCAAGTAGACAATGAGCATCTCAGCAATCTTTTTATTTGCGATGTGCATAGATTTTTATTGAGGATGCTTCATAGAATGCTCATTATGGTTATGCTGCAAGTTTCCACCATGATTAGGAATGGCTTAGGCTAGCGGCCCAGGCGTTTCTCTAACATACATACAAACCTCATGATCTTACAAGTTCCACTTTTATTTCACACCGCCGGGATCCATAAGCAAAAGAACATGATATCAACTAGGTACAAAGTACCAATGAAGTGTTGAAAGCGGTCCCCATGATAGATGGTTCTACTAACTTCAACTCATAAAGCGCAAGCATATGCACAACAAAGAAGGACGCAATGGTTCAGGTTTATTAAGTGCAAGAAAATAAAATGTGCCATCAAGTTCGTGAGAGCTTTACTAACTAACTTTCTCATAACAAGCAAACATTTTATTCGGAAGAAAACAAGGCATATTGAATATGCACGGAAGTAGCAAATGATGCTAATAGGTAGGTATGGTGGACACTTTGGCAATATTTGGTTTAGGGAGTTGGAAACTTGAGTAAAACATACTCAGTGAAGGTGAAGGCTAGCAATAGTAAGGGAGCGACAAACAAGAGAGCAATAATGGCCATAATCATGCAGAGCGACAAAACATCACTGATCAAAGCATAAAGTGATACTACAAGTTGAAAACTAAAGGATCATAAAGGCTTATGGTGACTTGAGATAGTCATAACATGGTGTGAGCATGTGCCAAATCAACCCAAATAAAGCATCAAAGGAGAATACCACTATACTATGCTTTAATATGCTAAAACAACGCATGATTCATCAAAGGCACATTAAGCAATCTCAATTGTTTATAACAAGTCATGCTACAACAAAGAATACTAAGCATAAATCCAAAACAATATCAAGCATGGCATGACAAAGCATAGGCCACAGTCAAAAACAAGCTCTCTTTACCACTTAAGCATGAGCTTTCCTACTCTTTTCCAATCCAAACCAGACTATTTGAACACCAAAGTATGAAAGCGGAGGTCCAACCAATTTATTCAGCAAACTAAGAAAACCACGCGAACTAAAAACCAAAACGAAAATGAAAAAGAAGATGCTCCAAGAACAACAAAACTATGCATGAAACAATAAAAATGAAGTGTTTGGAAGAAACCTGAGATTTTTATTGATGAAGAAGGGGATGCCTTGGGCATCCCCAAGCTTTGACGCTTGTACTTCTTGGATATTTCTTGGGGTGACACGCGTGGCATCCCCAAGCTTGAGCTTTAGTCCATCCTTCATCTCACTACTCATTCCTTCCATACACCTGAAATTTTTCCTTCATACAAAACTTCACACAATCTCATTAGCAACATTAGTGCACTTAAGATAAATAAGTCTCAAGGTTCAGTTCTAACACCAAATAAACTTCCATTAGAACACTATCTACTGTAGAACTTCCCTCAAAAAGCTCAATTCCCCAAAGGAACTCAAGAAGGAACTAACAAGAAGCAAATGCAGAAAATGGCAGAAATCTGTCAAAACAGACCAGCAGGTAAAGACGAATTTTTTCGAAGACCTTCTGTTGCTCAAATCAAAAAGGTGTTGAACCAACGAAAGTTAGATAACAACCTAGGGCAGAATCAAAAAACATTACAGCTCAATCCAACGTACAGAGATCTCTCAGGAATGTTTACGGTGAAGCACATAAATCTGTTTTGGGACATCAACTTTCCCAATCATTACTTCTCTCTCATTAGAGGTTACTCTTGGCACAAAAAGAAAATAAAAAGGATAAGGAGAGGTTATTACAGAGGTAATAACTTCCAAGACTCAACTAAAACTCTTTGGTTATCTCCCAATAAGTACTTTTCTTTAACGCATTTAAGTTAGGCATAAGAAGCAAAAACTAAAATGGATAGAATAGAAGTAAGCAGAGATAATCATGGTGAAAACATTGTTTTGTTCAATGAAATCCTTTTGTTAACAAGGTTGATCAGGTCTTGTTACCAAAACAATTCCATATGAGACAAAACTTTGTATCCCACTAATGATTATGTTACCTCAACCTTGATAGCAATGGTCCCAATCATAATAGTTTCAAAATTTTCTCTTCGTATGGGACAATATATTTCTCCAACTTGAATGCCCTCAACATGTTCAATTGAATTCAAACCATAAGTACTTTCAATCTTCTTGAGGAAATAGACATTGTGTTCATTGAAGGTCACCTTCCCTTGATTACAATTAATAACAGCTCCTGCAGTATTTAAGAAGAGGTCTCCCAAGAATAATAGACATATTATCATCTTCAGGCATAAAAGTTTGAGAGGATGCTCTCATAAGAAATATGAGTTGAAGTAAAAGAGAGCATCAAGGAGCAAATCCAAAACACATTTAAGTCTAACCCACTTCCTATGCATAGGAATCGTGTATGCAAATAAATTTGCAAAGAACAAAGTGACAGGCATAGGAAGATAAAACAAGAGGAACTTCAAAACTTTCAGCACATAGAGGTGTTTCAATACCATAAAAACTTCTACAACCATATTTTCCTCTCTCATAATAATTTTCAGTAGCCTCGTGAATAAACTCAACAATATAACTATCACATAAAGCATGCTTTTCATGATCTACAAGCACTAGAGCTTCATCATAAACATTATCAAGAAAAACCTCAGGAACATAACATTCATTATCCTTTAGTAAGCAAGGGGGACAATAACTACATATATGAAAGACAACCTTTTCAGAGGTCGATGGGCTGTGCCAAATCGACGTGCGCACTGTAGATGTATAAAATTTGCACATCTACAGTGCCTTTATTATGCAGATCTGTTGGATCTAATATCAACGGTTGAAGTACATGCCTCAGCTAATTGCCACGTTGATCGCCACGCTACATCTTCTAGAGAAATCTCGTGTGCTGCACCGCTGCTATTTTCCACTCCAACGCCGCAACAGTCTAGCCGCCGTTCCCAATTCAGCGCCAAGGATAATCATAGTCGCTCGACCCTATCTTTTCTTCCTCCCTATCCAGGGCCGAGTCATGGCCTATTCTCAGGTAGTGCCCATGGCTGCCGTCGCCTGGCGATGCTCACGGCGCCGCCGTCGCCTTCTTTGCCACGGCCCAGCTGCCTTTCTCCTAGCGTGGTAGCTGCCGTCAATGAGATGCAGAGGAGGGAGCTCAGCATGGGGACGGTCGGACTTCGGCGAGCATTAGGGGCCGCCGCCTATCTCTTCCTCTCTTGCTCACTGCCTGGTATTTTTTCTTTGCTAGATGTTTATTCTTCAATCTTCTTCTTCTTCTTCTTCTTCTGCTCTCTCTTATCCATGGCTGTCGAGGATGGACGGTGATGCAGCCTTCACCTTGATTCTGATATGGATTCACTGGATCTTGTGTCTCCCGATCTAGTTGCACCGTTTTCCAAGGCTGGGATGGAGTTTGCCTGATGGGTTCTTCGGAGGCCGTCGCGCTGGTCTGAGCACATGGTCTGTCCCTACAAGCGATGAGGTCATTCTTGAGCTGCACCTGGTGGGCGGTGGGCGTCAACGACACTCGAAAGCCAGGCCACTGCGGCTGCTCATCGTCAACGACGGCTGAAGGAGGATGACCTTCGTGTTCTAGATCATCACTGGAGAAGGTTATGCGAAACTTCTTGCTGAACTTTTCATGCTAAGTTGCAATTCTTCCGTCAGCTTTTAGTTTCAGATGTTATTATGTGTTCTTCAAAATTTTGCTGAGTGAGATGTTTGATTCGTAGGACTGCAAACATACAAACTATCCTTATAGATACATATGTTGGTGTAAATAAATACAGTATTAACCAATTTTATTCCTATTTAGGAGATGGGTGTCACTAATTTAACAAAATAGATCAATTTTGACCCATGGGCATTTCAGAAATCCATGTCATTTCTTCAACAGATGGTGGATGCCAGTTCCAAGTAGAAAAGTCAAATAATCTTTGCATGTTTGCAATCTGATTCTTCATAGCATTTGTAAGAAAAATGTATATACATGGCTCTTAAAACAGCCAATATAACGACTCTTGCAAATAAAAGAACAAATGTGTCATCTAGGGTTTATCTTCCTTTCCCATGGATAGATTCTTGCAATTGGTCTCTACGATGTTGTCATTATTATTTTATACTGTTTGATGAAATAATCAGGGATGCTAAAATGTTTTCCTAGATATAAAGTTTGCATTATGGATCAAATGTGGAAGCAGATTCCGTGCAGATACTGATGCGATTTTATTTATAGTAAAAGTCTAATTTTTTTGGCTTTCTGCTTATTTGTTTTCTTACAGCTGCGAATAATATAACAAGAGAGTACATTGCGTGCGAGTCATGTTCTCTTCTTGAGATTTGTTTTGAATGAAATAAATGGTAGGTTACCACTGTGTCTGCAACTAATGCGTCCTTTGCATAAAACATCCCCTGTGATCTCTGCATTAAACCTTTCCTTTAATCAAATAACTCACTTTGGTTGCGACATTACAGGATAAGGGGTTCAAGCTTAATGTGCTCATCATGCAGTTGGTTTCTACTGAAAACTTGTGGTACACATGCTGGAAGGCATGTTGGAATAGAGTGAACCTGACTAAAGATGAATACGTATGCCCCAGTTGTGAAATCCCTGAGTCCGTCTCAAGGCTCTAGGTTCGTTGAGCTGACCAGAAATTTACTAAGTGCAGATCATTCTTACTTCCGGGTTCATTCCAGTGAGCCAAAAGATGAAGAGGCCAATGCAATCAAAAACGGCCACCTGTGATAGGTATACTTGAAAACTCCTAAAACTCCTTCACTTGACAAGCGCAAGGAAAATAAATTATTTGTTCTTCTTTGGGTTGGAGATTTTTTTTCATATTTGGCATGGGGATCTTCTTTTACACTACTTGAGAATTTATAATATTAGTACGAACGGCACAGAGGACTTAAACTGATGAGCTTATTATTTTTGCCGAAGCTAAACCGAGATGATTTCCTTCTATAAATTGTTCTTTCGTGAATTTATCAGTTGACGCTCCTAGGATTTATCGAGAGGTCTATGCTGCTTTGTTTCTGGTTGGCTTATGTTAGCTTCGGCAAGTCATTAGATAAAATACTTAATGACCTTTTCACTGTTATTTTTAGTTGTGCACCTGCTGGCCGCTAACTGTTTTGTTTGCCAGGAATGAAACTATGCCCGTCTAATAATAGACTTTGGGACACTTGAACCAGTGTTCTTATCCTACCTTCCAATTTTTGTCCAATCTTGCACTCTTATTGTTGCCCCATGAATGTTTCAAATGCAAAACTATAACTATACTGCAGACAACTATGGAAGCTTGTGCTTAGCAGGTTGTAACCAATTTGCATGCCCTCTTGCTGGGTAGCTCAGTGTCAATACCAGTTTTGAGCCTAATTTACATCATAACATGAATTGTGTTTTCTACTTACATGTCATTTGCAACGTCATTGTCGGCTTCTTCAGGAAGCATTTATGTGGAGTTGTTATCAAAATCAAGTTCAGACAACCTAACTTCACTCATACAGTATGATCCATGAGTGATTCCTCCTCCGCGACTTGAGCTGATGTTGCTTTCCCACTCTTCACCATACGGGCGCGGTGTGCGCCGCACCATCTTTCCTAGTCAAATAATGTAAGGGATAAAGAGTTACTCTCATTAGAAGGTAGGCATGGGTAGCTAATCCATTCTTCCTCCTTTTGTTCATCACTCTCCTCCTCTTTTTCATCTAATGAGATTTCAAGGCATTAGTCTCTTCCATTTGTGGAAAGCATCTATTAAAATATTCAAGTATATAGCCATTTTCATCCTTGTAATTATCAAAGAAAAATTTAAGTATACCATACACCTCATATTTGTAAGGTGAATCATCAATATTTTCAAGCAAACTAGCAAGTTAAAAAGCACCCTTCCAAGCAATAAATTCTTCAATTTGTTCCGCATCATAAAAGTCATAGATTACTTTAGCATAGGAAGATATGGTATCATTATCACTATACTCACATTGAAAAGGGAGGTGTTTATACCTCTTTCTGCAACAAGACTCATCATAGCAATAAGTAACATTATAAGTAGAGCACACGTTCCTAGCAATGGTATACAATCTATCAATTTGTTCCCATAAGTGTTTCCCTTTTTGTGACAAGCGGTGTTCCTTATAATAATATTTTTGATCTTCAGTGAACCCACCTTGCCAATAAGCTTCAGTTTCAAAGAAACCAACCATTGACAACAAGCATGATAAAGCAAGACAATAACAGACCAACGAAAATAACAACTAGAGTAGGAACTATTTTTTTTGTATTTTTGATAAAGAAACAAGAAAACAAGGAAGAAATAAACTTAGCTTGAACAATAGTGATTCCAAGTGGACTTGATAAATAAAGCTATGCTCCCCGGCAACGGCGCCAGAAAATAGTCTTGATGACCCACAAGTATAGGGGGTGTATCGCAGTATTTTCGAGGGAAGTGAAACCCAATTTATTGATTCGATACAAGGGGAGCCAAAGAATATTTAAAAGCCTTAACAACTGAGTTGTCAATTCAGCTGCACCTGGAAACAATCTTGCTCACAGTAGTTTATCAGTAGCAATAGTTTTGTAGTAGGAATAGTAAAGTAACAGTAGTAGCAAAGCAAACACAGTAGTAACGAAAGCAGTAAATAGTGGGATTCGAGTGCAGTAGGCATAGGGATGGATGGATGGGCGTTGCATGAACAAGACAATTCACATAGCAATCAGAACATAGGGCAATTGCAGATAAATAAGATAAAGCATCCAAGTACTAGACAATCCTAGGCATGTGTTCCATATATAGTCATACGTGCTCGCAATGAGATCTTGCACAACATCTTTTGTCCTGCCAGCCCATTTGCAGCGGGGCCTCTAGCGAACTACTGGCAATTAAGGTGATCCTTTTAATAGAGCACCGGAGCAAAGCATTAACACTCCATGAACACATGTGATCCTCACATCAAAGCCTTTCCCTTCCAGTTATCCCGATTTCTGTCACTTCGGGGCCATAGGTTCCGGACAACAACGTGTGTATACAACTTGTAGATAAGACCAAGAACAATACTATCATAATGAATCAATAACATGTTCATATATGAAATCATGGCACTCGGGCCCGAGTGACAAGCATTAAGCACAATAAGTCGCAACAAAGTCATAAAGCACTAATAAAAGATACTAGGCACCATGCCCTAACAATCTGATGCCATTACATGAACGATCTCATCGAATCCCTACCATACCCATAGCCTACAGCGGGGGATTACTCACTCATAGATGGGGGAAACATGGATGGTCGATGGAGAAGCGATGGTGATGATGATGGCGATGATCTCCTCTAATTCCCCGTCCCGACAGGGTGCCAGAACAGAGTTTCTGGTGCTGTTTTGTGGAATCTGGTGGTGGCGGCGAAGCGGAACTCCTTTTGGAAAAACGTCGAACCCCCCGAAGCTTTTAGGTCAGAAGGCTTCTTATAGGCGAAGAGGGAGACCGAGGGGGTGCCTGGGGCCACCACACCATGCTCTGGCATGGCCAGGCCCAGCCCGCACCTGGGGGTGGTGTTGCCAGCCCTTGGACCTCCTCCGTCTCGTATTCTGGCTCTGTGAGTCTTCTGGAAAAATAGGCACTTTGGTTTTGTCCCGTCCAATTCCGAGAAAATTCATTTTCTAACTTTCCTGGAACCAAAAACAGCAGAAAACAGGCAACTGGCACTGTGGCTCTTGTTAATAGGTTAGTCCAAGAAATCATATGAAATGTACTCCAAAGTGTGGACAAGACACAAGAAAGTGGATAAAACCAAGCATGGAGCATCAACAATTATAGATACATTTGCAATGTATTATTGGGTCCATATGTGATTTGTGGAAAGAACACACATGCAATGACACTGTTTGAGCCATGTGTGGTTTGTGGAGAGAACACACATACAATGACTCAAGTGGTTGATCCATGTGTGGTTTGTGGAAAAAACACACATGCAATGACTCTAGTGCTAGTTTTAGTATAAGAACACACGTATAATGACTCTAGTGGGTCCACATATAGTTTGTGAAAAGAACACACATGCAATGAACACTAGTTGATCCGTAAATTGTTTGTGGAAAAGAACACACATGCAATGAATACTGGTGGATCCATGTGTGGTTTGTGGAAAAGAACACACATGCAATGAGTCTAGTGCTGGTTTTAGTATAAGAACACACATGCAATGACTCTAGTGGGTCCATATGTGGTTTGTGAAAAGAACACACATGCAATGAACACTGGTTGATCCATATGAGGTTTTTGGAAAAGAACACACATGCAATGAACACTGGTTGATCCATAAGTGGTTTGTGGAAAGAACACATATGCAATGACTCTAGTCCTGGTTTCAGTATACCAACACACAAGCAATGACTCTAGTGGGTCCATATGTGATTTGTGGAAAGAACACAAATGCAATGACACTCGTTGATCCATGTGTGGTTTTTGGAAAGAACACACAAGCAATGGCTCTAGTGGTTGATCCATGTGTGGTTTGTGGAAATAACACACATACAATGACTCTAATGGATCCATAAGTGGTTTGTGGAAAAGAACACAATGCAATGACCACTGGTTGATCCATATGTGGTTTGTGCAAAGAACACACATGCAATGACACTAGTTGATCCATGTGTGGTTTGTGGAAAGAACACACATGCAATGACACTGGTTCATCCATATGTGGTTTGTGGAAAGAACACACGTGCAATGACTCTAGTGCTAGTTTTAGTATAAGAACACGCATACAATGACTCTAGTGGGTCCACATGTAGTTTGCGAAAAGAACACACATGTAATGACCACTAGTTGATCCATAAGTTGTTTGTGGAAAAGAACACACATAAAATGAACACTGGTGGATCCATGTGTGGTTTGTGGAAAAGAACACACATGCAATGAGTCTAGTGCTGGTTTTAGTATAAGAACACACATACAATGACTCTAGTGGGTCCACATGTGGTTTGTGAAAAGAACACACATGCAATGACCACAGGTTGATCCATATGTGGTTTTTGGAAAAGAACACACATGCAATGAACAATGGTGGATCCATAAGTGGTTCATGGAAAGAACACACATGCAATGATTCTAGTGCTGGTTTTAGTATAAGAACACACAAGAAATGACTAGTGGGTCCATATGTGATTTGTGGAAAGAACACACATGCAATGACACTGGTTGATCCATTTATGGTTTGTGGAAAGAACACACATGCAATGACACTTGTTGATCCATATGTGGTTTATGGAAAGAACACACGTGCAATGACATCATTTGATCCATGTGTGGTTTGTGGATAGAACACACATGCAATGACTCTAGTGGGTCCATATGTGGTTTGTGAAAAGAACACACATGCAATGACCACTGGTTGATCCAATAGTGGTTTGTGGAAAGAACACACATGCAGTGAACAATGGTGGATCCATATGTTGTTTGTGAAAAGAACACACAAGCAATGACTCTAGTGATGGTTTTAGTATAAGAACACACAAGCAATGACTCTAGTGATGGTTTTAGTATAAGAACACACAAGCAATGACTCTAGTGGGTCTATATGTGATTTGTGGAAAGAACACACATGTAATGACACCGGTTGATCCATGTGTGGTTTGTGGAAAGAACACACATACAATGACTCTAGTGGTTGATCCATGTGTGGTTTGTGGAAATAACACACATGCAATGACTCTAGTGCTGGTTTTAGTATAAGAACACACATGCAATGACTCTAGTGGGTCCACATGTGGTTTGTGAAAAGAACATACATGCAATGACCACTGGTTGATCCATATGTGGTTTGTGGAAAGAACACACATGCAATGACACTGCTTGATCCATGTGTGGTTTGTGGAAAGAACACACATGCAATGACTCTAGTGCTAGTTTTAGTATAAGAACACACATGCAATGACTCTAATGGATCCATATGTGGTTTGTGGAAAAGAACACACATGCAATGTCCACTGGTTGATCCATGTGTGGTTTGTGGAAAGAACACACATGCAATGACAGTGGTGGATCCACGTGTAGTTTGAGATAAGAACACACATGCAATGAGTCTAGTGTTGGTTTTAGTATAAGAACACACATGCAATGACTCTAGTGGGTCCACATGTGGTTTGTGAAAAGAATACACATGCAATGACCACTGGTTGATCCATATGTGGTTTGTGGAAAAGAACACACACGCAATGAACACTGGTGGATCCATAAGTGGTTTGTGGAAAGAACACACATGCCGTGACTCTAATGCTGGTTTTAGTTTAAGAACACATATGGATCCATATGTGGTTTGTGGAAAAGAACACACATGCAATGACCACTGATTGATCCATAAGTGGTTTGTGGAAAGAACACACATGTAGTGAACACTGGTTGATCCATGTGTGGTTTGTGAAAAGAACACACATGCAATGCCATTGGTTGATCCATATGTGGTTTGTGGAAAGAACACACATGCAACAACACTGGTTGATCCAAATGTGGTTCATGACAGGAACACACATGCAATGACTCTTGTGGATACATATGTGGTTTGTGGAAAGAACACACATGCAATGAACTCTAGTGGATCTATCTTGGCATAATTTGATGTATGCCATGATGCATTTCATTGTAAAAGACACCCACTTTCCATTTGTATACTACTCAGCTTTGCCCTTGGTTTTTTGATACTACCCAGTTTCCCCCCCCCTCTCTCTTTCGTAGAAGCCCAAACCTATGCCCACTCTGTCTGCTACGCCCTGATTGGTTGTCACAGTTGTCACGCGGATCGTGCGCACCAACCGTTGATCCTGTGTGATCCACCGAGGCTCGTTGCACGTCGTGCCCTTCACAGGACATCGCGAGACAGCACATACGTCTCCCTCAACGAGACTTCTACAAGAAGGAACATGATGCCGTCCATCGAAAAAGTCGTCGAGTGGTCATGTCATGTTTAATCTAGTCTGCAAAGGCTACAAGTGTACTGCACGACAACTGGTCATCCACGGACCACCGACTATACCATTTTTACTATGCAGCGCGCCTGCACTCTCACTTCCGACATGCCCCCACCACACGAACCTTCCACGTGGCAGCCGCAGCCGGAAGAGCTGCCAACCGGGGCCCTCTAGGAGGCCTAAACGTCCCCGCATTAAAAACCAAGCCTATCGGGTCCTCCATTCGCACTCATCCACTACTCTCTCTTCCTTATCCAGCAAAACCCCACAATCTTGAACGTACTTGCACGAACCTTCTCCATGAAACCAGTGCGTGGGGGTGACTGTCCGGGCATCACCGCCGGGGTGGTGCTTCACACGGCAGATCTGGAGGAGCATCACGCAGCACAAGCCGAGGAGGAGGTGCAGTTCAACCCCTTGGGGGACCATGTGCTCGCCGGTGCTGACGACATCGGAGGCGCCGATGAGGGCGTGGAGTTCGACGAACATGCTCCGCTCGTGTACCCGGAGGTACATCTATTTCTACATGTTTCATATTTTCTACTCGAGCTTAATCTATCCTAGCGTCATAAAAAATCTAGTCCTAATGATTAGATGCAACGTACGAACCGGTACATGGAGAGATCTAGTCTGTTCTGAATAAATCCACATTATTTATTTATTAATAAGTTACCAAGAACACAAACCACATTAATTTAGGAGCGAGCTAGGGAGACGGCGGTAATGAACTATTGAACCTGTATAGACATGTTATTGCATCGAAAGTAACTTGGAATGGTGGAAGGAATATATATTTATTATTTTGCTCATTTCGGTTTGTATTCCATACATTACAGGTGTATTCAAGTGAGATGGACTCTGACAAGTAGACTAGGGGCAACAAGAGCCTCCATGTCATGAAGAAGCTCAAGAGCGGGATAATCCCTTTCCGCACTCGACTTGGGGAGCTCAATTGCCCTTTCTATAAGAAAGGAGTCAACCCGAGGATTGCGAGCTTGATTCCGCATGCGGTTGGCATCAGTAAAAGCCCGACAAGTAAACACAAGTCGGCGACCAAGGCTAAGCACGCTGCTTATGGCAAGTTCCTGAGGGAGTATGTCAAGACCGGCCTAGTGTCCCCTTACTTAGGAATCAGGAACTTCTAGCCGACCAACCCCATCACTGTGCTGGCCTGGCCACTAATAATATTTAGTTATCTTACCATATCTAGAGCCTTAAACTATGGGGATTTCTATTTTCGTACCCTTCAAAATATATTCAAGTTCATCTGTTTATGGAGTTAAATTTCCAGTGGCAGACTCGTTATTTTGCATGGATAGAGGGGTGCCCCCGATAGATATAAGGGTTATCCTGTCCGCTAGATCACAGAGGATCAACGGTTGGTGGGCAAAGCTAAGTACAACTGAGTCGCCATGGTTAGACACGAGGGAAAAAAAGTTACTCATGGTACGCGTGTGCGGTGCATGGGGCGGTAGCGGACACGTGTGGCCATGCACGGTGCATTAGCGTACGCGGTGCATGGTAGTGCAACGAAACCTCGCTTCCCTTCTCCTTTAATAGAGGCCTCCCCACTCCCACTCATCACGCACTCGCTCACTCAACCATCTAGACTGTCCCATCACCTTCTACAAATGCCCAACAAAACCCCAACCACGCCGGTGATGGAGAAGATCGGCACGGTGGCCATCGGCGCCTCCAAGGCTGCCGGCGAGGAGCCCCCCATCCCCGTCCCCGCATCCGCCGTAGCCGCCGGCGAGGAGGCCCCCGCCAATCTCGGACAGATCCCGCTCGGCTGGGCCCCTACGAGGAGGTTGTCTACATAAGTCCGGAGAAACCCTACGACACCAGCATCGCTGACCCATGGTTCGAGGTAACCAGGGTTTTCTCCCCTTCCCTTGTTCTTCCCCCGTTCCCATCGTTGGATGCTAGATCGTATCTTATTAGGGCTCAGCTGTTCGTATTATTTACAGTAGCTAATCCTCTTGTGTTAGATCTCGATTTTCGATGAATCCTCCTGTTCGTAGTTGGGATCAGTATTCGATTTGGTTTGAGATTTCGGGAATAATCGGGAGATCACATTCGGTTAATTTATGCAAAAAATCAATCCCGATAATCAAAGTATCTCAATCATCTCCTTATTTCACTCTACTGTTTTTTTTCCAACAGGAGGATAGCAGCGACCTCCGCAGCGACGACGAGTCCAAGGACATCAAGACTCATCATGTGCTGAGGAGGCTAATGTCCGGTCAGTACAACAACTTCTTCGCTGGCGACGTGTACATGTGCCCCTTCTGCCCCACTAGGAGGCTCCACGCCACGGACTTCAACTCTCTCGTGAAGCATGCCGAGGACGTGAGGACCTACGGCGAGTCCGTGAACATCCATGGATTCAGGGCCAAGCACCAGGCGCTCGGTCTTCACCTCTGCAACCTCCAGAAGGTGGCTATCGAGGAGGGTCGCATGCCCTCGATCAGACCCAAGGTGCCCAAGGTCAAGGGGCTGGGCAGCAAGAAGTGGAGGAGGCGGATGCCCTCCTAGCAGAGGCCACGAGGGGCCACTGATCAGCTGCTGCTGCTGTAAAGCAGCTTCTTTTGTCTTGTCTGTGTTGAAGCAGTCCGCTGCTGCTGCTGAGCATCCTAATTGTCGAACCTCCTTAAGTACCGTACTATATAACCTATATTAGCTGCTTTATCTACATCTACTCTGTTTACTGAATTTATTTATGGTGCTGGTTTCTTTTGCTGCTCTAGATTTGCTACCAGATTGGGGAAAAACGATCGCAAAAGGAACAAAGAATGAAGAGAGAAGCTGCTCTAGATTCCCTACCTTTCTGGGAAAAAAAACACAACTGTTAGAGAGAGAGGGGAAAAGGCACTCTAAAAAAGGCCAAATAACAAAAAAACTTCCACTTTAGGCGTCATGGCACACATAATGGCCAAGCCTTTGACCAGACGGCACCCCCCTCCGAGCGCATGTGAGGGCTGATACGTCCAAAACGTATCTACTTTCCCAAACACTTTTGCTATTATTTCTCCTCTATACTTGTGTGATTTGGATGCAACTAATGCGAACTGACGCTGTTTTCAGCAGAATTGCCTTGGTGTCTACTTTTTGTGCAGAAAATCAACTATCAGGACATATCCCGGAAAATATGCCAAAACTCCTATTTCACCCGAAGACTCCAGGAGCCAGAATACGAGACGGAGAAGAGCCCTGGGGTGGCCACACCACCTGGTGGCGCGGGCCAGGCCAGGCCGTGCCAGGGGGTGGTGTGGGGCCCCCAGGCACCCCCTCGGCCTCTCTCTTCGCCTATAAGGAGCCTTCTGACCTAAAAACTTCGGGGGGTTCGACGTTTTTCTAGAAGGAGTTCCGCTTCGCCGCCACCATCAGATTCCACGAAACAGCACCAGAAACTCCGTTCTGGCACCCTACCGGGGCAGGGAATTGGAGGAGACAATCGCCATCATCATCACCATCGCTTCTCCATCGACCATCCATGTTTCCCCCATCTATGAGTGAGTAATCCCCCGCTGTAGGCTATGGGGATGGTAGGGATTGGATGAGATCGTTCATGTAATGGCATCAGATTGTTAGGGCATAGTGCCTAGTATCTTTTATTAGTGCTTTATGACTTTGTTGCGACTTGTTGTGCTATGATATCAAATCTGAACTTATTATTGATTCATTATGATAGTATTGTTTCTGGTGTTATCTACAAGTTGTGTACACACGTTGTTGTCTGGAACCTATGGTCCCGAAGTGACCGAAATCGGGGTAGCCGGAAGGGAAAGGCTTTGATGTGAGGATCACATGTGTTCACGGAGTGTTAATGCTTTGCTCCGGTGCTCTATTAAAAGGAGCACCTTAATTTCCAGTAGTTCCCTAGAGGCCCCGCTGCAAACGGGCTGGCAGGACAAAAGATGTTGTGCAAGTTCTCATTGCAAGCACGTATGACTATATATGGAACGCATGCCTAGGATTGTCTAGTACTTGGGTGCTTTATCTTATTTATCTGCAATTGCCCTATGTTTTGATTGCTATGTGAATTGTCTTGTCCATGCAACGCCTGTCCATCCATCCCTATGCCTACCGCACTCAAATCCCACTATTTACTGCTTTTGTTACTACTGTCTTTGTTTTACTACTGCTGTTACTTTGCTATTCCTACTACAAAACTGTTGCTACTGATAAACTGCTGTGAGCAAGATTGTTTCTAGGTGCAGCTGAATTGACAACTCAGTTGTTAAGACTGATAAGTATTCTTTGGCTCCCCTTGTGTCGAATCAATAAATTGGGTTTCACTTCCCTCGAAAATACTGCGATACACCCCCTATACTTGTGGGTCATCAAGACTATTTTCTGGCGCCGTTGCCGGGGAGCATAGCTTTATTTATCAAGTTCACTTGGATTCTCTATTGTTCGCTGCTATCCATCCATCATGGGTAAGTCTCGTGATGGCAAGGTTCCTATTTTACCATCCACTACAAGAAGAGGTACGGTTCTGAACACCTCTACCGCTCTTGATTCACCGTCTGTTTTGAGTAAGTTCCTTACACCACCACATACACATGCTACACACACTGCTACTACTGCTGAATCTGAAACTTCCAATGCTTATGATGCTTCTTCTAATGTGCTTGATAAGAGTGGTTCATTAGGTCCTTTCCTAGATGCTACGATTGCTAGAACTATAGCTGGAAATACCGAAACTCCTAATGAAGACACTACCATACCCGTTAGCTCACCAGAGTCTAGTGAGAGTTATGATACTGAAGAAGATTATGTTGAGATGACCGATGAGTTTATTGAAGAATGTAGGAACACCCGTGGTAGGAGCGCTGCTAAGAGTCTCCTTGAGAGGCGTACTATTAGACCCAAATTATCTCCTGATGCTAAGTTTGCTGCTTCTCCCATAAACATTTTAGATGAAGATTATGACTTCTCTCTCGATCTATCTTACATAGCTATTGTCGTGAAAGAACCTTTTTGTGGGACTAAGAATGAAAGTGCGGTAGCACATATGAATGAACTTTCTACTATGAGTGGCTTGTTTTCTGATGATATTAAGATGCGTACTTACTTTGTTGCTACCATTTTCCCCTTTTCACTGAAAGGAGAAGCTAAAACTTGGTTTAGTAATTTACCTCCTGGATCTATTGATAGCCCTGAGTGCTTGATTAGTACTTTCCTGTAGAAATATTTTCCTCCCAGTGCTAGACATGCTATTTTGCAGGAACTTTTTGATTTTAAACAGGGAGAAAAAGAGGTATTGCCCGAATCTTAGGCAAGGTTTTGTGCTTTGATTCATGCACAGGCTGGAAGTCCATTACCTAAGAATGAGCTTCTTGATATATTTTATAATGGACTAACCGAGGAATCTAGGACATACCTAGATAGTTGTGATGATTGTGTTTTCAGGAATAGGACTCCTAAGGAAGCTGAGGAATTAATGGCTAAAATAATCAAGAATTATGAAGATTGGACTCCTCCTAAACAAGCTATACCTGAAGTAATTCTACCTGAACCATCTATTCCTGTGCCTATTCCAACATCAAAGAAGAGGGGAGTTATTGAATTAAATGATGAAGTGATGAAGGAAGCTAAGAAATGTCTTAAGGAGAAGGGAATTAAAGCTGCAGATGTCAAGAATTTACCTCCTATAGAAGAATACGTAGGCCTATTCCCTACTCATCGACTATTGAGGTACACTCTCTCCAACACTTTGATGAAGGTGATATCCCTTATTTGAAACCTCCTGATCAATGCTTAGAAGAATTTGATATCTTTATTGTTAAGCAAGATAACTTTAATAAAAGGGTGCAAAATCATCTAATGGAAAACACTAGAGCTATTGTTGAGTTGAAAGATATTGTGGAAAGAACCTCTAATGATGTTAAAATGATTGTTAAACACTTTCAAATGGTTGAAACTCAAATAGATCAAATCGTTAAAGTGCAAAATGACTTGCTAGTTAATGCTGCTAAAGAAAAACATGCTTATGAAATTAGAACTAGAAGTGGAGCTGCTACCTAGGATCCTCTATATCCTGAGGGGCATCCCAAAAGAATTGAGCAGGATTCTCAACAAGCTGAAAATAGTGGTTCTACTCGTAAGAAAAGGAAGAAGAAACATAAAACTGTCGTAGAACCCTCTGAACCTGCTATAGATCCTAATAGTATATCTATCTCTGATGCTGAAACTGAAAGTGGTAATGAAGAAAATGAAGTTCCTAGTGAAGAAAAAGTCGAAGAAGAACCTGAAAACCACACTAAGACTACTAAATACACTAGAGAAGATTTTATTGCTAAGAAACATGGTAGTGAAAGAGAACCTTGGGTCCAAAAACCTATGCCTTTCCCTGATAAGAAACACAAGTCAAAAGAAGATGAACACTATAATAAGTTTTGCGAGTGGATGAAGCCTTTATTTTTGCAAATTCCTTTGAATGATGCTATTAAATTGCCTCCTTACTCAAAGTATATGAAGGACATTGTCTCGAATAGAAGGAAGATCCCTAATGAAGAAATTTCTACTTTGCTTGCTAATTTTTCCTTCAATGGTAAGGTTCCTAAGAAACTTGGAGACCCAGGGATTCCAACTATCCCTTGCTCTATTAAGAACAGTTCTGTTAGAACTGCTTTGTGTGATTTGGGAGCTGGAGTTAGTGTTATGCCTTTTTCTCTCTATAAGAGGCTTCAGCTTGAAAAATTGATACCAACTGATATATCTTTGCAAATGGCTGATAAATCTACCACTATTCCTGTGGGTATATGTGAGGATGTACCTGTTCAGGTGGCTCACAATTGCTTGATATTAACTGATTTTGTTGTGCTTGAAATGACTGAAGATGATAATATGTCTATTATTCTTGGGAGACCTTTTCTTAATACTGCAGGAGCTGTTATTACTTGTAATCAAGGAAAGGTGACCTTCAATGTTAATGACAAGGAACATACTGTCTATTTCCCCAAGAAGATTGAAAGGACTTATGGCTTGAATTCAATTGAACATGTTGAAGGCATTCAAGTTGGAGAAATATATTGTCCCATACCAAGAGAAAATTTTGAAACTATTGTGATTGGGACCATTGCTATCAAGGTTGAGGTAACATAATCATTAGTGGAGTACAAAGTTTTGTCTCATATGCAATTATTTTGGTAGCAAGACTTGATCAACCTTGCTGACAAAAGGATTTCATTGAACAAAACAATGTTTTCACTATGATTATCTCCGTTTATTTCTATCCTTTGCATTTTAGTTTTTGCTTTCGTTTAGTTTTCTTTGTGTTGTTAGTTGCTTGAATGTTAGAACTTCTGTAGTTCTAGCCTTGTTTTGTCCTTGCATCATGTTTCAAAAAGAAAAAAAATCTGTCTGTCAGAAAATCATTTTTCTATTTCTAAAAAGTGCCCAAAAATAAAGTGTCTCGAAAAATTCCAGAAAATTTATATTAATTTTTTACGTGAAAAAAGGGGCAGAGGAGTACCTGGTATGTACCAGGGGGCCCACCAGGCAGGCACACCATGTGGTGGCATGGCCAGCCCTGGGTGGCGCCATGCCCTGGTGTGGGCCACCCCTGGCCCCCCACCACCTCTCTCTCCTGCCACTTTCTTCTCTCTCCCAAGTAAGCTCCAGTTCATAGCTCAAAATCGCATTCTCTCTGTGCCTGCTCTCGATTTCTTTGACCTCTTTTCTCAGCCCATCTTTCTTGCTGAAATTTGGAGAAATTGTTCCTTGGTATGTGACTCCTCCCCTTATCCAAGTAGATTTGTGTTTGGTAGATTGTATGTTGAGTATTTTGCTGCTATAGGTGACTGGTTATGAGAGCTTGTAAGCTTGTTTGATGCTTAGAGATATAGTCTTGATGCATGTTTAGGCATCTTGCAAGTCCCTATGAGTAGAATCCTTCTTTATATTTACTTTGCAATCACTTGTTTAATAGTTGCTTAAATTTCAGAATAAAAGATGAGTGAACACCACCTAAACCAACATGAGCTTTGGGTGCTTGATGTCATGAAGGTCCATCGGGAGGGGGAAGTTTTTCCCTCCATTTATCCATGCTCTGAGTTCATGAGAGCTGCAGGAATTCTATAAGATTTCCACACTTTGGTTTCTAATGCAGGGTTAGAGCACTTTTTGGAGGATGAACCTTGTCAATTTGTGAAGCTAACCATGTCTGTGGTGCAGGATTTCAAATTTAGTCACTCTTTGCCTAACCCCATGGTCCATTACAAAATTGACAATATTGCTGATTTTTGTGCAACTATTAAGGTACCTCAATGGGGATCATGTAAGAAGATTAAGGAGAGACAAGAACCACTCATGGATTTATACGCATAAATTTGTCAAGGAAGTAGCTTCTCGAAGGAGAATGGAAAAATCCGTAACATTCATCTTCCCTCCATTCGCTACTTTGCCTACTTTATTGCCAAGTGTGTTCTTGCTAGGAAAACTGCCAATAGGTTATCTTCGTTTGATCTAGCATTTATCTCTGCTTCTCTTAGACGAGATAGGTCTTACAACTTGGGTGCTTTGATAGCTTTCCGGCTTGCTGCTAACCATGAGAAAGGTGGAATTTGTGGAGGCCTCTTTGCTTCTCGTTTGTTAGCATTGCATGGTTTAGTGCCTCATCATCTAGACCTACAGTTTCCCATAGAGAGGCTTGATTTTAATTCCATGATACAACATAAATTTATTTCCTCGTGGGCTAGTTTGAGTGAGTTATCTTATGAAATAACCTTTCTCAAAGCTGGCTGGAGAAAGAGCAAGTCCGGTCGTGTTGTTCTCTTGCCTGCACCTGTTTTGTTTAACCTTGATAACAGGGAAGGATGGTCCCTCACTGAGGAGGAGCTTGACACGTACTTGGGAGAGCTCTCCCAACAGGAGCAGGACACTAGAAGGGAGGTTACGGATGATTCTAGCCAGCCCTCGAATGAGGGAGAGTCTTCATATCAGCAGCCCGCTTATGATTGGGGAGCCTCTTCTTCTTCTCATGGGCCCAGCTACGACCATTCTTACCAAGATCCGCCTGCTTGGAACCCCTATTCATACATGGATTGATACCCACTTAGGCCAAAATCCTAAGCTTGGGGGAGGTACGCCGACACCGCACTCATCTCCATATCATGTTGCGTCGATACTTTGTATATTCATGTTTTCGTTCTCTTTTTAGTTTTCGTTCTTCTTCACTTTTGCTTTCTAAAAACACAAAAAGACCAAAAATATTTCTGTTGTTTGTATTTGGTTTTCTTCTTCTTTTTGCCTTGTTTTGCTTTTCCCTTTTTGCTTTGTTTGAACTATTCGAAAAACCCAAAAAGATTTTGCTTTGCTTGCTTTTCTCTTTTGGTTCTTGTTTAAAAATCGAAAACACCAAAAATATTTGTCGTTCTTCTTTGGTTTTTGCGAGTTTGCTACAGGGTTCGGCAGTTCTCAGTGGACTATTGGTTTCATATTATTATTCAAGCCACACAAGTGAAGATAAATAATGAGGATTAATGACAACTTGAGGTGTGGTAAGAGGCTGGTAATGAACTCTATTTGTTTTCATTTTTGTACATATACTCATCATTGTGAGCATGCTTAGTCCGTTCATGTAGAGTGTATGTTTTCTTTGGATGCTTAGTAGTTCTTGCTTTCTTGTGATTAGCTCCAGCTCGCTAATAGTTTGTAGCATGTTTCATGAATGTTTGCTTGCATTACTCTATTCATAAATTGGTATGACACCGTCGTATCCTCCTCTGAATGTTTCATTTGATCGACTTGGCACATGCTCATGCATGCACATGACTGTGATAATCAGTTAAGCCTTGATGAATTATTTTGCCTTGAGGATCTTGAATCATTTTCGTGCCATGAGTAGTCTTGTTTTGTTGCAAGCATGATAATGACAGCTATTGCTCTCTCGTTTGTCGCTCCCTTACTATTGCTAGCCTTCATTTCCACTGAGTGTTTTACTCATGTTTCCAACTCGCTAAACCAAATATTTCCAAAGTGTCCACCATACCTACCCATTAGCATCATTTGCTACTTCCGTGCATATTCAATATGCCTTTTTTTCTTCCGAATAAAATGTTTGCTTGTTATGAGAAAGTTAGTTAGTAAAGCTCTCATGAACTTGATGGCACACTTTATTTTCTTGCTCTTAATAAACCTGAACCATTGTGTCCTTCTTTGTTGCGCATATGCTTGCGCTTTATGAGTTGAAGTTAGCAGAACCATGTATCATGGGGACCGCTTTCAACGCTTCATAGGTACTTTGTACTTAGTTGAGATCATGTTCTTTTGCTTATGGATCCCGACGGTGTGAAATAAAAGTGGAACTTGTAAGATCGTGGAGTGTGTATGTATGTTAGAGAAACGCCTGGGCCGCTAGCCTAACCCATGCCTAGTCATGGTGGAAACTTGCAGCATAACCATAATGAGCATTCTATGAAGCATCCTCAATAAAAATCTATGCAGATAGTAAATAAAAAGATCGCTGAGATGCTCATTGTCTGCTTGCCTTGTCATTTTGATCATGGGATAGCTCCCATGTCATGTGCAAGGGGTACCCCGTTGGCGGTTCTCTATGATATGTATATACTTACAATGACAAGAGCTTACTTGTGACTGAAGTTGAGTAGCATGAGGATCGATCTTCGTAAGTAAGGGGCATGAGACTTCAATTTATAACTTGTCAAGCATATCCTCTTAGTTGTGTCACTTTCACCTTAACCACATTAAAGATGCTTATGATAGGGGCAATGAGAGCTCAAAGCTAACGAGTACCGTACTTTCAGCATTTGGAAGCCCTTCAAATTATTCAAAACCTTTTCCTCTACCTGTTGAGTCTCCACTTATTCTTTGAGCACCTTCTTGAGAGCATAGTTGTCATCATTTGTGTTTGTTTCATTACTTGATTATTTGTGTTATGACTTTGATGCTTGTATCTTTGATATCTTTACTTCTAGTCATCACTTGAACTTCAGAGGTGCCTTGACATTCATAATCAAAGGCAAGCGAGATACCACTCTAGAATACCTTTCTATGAGCATTGTAACGTTGCTTATGTTTGTGTTTCGTGCTACTTATTATTCTTGAATTGGAATCTCTTCATAGCTTACAATGACTATTAAATAGACTTGGTTGCATACTCTTTATTATGAATTATCCAAGTAGTTGATCACATTGTTGAGAATATTTACATCTTATGAGCAAATGTGTTCGTGAAAGTTCTTTTATCGCACTCAGTTTTCAACTGAATTGCTTGAGGACAAGCAATAAGCTAAGCTTGGGGGGAGTTGATACGTCCAAAACGTATCTACTTTCCCGAACACTTTTGCAATTGTTTCTCCTTTATACTTGTGTGATTTGGATACAACTAATGCGAACTGACGCTGTTTTCAGCAGAATTGCCTTGGTGTCTACTTTTTGTGCAGAAAATCAACTATCAGGAAAAATCCCAGAAAATATGCCAAAACTCCTATTTCACACGAAGACTCCAGGAGCCAGAATACGAGACGGAGAAGAGCCCTGCGGTGGCCACACCACCTGGTGGCGCGGGCCAGGCTAGGCCGCACCAGGGGGTGGTGTGGGCCCCCCAGGCACCCCCTCGGCCTCTCTCTTCGCCTATAAGGAGCCTTCTGACGTAAAAACTTCGAGGGGTTCAACGTTTTTCTAGAAGGAGTTCCGCTCCGCCGCCACCATCAGATTCCATGAAACAGCACCAGAAACTCCGTTCTGGCACCCTGCCGGGATGGGGAATTGGAGGAGACCATCGCCATCATCATCACCATCGCTTCTCCATCGACCATCCATGTTTCCCCCATCTATGAGTGAGTAATCCCCTGCTGTAGGCTATGGGGATGGTAGGGATTGGATGAGATCATTCATGTAATGGCATCAGATTGTTAGGGCATAGTGCCTAGTATCTTTTATTAGTGCTTTATGACTTTGTTGCGACTTGTTGTGCTTAATGCTTGTTACTAGGGCCCGAGTGCCATGATTTCAGATCTGAACTTATTATTGATTCATTATGATAGTATTGTTTCTGGTCTTATCTACAAGTTGTGTACATACGTCGTTGTCCGGAACCAATGGTCCCGAAGTGACAGAAATCGGGGTAGCCGGAAGGGAAAGCCTTTGATGTGAGGATCACATGTGTTCCTGGAGTGTTAATGCTTTGCTCCGGTGCTCTATTAAAAGGAGCACCTTAATTTCCAGTAGTTCCCTAGAGGCCCCGCTGCAAACGGGCTGGCAGGACAAAAGATGTTGTGCAAGTTCTCATTGCGAGCACGTATGACTATATATGGAACGCATGCCTAGGATTGTCTAGTACTTGGGTGCTTTATCTTATTTATCTGCAATTGCCCTATGTTTTGATTGCTATGTGAATTGTCTTCTCCATGCAACGCCCGTCCATCCATCCCTATGCCTACCGCACTCGAATCCCACTGTTTACTGCTTTTGTTACTACTGCTGTTACTTTGCTATTCCTACTACAAAACTGTTGCTACTGATAAACTGCGGTGAGCAAGATTGTTTCCAGGTGCAGCTGAATTGACAACTTAGTTGTTAAGACTGATAAGTATTCTTTGGATCCCCTTGTGTCGAATCAATAAATTGGGTTTCACTTCCCTCGAAAATACTGCGATACACCCCCTATAATTGTGGGTCATCAAGGGCTTCGGAATATCGGGAGGGCAAAAGTGAGGACAAACGAGACACAATGTAGCTATAGCTAAATCTGAGAAAAAGCTGAATTTGGCTTTACCATGCAATTTGGCTAGAGCTCCACAATGTAGCTATTTTTTATTCTAAATCCCTAAACTATGTGGTGCGTTGAAACCTAATGCTTTTCCACCAACACGTGTGTTGCAAAGTTGCTTGATCGTGCATGCTTACACAAGTGGCCTACAGAGGAACTTATAGAAGCATGGGCAAACGAGCTTCATTTGGGCAAATTCGGGACAAGCTTTGCGCAATCGGCATGCCTGATCGGCTGGGCGGCTACCCCGGGGTGCAGGGATGCTAGGTCCATGTCTATGCTTACACTTCTTAAACTTGTTAGGAATTAATAATAACTGTACACTTCCTTCTGTCTTGTCACGTTACGTCGTGTCAGCACCACGCACCAGCTGCGGATCGGCAACAGGACGATGGTCTACGTGACCGGTCTCTGCCACGCCAAAGCCACATCGCACACCCATCCCATCGCTTACCGAGACGGACGCCGGATTTGATCGCTAGGATTGGAAACCATCGGTGCTCGCCTGGTTAAACTTGCTTCCACATGGGTATGACCGGAATATTGGTAAACGGAATTTAAGCATCGCCTTCCATCTCCTCAGCACATCACTGTGCAAAAATCCCCAACTCATACCTTCCGCCGGCGCCGCCACCGCAAGAACCATCGACGCTGCCACAGGCACCGCCTCCGCTTGGCCATACCACCGCAACAGATCACTCCACCTCCACACCCAGTCCGAGCCACCGCTACCGACCCTAGGCCACAGCCGCCGCATTAGCTGCTGCCATGGACGCATAGTACGGCGTGTTCGGCGACGGGAGCGACTACACCGACGAGTACACCGTCACCGCCCATGGCACCACCAAGCTGACGGTTGTCCACATAAATGCGTCAGCGGAGGTCGCCAAGGTCATCGCAATGTACGAGCGGTGGCTACAGGAGCCGATGGACAGGTACAAGAACGTCGGCCTTGACCTCGAGTATACCAGAGATAGGAAGAGGACGGTGCTTTTGCAGCTGTCCATGTGCAACCACTGCCTCCTATATCACGTATGTAGGGCCAAATTTGTATGCCCGGAGCTTCGCGTGTTCCTACACAGGAGGGATATCTACTTCGCCAGCGTCGACATCAAGAACGACACTCCGAAGCTAGAACGGGATCTCCTTGTTCATGTCGTCAATCACGTCGATCTCCAACGTTTGTGGAGGTACCCTGATGGCGGTACGGGGAAAGATGACATGGCTAGACTCGCTGCCGACATCATCGACCGCGAGTATGCCGGCATGAATGTCGAGTTCCCGAAGCACCTGCACGAGCGACGGGAATGGAGGCACCTGGATTACGATGCGATCAAGTACGCAGCCAGGGACGCGTATGTCTACTACGAGATGCTCAACAGGATCTGGCGGGTGGGTGAGTGTGCTATTTACCACTACTAGTTTCGCATTTCGTTCCTAGTTTATCTCACCTGTATTTTATCTCGCATGTACTTTCTAAGCATTCTGTGTGCAAGAACCAAGCTCGTATGATCCCTGTGCTATTAGCTACTTAACCTATATGAATTACATTCCCCCTTTTGGATGCTCAACGTTCATTCTTACAAATTATATCTATGCCATTTGCATGCGGCAGAATCCAGGACTGACATGCATAAGGTGTGATACAGTCATAAGTCATAACCAAACTCAGATTATAGCAAAGGATACAGTCATAACCAAACCCAGATTATAGTTTGACAAAGGTAATACACAGCAGTTCGTAATTGCTCACATAGTGTACTTATGAAATAACATGTTTTCATAAACACAACAATCATGCACTAATAGTCTACATCCCATCCTATTGGAGAAAGCAACCAATCCCAGGATGCCTTCGGTCGCTTGCCCCGGTTTGTAGATTCATCTACACTCCGACATCTAGGGCAAACAACCTGCCTTGGTGGTGGTTGAATGATGTGATGCCTGGAACGAGATTTTACAATCTAGCGGTACAGCTCGTGGCTAACATACCCGCCAATTGCAGCGTACTTCAGATTAGGTTCAGAAAGTGGCTTATCCTCCCAGTAATCATGCCCTAAACGCCTCCACGAACATCTCGGCAATATGTCCTTCATGTCAGTGTACCATGGGTCGATGAGTTCGGAGGCAAGAGCGGCCATCCCGGTCTTGCCGCCCTTCGTCCCTAGGATCCAGTAAATTTCCTAGATGTCCACTCTGCACTCCTTTAGGATTCTACTGTTGACAGTCGAGCTTTCAAGCAGTTTACTATCATTCGTGATGTCAGCACTAGTAAATGTTATCAGCTGGTTCATGAGAAAGTCATGAAATAGATCCCTAATGCTTTTGCCCCACCTGCATGAAAATGAATTCATACAAATAATATAGCAATAACTTTTGCAAACAGATGGTTCAGGAACAAAAAGACAACAAAGTCTACCAGATCCCATCAGCCCCCTTCTCGCAAAAAGGCTGGTATACGAGGACGTGCCCCTTCATGGTGAGTTGCACCACGGTGATCCTACGGTGATCGCGGTTGTACTCGAGGTCGAGACCTATGAACCTGTTTTCTTCGAACTGCAACCAACTCGTGTAATTATTCAGAGTGTTCCTCACCGTCCGAGGGTCGGTGGTGTAGACGACATCGATCTTCTTCCCGCCATGTACTTCGATGTCGAAGTGCGTAGTTTCTTGCCTGTCGTCGTTTCGGACGTTCGAAGCGTCCATGACTACAGGCAAGAGGGAAAGTATACGGAGGAAGAGGGTGATGCGGTGGTGGAGGAAATGGATGAGGCCATGGAGGAGAAAGACGATGAGGCCGTGGAGGAGGAAATGAGACGGAGAAGTGAAAGATTGGAACCGCCCTTACTAATATCTGGAATGGTGCATGACCGTTCGTAGTAGGGTGAAGGTAGAGAAAAATGACGGTTTTACATGTCGACGCTAGCGCTTCCTAAAATTTGTTCTGCGCCACTTGCATGCAGTGGAATCAATTCAAACGTAGGCACGTTTGCGCGTGCCGACCTTCACTCACTAATAGGCGGGCCGCACATTTCTCTTTTACGATTTATTTTTTCACTTCCTCTAGACGGTTCCGGTGCCCGCCCTCAATAATTACACCCCCCTTCTTGTCTTCCACGCGGACGAGAACCGGCGGCGGCGGCGGTTCCTTGCAGATTCACTCCCCGCTCGAACAACTGCCCCATCCCTGATTCCACCCCCTCTCGAATCCATCCGCCTCCTTATCACAACGCCACCATTAATCTACCGGATTCCAGACTCCATTTGCCGCTATGGGTAGAGCTTGGGGTAGCAGCAGGCTGAAGTGAAAGGCATGCGACGACGATGCGGATGGCCAGGGTGACCGCTACCGGGAGGATTGGGGATGGCCGAACCTCAGCGCCAGGAACGTGCACAGGATCGCTCGGGGTTGGACATCATCTTAGCCGGCCGCCTCACTCGCTGCATCCCTGGCTACCGCGTGACGATGCGGAACATGGACGAACAACCGTTCGGCACGCCAGGCCTTCTTTACCCCGATAACAGCAAATGGCCAGACGACCGTGATGGCCACGTAAGTTCTAGTATCTAGCTTATTCATTCAGTCATATCATTGATTCATATGTGCTGAACTCTCATCGGAATCCTATGTTCCTTTCGTCGAATGTGTTGTGTGCACGCACGGTTTGAACAAATCGAACCATTTAAGATTATTCTGTACAGCAGAAGCTCTACTCGTACCTGATATTCTGGTATGTTCGTAGTGACACAGTCTTACTTTAGGTGATAGACGAGTTGTCAATTTCGATTTTGCAATGGAATGCCTGCTAGGTGATATTCTGTTTCCCAAAATAAAAACAAACAGATTAGACGATTTAAGGCTGTTATGGCCCGAGTTGTTTATGATCATCGTCAGGAGTTTGTTCTGGGGGCTCTGCTACTACTCCATATATTGAGTATCTTCGTAGTGACACAGGCACAATTTAGGCGATATCTGAGGAGACACTCGTATTTAGGCGATATTTTGTGTACTTTAATCTGAAGGCCCAGTTGTCAAATTGTATTTGCAATGGAATCCATGCTAGTTAATTGTACCAACTAACAACAAACTCTACAGAATATTCATGCAAAACTGATGTTGCTGGATAAGTGGTCCGAATCAATAGTGGTGAATATCAAGGAAGAAGAAGATACAGAAATGGAGGATGACCAGAACTGGGTGGGTGGCAACACCGAGTGGCTGGTCCTTTTATCACAGGATGGCAGTACTTGGACTCTAAAAAATGTCTACAGATCGAAGAGACTTGAAGTGCCATCTTTGAAGGGTGTCGGTATTACTGCATTCAACAGGGGGTGGTCGCCACCCATTTCTGAATTCGCTTACAGGTTCAACATGGCTGAACTTGACCTCGTGAAGGTACAACTCCCACATAGACATTGAGAGGGGGCGTGGAAGAACTGGGAGTACGACCTCTTAGCGGTGTTCGACAAGGCAATCAATTTCATTAGATGCCTAAAAGACAAGGAATGGACAATCTTGTGCGACGATTTCCTACGGCCGAAGAAGTATGTCGACGCCGTCTTCACCTACGGCTACTCTTCATATAGACCGCAACGCATCTATGCGGTCACTAAACCTAGCGGCAACATGTATGTTTGGGAGCCGTCCATTTGGGGTGAGTCATGGTGTCATATAGCATGTAAAATCCCATTCAAAATTCTGCTTACTGACTGTTAGCAACACGTAGGTACCCACGCAGCCGCGCGCATCATTCCAGCTCCGGTCATCAAAGATGCAGTAGCAGATGCTGAACTTGGGACACGGCGCTGCTTCCTGGCACCTCTCGGAGACAACACGGAACAAGATGATGAACTCTTGTGGATTCATATCAGGGGAGCACTAAACAGCATTGGTGATACAATAGAACATATGGGGACACAACTTTCTTCATACCCATCGTTGTGGTGTCACATTTTCTCGAGATCCACATGCCCATCCGAAGACCCAATAGAGCAAGTCTGGAGCAGAGTCAACAATCTGAAGGGACAATCTGTGTTTCTTGGGATCAACTACCCTTTCTTTATCGGAGCCCCTGGAGCTGTTAAACCTGTAATTGCTCAGGCAGCCCTGGCCCCTGATGCTGTTGCTGCTGCTACTACTGCTGGTGGTGGTGGTGGTGTTGGTGGTGGAGCTGACGAAGAACTAGCTGCTACTGCTCCTGGTGAAGGTGACGAAATACTTGGTGATGCTGCTACTGGTGAAGCTGACGAGATACTTGCTAATGCTGCTGCTAGTGAAGCTGACGAAATACTTGCTAAGGCTGCTGCCGGAGTCCAGGAAGAACATGCTGGTGTTGTTGTGAGGTGCCAGCACTTCCAGTGTTGATAGCAGACTGTGTGTTTACTGCACACTCACGCGCCTATGATGTTGACACTCTAGATTTGACCTGGAGCCGAATCCACGTCGGGGGGAGGGGGCCTACAATTGGATCATCAGTGGGGTTGTACTATTTGAAGGAGAATGAAAGACGACCAAACGCAGCATTCTGGTTTGTCCCGACGATACCACCAGCTCCAGGGACCTAGTGATCATACTGGCAGATGCGATGAACCATTTGTCTTTATCTTTATCATTAGTTACGCTTAGGTGTGTAAATACTAAGCTGTGCTTATTTGTGTAAGACTAAGTTAGGCCTAACTGCGTAATATTCAGTGAAGCCCAGCTTTTCTTTCCACGCCCATAACAATAGAATTGTAGCATAGAACATACAAATGTAATGTGCATACTAGGCATTTTTGCTCAGGATAACAACCACTTCAAGCAAATGATACATCGTGTACGCATTTGAACGCATCACTAGAATGTGCCACCTATTGATGATTGATGACATGGATCTAGCTTTTCTGCGCGTATTTGCATTGAATTTCTCATTGATTTGTTCACATATTTTTTGGCAATGGCTGAAGAACTCCACTCTCTTGGTAACTTGCTTCGTCAGCGAGCACTTGTTGATGCAACGCAAAGTACAGAACATGGTCGTCATCGTCATTCCATTTAGGTTCTCTATGTTTCGTTATCATGGAGCTACTAATTTCAAATGAAAATCTAGTAAACAATATATGTGTACATTGTTAGAGTATGCTACGGCCACGGTACATACATGTTTTTCTACAATCACAAGAAGAAAACTTGATGCATTTTCACCTTTTTGGCGTTGTGCCGAACTAGGTGGATGTGGCTTTGGGGTTCAGAGAGGAAGGCGCTGTGGCTGGTGCGTGTGCGACCACGGCGACGGCGAGCTCGGATTCTGGAGGAGGCCAACAGGACCGAGCATGGTCGGCATGGTGACAGATCTCACCCGGGAATGAATTCCCGTCCCCGCGACGTGCTAATGGTGCGGTCATGGTGATGGCAAGCTCCGATTCGGGATGGGGTGGAGAACGGGCCGAGCAGGTTCGTCCAAGTCCTAGCTCCGTGCCATGGCCGCGACCACAGATTGCCGCCCCGGAAGAAGAAGAAGACGCGTAAAGGATGCATGCGCCAAGGCTGCAAGCCTACATGGCAGCCTACATGGCAGCGACGACGGCAGCGACATAACGGCGAAAGCTGACAGGGGGCCCCAACTTGACGGCCGTTAGCCAGATTTTTTGTATTGAAACGTAAAGTTGAATTCGTGCCGAAAAAGACCCTCAGAGTATTTGGCACGCCAACTGTAGTCATCGCGGTTGATTTCAGGAACTCGGGTACCACGTTGCCTGGCCACTCCAACTTTCGGGCCACAACATGATATTCTCTAAGATTAAGCCCTTAAGATAAAAACATGGAACCAAAGTTGTCAATAGACACTTTTTCTTGTTCTTAAAAATTTGGAATTTAATCGAAGGAGTTGTTTTTTTAACTGATAGTAATTGTCATAAGTCTCAACCAAAGTAGTGACAATAACCTTTGAACTCTAGTCCTAAAAGATAACGAGCTATGCGTGGAGTAGAACGCAAGTGCAACCGAACAAACATAAAATGTTCATGCATAAAATTACAGGAAGAGGGAAAATAGGGATGTGATTCATCCTCTTGCTTTCTCATCTCCCACTTGGGTCAACTCCTCACATTCGTCTTCATAGTTAGATCACTAGAGGCGAATAACCTGCAAAGAAATCAATGAGAACTAAGAGAACTTTGCAGAAGTCAAGATAAAATCTAGTCCAATATTTTTGGGTTTTTTTATTAATACAAACTAAAAATAAGCATGCACTAGAATGAAAAAAAAATTAAAATAAGAAGGAAAAATGTGAATGCAAAAGTTGGGGAGGAGTTCAACCTCCCCAAGTTTGGGATTTTGACCCAACTTGAATCGATTGTTGCCGCCATCTCCAGCAGGCGGCTAATGGTATGGGAAGTTCAGGCAGTGGTTTGGAAAGTCGTTCATGAAGGAGGTGAAGTATTGGGTGAGGTTGACTATGTTAGCGTTCACATCATGCAATGTATTATCTATGTTGTCAATGCGATGCACCACCTAGTTAAACTCACTCCTCGGGACATAGTTAAATCCTGACTATGGTGGAGGCTTACCTTGTTGCTGGTCTTCAGGGAAAAGTTGTTGGTGATGATTCTGCTGACCATAGTCATCCCAGCCTATTGTGTTCCAGTCCTCTCCACCTTGCTCCTTCTGCTATTGGCCAGCTGCTGCGTTTTCCCAGTTGAGATATCCTTCCGGCGGTGCAATGCTGCCTGAGAGGATCAATGCTTGCTGGAATTCCTCCTCGGTGTGGACCCAACTCTGTTTACCTGGCAAACCAAAATCTTGGACAAAAGGAACCAAAACTTGGTGGAGATCACCATTAGTCTCACAATAAAATTGATAAGCACGGAGGGCGCGTTGGGGTCCATATGTATGTCATCCAGAATCTTACTATTGGTCATAACTCTTTCCTAGGGCATCACAAACTCGCTTGTGTAGGCGATATGTGTGATCAAGACACCGCAGCGGATGTCACCCAAGGAAGCCGACCTTTGGCGATGAAAGTGATGGATGAGCAAAGCACCCAAGTTTACCTTATGCTCCATCTCAGGATGCAGAGCCATGTGAATTACGCTCATCTCGGGGCCTGCCATTACCCCTACATCTCCCTTCCCAAAAATAGAATTAACCAAAAAAGGTGTGAAAATAACGGATAGTGGGATTCTGGATAGTGGCACTCTTCTTGCGCAAATAATCGGTGTTCCTGTGGATAGAAATCTGCTCCCAAGAATGCATTGCCTATGTGTGGACATTTTCATTAATATCGAGTTCCCCCTCATGAGAGAACCCAAAACAATCACAAAATTCATAAAAAGAAGGCTATAGGGTTACCCATTGAGCACAAAACTTACAATGCAATTGCTCCTGGGCCTCAAGATCATTGTGGAACGATGACAGGAACTCATGCGTGGAGAGCTGGTAGGTGTCGACGGAGAAGTGGGATAACGGGACCATGCCAGCTTGCATAGTCATGTGCTCGAAGTCCTCCAACAGACCTTGGTGGGGGAGGAACTCACGGCTTACCCACTTGGTGGGTAAAACCCTGCGTTGGCTCACCCTCTCATAGTCCTTGTTCACGGTGGCCCTCAAGTTGTCCGCCTTCGAATGCCTCTTCCTCGAACCCGGCAGCCTAGTAGAGCCTGAGGCTCCTGCCGTTCCCGAGCCCTTGCCCGCATGGAAAATCCTTCCAATGTTATGCATTATGCTACGAAATTTTCAAGGAAAACTATAGGCATCAAGTTTCTATCATATAAACAAATGATTACAGGCCGAAAATACAAATCCTAATGTGAGTTAAATATGGTGAACTCATCTAAGTAATCAATGTGAGGAATTCATTCATAGATTTCATAAAATAAAGCGTGGATCAGATGAGAAACTTACTGATGTGAAGATTCCCCTACTCAGAAACACGAAATCAATCAAGAATCAAGGGTTCTAGGATATTAGGGTTTGAGGTGGAGAGAGAAACAGAAAGAAAAAATGAAGAAGAATAAGAAAGGGGTTGGCTGGGAGCCATCCACCATCGGCCTTTAACTGGTGATGTAGTCGGTACGGGCGCATCCTGCCTGTACCGGTGGTCGTCACCGTTGGATCAAGGTTAGGGTTCAAGATCAAACCTGGAGGGTCTCGTATGGGCGGACGGTACAGGCGCGTCCCGGCCGTACCAGTGCTCATTATCGGTGCAGTGAGCTTTGAAGAAAATCGTTGAAATTCAGTACAGGCGGGCGGTATGGGTACCTCCGGCTGTACCGGTGTTCGTTACGAGTACTTATTAATTTATTTTTTTCGACTGGATTTTCTTCAATGGTACGGGCAGAAGGTACGGGCACCTCCTTCCGTACCACTGCTCGTTACGCAGTATGAACCCAGTTTAACTCTTCCTTTTGCTTTCCTTTCACTTTTCTTTAAACTTCACTAAGGTAAAAATGCTCTGCGGGCTCAGAGCTTGAACAAATTTATTAATACACACACAAAATAAAACAAAACAAATTTAAACTTAACTTATTTAAGAAGTGTTAGATTATCAACCAACCTCCATGCCGTTAGCGTTTACCTCAAGTTGTTCTTCATCAACGGTTTTCACCGCTTGGATAGGCTTTGGTGGTGGAACATATTTGCCATTGTGCTCCTGTTCTTTGGAAAATAACGAAGAATCTGATCATCATAAATATTGAAAACAATCTTACCACTAGAACAATAAACACTAGCTCTAGCAGTGCTTAGAAAAGGTCTTCCAAGGATGATTAAAAGTTTGTCATCTTCCGAAACATCAAGTATAATAAAGTCAATGTGTATAACATGTTGGTCAATCCTAAGTAAAACATCTTCGATCATACCGACAGGTTGTTTAGTTGTCTTATCAGCCATTTGCAAAGTGATTGAAGTGGGAGAATACTCTCCAAGGTTCAATTTCATAAACATAGAATAAGGCATGACACTAACACCTGTCCCTAAATCATAAAGAGCATTAACTATATTATTTTTTCTGATTGCGCAAGAGATAGTTGATATACCTGGGTCCCCAAGCTTAGCAGGAAGCTTATCACCAAAGCTTATCATTAGTGCATAGTCTTAGTTCCTTCCTTTTTTATATTAAGAATATCTCGCATAAACTTTTTGTAAGTAGGAACTTGAACAACATCAGTTAAAGGGATTTCTAAACGAAGGTTTCCCAGTGCTTTGGCAAAAGAATCATAAATAGTTTTATCCGGTTCATATTGAACTTGATTAGGATAAGGAATTTTCTTTTTAGTGGGTATTACCTTCTTCTTTACCTTTGCCACTGGTTCAACATACTTTTAAGTTTTCTTCTTTGCTGATGATTTTTGCTTATCAACATGAAGAGATAACCTGGTCTTCTTGTTCCTTGCTGAGATCGGACTCTTTCCTTGAGTTGATCGTCTCAGCATATGAGTCATATTGTTTATGTTTATCTCCTCCTTCTTCTTCTTCTCTAGCTTTGGAAGCCTCAAGTTCTCTTTTCTGAGCTTCATAATCAATATCATCTTGAGGATCAACTAAGTCCTCTTCTTATTGACTCATCTCTTGAGTCTCTCTTGCGTTGCGAGCTTGTTCTTCTCGATACCAAGGTGGCCCTTGTGGTTCTTGTGTTTCTGTACCACATCTAGTGACAATGTTAGTAGCAACAGTATTAAAAATTCCTTGGTTCAAAATTAGAGTTTGGGTTTTAATTATTTGATCATATTGCATTTTAACCATACTCAAATATCTATCCAAATGCTTCGTAGCATGTCCTAAATCATGAAAGACTTCGGTTAACTCTTTTATATTCTTTTCTTGACTCATTAGACATTTATAATATTTCTCGCAGAATTGGTTTTGTTGAAATCTAAACTTTTGCATGACAAGATTTATTTCATCTTCCTTTACATAAGCTTGAAGAATGTCAATTTTATTTTCTTCAATAAGTTTTAAAGCTATTCCTTTTTCTTCCATGTACTTTTTAACTTCAGGTATAAGATCTGGGGTATGTGAATCATACCTTTTGGTGGTTTAGCATCCTCAGCTGGATTGTATTGTTCATCATTGAAAGACCTTACCTCGAAAAGCTTTACACATTCTGGCAAAGTTAAATTGCAAATAGCTCCCCATGTAGACAAATCAATCATTTCTTTTGTATCATCATTAAGCCCATTATAAAAATATTGGATAATTAAGTGCTCATGGAAACCATGGTTCGGGACTTTCATAATCATTGCATAAAATCTATTACATGCTTGATAAAAGTTTTCTCCAACAGTTTGAAGAAAGTTTTTTATGCTACATTTAATTTTCATGATTTTAGTAAATGAGCAATATTTATGCATAAACTCTCAGATGCAATCTTCCCAGCTTTTTATAGTATGATTGGGTAATGATTGTAACTAAGTAAAAGCATTATCTTTCAGAGCCTAGTGGAAATGTTTGAGGAGTACAAACTCTATTAGTAAACTTGCTGGTTTAAGAGTAGCACAAAGATCATAGACCTTTGTCAAGTGATCACTAGGATCTTCCACTTCTTTTCCTGTGAAAGCAATTTCTTTCATCATATAAATTAGCTCAGGATATATTTCAAATTCCTTGCCTTCAAGTTTAGGATAAAGAATAGGCATTTTTCTTAAGGTCCTAGATGGATTTCCATATTCTCCCAATAGTAGCTCAGACTCTTCGCCCCCCTTGGTGATGGTCAAGTCTGCCATCAAAGGAATCAAACTGTTCACGTTTATAGTACCTGAGTTAGAAAATCTTTCGATAAATTCTAGGCGTCTTTCAGTTGGTATACGATCAATATACGGAGGTAAATAAGTTTTCCCAGATCGAGTGGTACCTCTGTCTTCAATGGAGATCATAGATGGTGTCAACAATTATATATGTCAAGCAAAAACACTTAACGCTTAGCTCCCCAATAACAGCACCAGAAAATAGCTTGATGGCCAACAAGTGCATAGGTTCATCAGAGCATGTTTTCGTGGAAGTATAAATTCTAATTTTTATATCGATCCCAATAAGGAGCCTAGGTAAGTGTTTTTATGCGATGTTTTTGTCGCACTCAAGGTGTCACCGATATTCAGTGAATTGACTGCAATTGTTGAAGGTGGAAAGTGGTGAGTGAATAATAGAGGAAACTTGTGTAAGGAAAACAAGGATTAAATAACATAAAAGTAAAGACAATAAAGATGTTCAAAGTTCCTATAGATGAGTAGTTAGACATAGAAAGAAACAGTTCATGGTAATAGTGAAAGTGCCACATGAATAAAATGAAATAAGTGATTATGATATTTTTGAAGAGAATATGCCCGAGAGGCAATAATAAAGTGGTTTATTATCTTATTCCTTGTTTATGATAAATATTTATTTTGCATGCTATAATTGTATTAATTTGGAAACGTTAATACATGTGTGTTTAATAAACAAAAAGGAAAGTTCCTAGTTATGCCTCTCTTATAAACTAGCTCGCTGATTAACAAGATGATCAAGATTTCCTGATCATGGACATTGGATGTTGTTAATAACGAGGTCACAACATTAGTAGAATGATGTGATGAACATTCACCCTAAGTATAGCATTATGATCAAAGTCATTGTGTTTATATTGCTATAACATTATACGAAGTAATCCTAGTCCTTAGACCATGAGATCATGTCAATCACTAACACTAGAAGAGTATCTTGATAACATCAAACGTCATACCGTGAAAGGGTGATTATAAAGGTGTGTTCAGTGCTATGAAAGTGTTATGTAGAGGCTCATGGATCAAGAGTGGGATTTGTCCATCCCGATGATGGATAGATATACTGTGGGCCCTCTCGGTGATATCACATTGGTTACCTTGCAAGATAGTGATGAGATCACTAGAATGTTATATCATGGGAACGAGAAAAGAGTACATGTCAGTAACGAGATCAAACTAGGTATGGAGATACCGATGATCAAATCTCGAACATGTAATATATCGCTAGACATAGGGATTTAGTTAGTAGCGTTAAAGGTTCTCACGATCACAGAAGTCATCGTTGAATGTGTAGGAGTCAGTATGGAATTCCAGGTCCCGCTTCTAACTATTGATCTGAGAGGGGTCTCGATCATGTCTGCATTATTCACGAACCGTAGGGTGACACACTTAAGGGATACAGCCACTATTTGGGGCAAATATGTTTTAGATAAATATTTAAGAAAGCGCTGGAATTATTTCAGTATACACCAAAACTGTTTTGGGTGAAATTGCTGAAATTGGTTCTGCATGTAATATTGAAATGTTACATGGGGTTTTATGTGAATGTTTGTTAATTAAAGTAATTAATAAAATTCTGAATAAAATTAATAAAAGAGTTTTATTAAATGAGAGAACATTAAATTTGGAGAAATTTAATGCATTTAAAGTGTAGACTTTAAAAGAGAATGTGAAGGGGCATTTTAATGTGGAGGGGGTTACCACCACATGAATGGGGGAGGTGAGGGGTCACCCCCCATGGGGCGCCGGCCATGGGGAGGGGTACCCCCTCCTCCTATAAAAGGCCACCCCTCTCACCCTTCTTCCTCACACCTCCTTGTGAAGGATCTCTCTCCCCCTCTAGTATTTTTCCCCATGGTCTCGGATTAGCGAGATACATGTTCTCAGTGGCTTTATCTGGAAAGGAGTTGCTGCTTCCGCTGCTTTGCTGGAGCGAGGGACAGAGGTTGTCGGGGTACCTGATGTGTGTGCGATCAGGGATGCACCGCTGTTTTGCGGTGCTGGACTTGGTGGTGCTAGACTTGCTGGAGCTAGATCTGATGCACGTGCTGGAGCTGGACCTGCTGGACCTGCTAGACTTCATCACGATCTTGAGATCGGCAAGTGTACGACTACATCAACCACGAGTTCCATCTCGTTAACAAAGCTTTGTTGTCTTCGAGGGTATGTTCTCTATGGATGTATATCCATTCATTGCTTGTATCTAATAGATAGATCTTGGCGTATAATAGTTCCCTTCGTAGGATGTTTTTTGTTTTCTTTGCTGCGAACCCAATGGTGGTATCAGAGCCTGATCTATGCGTAGGTTCTTTGCACGGGTAGTACACATATGTTTATATGTGGGCGATGATGATCATGTTATTGCTTCTTTCATATATTTTGGATATTGGTGGCATAGTGGGATGAAGCGGCCCAGACCAACTTTACATGTCATCGCACATGAGACTAGTTCCACGACTAACATGCAACTAGTTTTGCATAAGTGCCTGGTGGGTGTCTGTCTCTCCTACTATAGTCAATATCTGATTTACAACAAGTTGCTAATAATTTGGTTATAATCGTTGTGGTTCCATGTTCATAGGTAAGAACGGTTCTATCTTCGAAAGCCCTAAGCCACGTAAAAACTTGCAATTGATTAATTAGAAGCGTCTAGTTTAGATCGTTGTTGGGCTTGTGTCATGATATGGAAATGTTGTAAGTTGATGTATCATTGATACCCTTACAACACACCTAACGTGTAAGTTCCATAGACTTTGGCCTTACACACAAAGGAATGATAGAGATCATACCATGATGCATATGATGGTGATCAAATGCATGGACCATATAATCCCACTTGATGTTTGCATCTTATATTGTTAGTTTGGCGCTTTTAGTAGCATTATAAGATGATCCATCATTTAGATATCAAGATAAAAATGTGTTCTTCCTTAAGTACGCACCATTTATGTTTCGCCGCTTCAAGACATCACGTGATGATCGGGTGTACTTGAATCCACGTTCATATAACAGGTGTAAGACAGTTTTACACATGTGAGTACTAAGGTTCTTACTTGGCGAGCCTAGCATGTACAGACATGGCCTCGAAACACGGACCGAAAGGTTAAGCATGAGTCATATAGTTGATGTGATGCCCATATTGATGCTCGCCTTTGAAGCTACACCATCTCATGTGATGATAGGACTTGGTGTAGTGGATTTAGTTCATGTAATCACCAAAAAGGCACGAGGGATGTCGTTTTTGAGTGGGAGTTCATTTCTAATTTGGATTAGTCGAACCAAATTTGTTATAAACTAAATCAAAGTGAATTTGCATAATTTGTTGTAGTCATTGGCATCTGCTTACTACCTTATGCTTAGTTGTAATTGAGATAATGGAACTATAGAATTCTATATTACTTTACGAACTGGTATCGTATTGTTTTTATTGTCAATATAATGTTTAGAAGTCCTATTGCAAACTTGTAGCAAAACCTCACTTACTCCGTGAAGTTTAATACGTAGTATTAAATCAAGAGTAAGAATTCCAATCTTATTATCTGAAGTATCATGTTTGCCTCCATGATTCTTGATATTCGAAAGTTGTTTTAATATCGAGGTTATCTAGGAGCTAAAATAATTGTTTAAGAAACCATCATGTGTGAAAGATATTGTGATATCTGAAACAAAGTTTATGGTTGCAATATGATAGAGTATAATTTAACAAAATATACATTCTCATATTGTATGAGAATTTGTGAAGGTTGGAGATGCTAGGCGTCCTAATCTACCAAAAAGGTTTTGGGAACTTATATTATACTCACGATTCATCCTTATAGGCCATAGTAGCTTGATCATGAAAGTTTTCATGATAAGGATGAATACAAGATGTAAGTAAAATGTTTACTACACTAAAAGATTACTAAAGAATGGATTTTTGAAAGAATGCCAAACATTTGATGATGATGATCCACTTCAAAGTGCAAGTCCAAAGGTATTAGTATTTGACTATACACACTTTGTACTATGTGTCATGTGAATGACACCACTATTGATGTTGATAGATTCTTTTAAAAAGGAAAAGGAATTGTTGAAAGAGAATCTATAAAATATTTGGCAGAAAGGAAAATTTGGAGATGTCCAGCTTAGGTATATAGAAGATATACTTGTTATGGCTGTATTCTTTGCTTGTTAAACAATATGGTTCTTAGGTATTGGATACCGAATTGGTTGGTGTGAAGTGTCATACAGAACAACATAATTCATGAACTGCAATGGCCTAAGTAACTTGCAAGATAATAAGTGATGATGTTCATCAAAAACAAATAAAGTGTTACTGTGTTTTTTGTTGTCGTCAAAACTAGCCTTCAAGATTTTTTTTAATAATTTTTATTTTGTTCCGGTATTACGAGAACAATGGTTGTTCAAATAATTACCAATTCCATAAAGGATGGATGAACTTTTAGAAGTCTAGTTGGAGAAATCACATCCATAAACGTTATTGCTAAAATGTAGTAAGGCAAATGATTGGAAGATCACTTATGAAGTGACATCGCTGTTTGAATTATATTGGAAAGTAAACATGAAGAAACTCCATGTATGGATTTTTGGAGTCTTTTGATTTTGATCAATTAACGCTTGTTAAACTTTCCTCGAGATAATTGAAACTTCGTTCATAGGCCAAAGAGGAACGAATGACTAGCTTATTGGAAATTGTGCATGCTGATGTACATAGTCCATTATGTGTAGCCATATGCGATGGATCTTTTTGCTTCATATGCTTTCTCTGGAAATTTGAGTGAATATATCTGTATATATATTTACTTAATAAGGAAGAAGTATGAAACATTTGAAAATTGTTCAAAGACTTTCAAGATGAAGTGGAAAATAATTGTAACAAGAAAATAAAGAGTTTATGATTCGATCATCAAGGAAGATATTTGAGTTACATGTTTAGCAAAACACCTAAGATTTGAGGAATTGTTCCATGAATTTGGATTTCCCGATAAACCACAGGAGTATGGTATGTTCGAGAGATGAAATCAAACCATGTTTGACATGGTAAGATCAAAGGTGTCATTTATAAAAATTGCCATTATGTTTTAAGGATTAAATCTTTAGAGACTACCACTTTTACACTGAAAAGAGCACCATCGTGATCCGTTGAAATGACACCATATGAGTTATGGTTTGGGATAAAACCCGAATTGTCTTTTCTTAAATTTTGGTATGCTATGCATACGTAAAATGTTTACAACCAAAGTAGGATAAGCACATCTTTGTAGGTTATCCCAAAGAATTTGTTGGGAATTCCTCCATAACATCGAGGACAAAAGAGTTTGTCACTTGGAACGTCAAGTTTCTTGAGAAGAAATTTTCGTGAAAAGTTAAGTGGGAGGACAATAGAAATTTGATAAGGTTGTTGAACCTTAGCTATATGTGCTAAGTAGCGCAGCACCGGAAAGTGTCCCGGTGGCGGCCACAATGCTCATGGCTCCCGTGATTACAAAGGTTGTGATCTTGGAGATTAGAGTTCCTATTGAACCGTGTGGGTCTGTAAGAATCAAATAGTGAGATTTGATAAACAAGTCGTTATTGTTTTGACAATGATGAAGCAACTACATGCAAAGAAGCGATGATGGGCCCTGACTCCATAAAATGACTAGAAGTCATAGAATCCGTGATAGTATCCATACACGAGAAATCAAGTTTCTGAACTTGGAAGACCCTAAACCCACACGGTTCAATAGGAACTCTCGCGCCCGCACCTGGCGCAATCATCATCACCTCTGCATGGTCCGGGGAGCGAGCGATATGCGTCCCGGGGACCACGGTGAGGGGAGGCTCCCCCACGTCAACGACATGACGCGGATGAACACCTGACACGTCCACAGCAACGTAGACCTTGTGCGCGCCGAGCCTGACGAAAAGGCTATTGCGCGGAAGAGGGCGCGTGCCGAAGCAGCCAGCGTTGTCGCTGACGAAGTCCCACGCTCCAAAGCGTTGAACGAGCCTAGAGACGATGCGTTCGCTGGTGCCGATGATGTTTCCTGTCCGGATCTTGACCCCTGCTAGCGCCGCTAGCCCCACGGTGGGCGCCAACTGGCAGTGGTTTGGCGCATGTGTATCGATTACACGAACCTGAACAAGGCGTGTCCAAAAGATCCATTTCCGCTGCCAAGAATAGATCAGGTCATAGACTCAACTGCTGGGTGTGAACTGTTGTCATTCATTGATGCATATTCTGGTTTCCACCAGATACCTTTGAATCCGGATGATCAAATAAAGACTGCATTTATTACCCTGTATGGGGCTTATTGCTATCGCACCATGCCGTTTGGTTTACGTAATGCAGGGGCAACGTACCAAAGATGTATGCAAAAATGTTTGCACGACCAAATAGGTCAAAATGTACAGGTGTACATGGATGATGTGGTTATCAAGACCAAGGAAAGCAAAACGCTCCTTGATAATATCAGGCAAACGTTTGCGAACCTAATGAGGTTCCGGATGAAACTTAACCCGGAAAAATGCACCTTCGGTGTCCCGGCTGGGAAATTGCTCGGTTTTCTTGTTTCTAGACGAGGTATCGAGGTTCACCCAACCAAAATCTGGGCCATCGAACGAATGTAACTGCCAAAGTGTCTTAACGATGTCCAGAAGTTCACAGGTTGCCTGGCCTCGTTAAGTCGGTTTGTATGTCGGTTGGGAGAAAAGGCGTTGCCTCTTTACCAACTCATGAAAAAGTCGGATAAGTTCGTTTGGACGCCACAGGCCGATGAAGCCTTTACCCACCTGAAGAAAATGTTAGCCACGGCACCAGTGCTAGCCTCACCACTATCGAAGGAGCCAATGTTGCTCTATATAGCCGCAACCAACCGAGTTGTAAGTGCAGTGATAGTGGTGGAGAGCGACGAGGAAGGTAAGTCGGTGCAAAGGCCAGTATATTACTTGAGCGAGGTGTTGTCAGCCTCAAAGCAGAACTATCCACATTATCAAAAGGTGGCATATGGTGTGTACATGGCCGCCAAGAAACTGAAGCACTACTTCGAGGAGCATCCCATTCGGGTCATATGTGAGGCCCCCATATCCGAGATAATGAGTAACAAGGATGCGAGTGGCAGAATTGCAAAATGGGCAATTGAGCTAGCTCCTTATGCGCCACAATATGATAGAAGAGAGTCCATCAAATCTCAAGCTATGGTGGACTTTTTCGTGGATTGGGTCGAGGTACAATACGAACCACCACTTCCAGATCCGAACTATTGGCGAATGCACTTTGACGGATCAAAAACCAAAACTGGGCTAGGTGCCGGAGTTGTACTCACATCGCCAAAGGACCAGTTGAAATATGTGTTGCAGATCCATTTCACCACATCAAACAATGTCGCTGAGTATGAAGCACTTGTGCATGGGCTTAAGGTAGCAAAAGAAATTGGGATACGTCGGATCATATGCTTTGGCGACTCGGATTTGGTGGTGCAGCAAGTGTCAGGAGTGTGGGACACCCTTGATCCAAACATGGCACTGTACAGATTTCAAGTGCAGAAGATATTTGGTTACTTTGAGGGATGCGAATTTCACCATGTACCCCGGGTGGAAAATGAGGCTGCCGACATGCTGTCGAAGCTCGGGTTAACCCGACAAGCAATTCCACCGGGTGTAGCATTAGTGCACCTCAGGAAACCATCCATCAGGCCATCCCCAGAATCCGAGTCAATCTATGTCCCGGAGGACACGGAATCCGGAGCTGTGCCCATGGACATTGACAAGGGAAGTGGTGCGCGAACCCCGGGGACTGCCTCGGCAAACCCGGGGACTACTTCAGTAAACCCGGGGACTGCTCTGCAAGACCCGGGGACTGCTCAGCGTGATCCGGTTGAAGTTATGCCGGTGGATCAAATGGAGATTGATGAGGATGTATTCCCTGTGTGAACGATACTAGCTTGGGCATTACCTATATTTCAGTTCCTGAAGGACGGAACGTTACCCACTGAGGAAGTGCTGTCCAGGCAAACACAGAGGAGGGCAAACATTTACACGATCATCAATTCTGAACTATACAAAGGAGCGTGACCAATGTCCTCTAGAGATGTGTTGACCCGGAAGAAGGGCTTGACATCCTCCGAGATATACATCAGGGGGAATGCGGGCATCATGCCTCATCCCGAGCCTTGGTAGCAAAAGCTTTCCTGCACGGATTCTACTGGCCAAACGCCTTAGAGCAAGCAGAAGATCTGGTGAGAAAATGTAATGGTTGTCAGAGGTACGCTACCAAGACACATATGCCAATGTCGGAACTCAAGACCATACCAATCACTTGGCCATTTGTCGTATGGTGCTTGGATATGGTTGGCCCGTTCAAACCAGCAAGGGGAAATATGAATCATATTCTGGTAATGGTGGACAAGTTTACGAAGTGGATTGAGGTAAAGCCTATAAGAAAATGTGATGGAGCTACGGCCATAACGTTTCTCAAAGATATCATCTTGAGGTACGGTTATCCTCACAGTATCATAACTGACAATGGCACAAATTTTGCGGAAGGAGCATTTGCTCGTTTCTGCCGGGATAAGAGGATCCGGCTGGACGTAGCCTCGGTAACCCACCCTGCATCGAACGGGCAAGTGGAAAGATCCAACAGATTAGTATTATCTGGGATAAAACCCTGGCTCATTGAGCCGCTGCAAAGATCAGCGGGGTGCTGGATAGAAGAACTACCAGCGGTACTATGGAGTTTAAGAACAACTCTGAATCGATCAACAGGCTATACACCGTTCTTTCTGGTATATGGGGCAGAAGCTGTATTACCAGCCGACATAGAGCATGATTCGCCTAGGGTCACCCAATACATAGAAGCCGAAGTGCAAGATGCCCGGCAAAATGATGTTGATCTGCTGGAAGAAGCGAGAGAACTGGCACTGTCTAGATCCGCCATATATCAGCAAAATCTCCGACGCTATCATAGCCAGAAAGTGTGCCCCCGGGTCTTTCGGGAAGGCGATCTGGTGCTCCGGCTGGTACAACGTACTACGCGCATGCATAAGTTATCCCCCCATGGGAAGGGCTGTTCATCGTGAGCAAAGCATTGCACAATGATTATTACTATCTTATAGATGCAAAGCCACAGGAAAAGAACAAGGCGGACAGGTCCGGAGAGGAATCCAAGCGACCATGGAATATAGCTCTACTTCGTCCTTTCTACACTTAGCTAAGAAGTCTATGTATGTCGGTATGTATGTCGGCAATGAGCTTATCAATGAAATGTTGGCACCTCGAGCAGTAACTCGGGGACTGCCTTAATAATGTTTGTTGTTTTTTGCGCGTCAGCTAGAATAAGTTATTCTACTTAACTCGGATTAGTAGTGTGCGAGCACCAAAAACCCAACTCTTCGACTTGCTGTTGTCCAACAAAAATTGGCTTCATGGCAAGCAAGAGAACAAGTTTGGAATTGCGTAGCACATGAAAAACGACCAAGGAGAAGAATTTATTCGACCCGACGTTTGTTTTTCGAACTAACCCTGCATTTATTTTCAAGTTATTATGCGGTTTTATTTTGGTGCTAAGTCTAAAAGTTTCCCAGTATTGTTAAGACAATTTTTGAAGCTCGGATTCGTAAGTCATAAAACCGAATCAAGGTAGACACGAACCGAGCCAAGAGATTGAATGAACAAGAAAAAGAAACTCGGGGACTACGCCCAAGTTAATTCGGCATAAGAACTTAGTAGAAAAATATCACATGTGTTTGGAATACAACTCCACCCGGCATACCGGGGATCTGATAAATTTTTAAGTGTTTAAGCTCAAGGAGCAGCAGGAGGAGGAAGTTCGGCATCGTCCTCGCTGCCCTCAATATCAGAGGCATCATCTTCTCCGTCATCATCCGAGCCATCTTCACCGTGCTCAACCTCTTCGTCTCCAGCAGCTTCTAGGAAGCTCGGCCCCTCAACCCATTCATGAATGGGAGCGTATTCAATGAGGCTATAGGCACAAGCCTGGCGCCGAGCTACCCACTCGGGTCATTGGTCCATCTGGATCCTGTGCGTAGACGTGTCAGGAGGTTGAGATCAATCTTCTCGTACCACGTGAGTATGTGGTGAAGGATGGTATCAGCTGCGGCATGTCCAGCGGACTCTCTCCAGAGGACAAGCTGAGTCTCGGTTTCCATTAATTTCTCAATGAGAAGTGCGATGGTCTCCGGGGCTTCTTCGCCGGGCCAGAAAGTGTTAAAGATGCGAGCTGCAGCACCGAGGATGTCCTTGCCATAGTTCTTGATGAGCTCCACGTGAGATGATAAGCTGACCAATAGGTCCTCCAGGTCGTAAGGAATCCCTTCACTATCAGAAGTGACCGGAGTACCCCTTTGTCGGCGGAAGTTGGCAACTACTGCGCTCGCGATAGGAGTGCCCTCTAGAAATTTGCCTGGAAACGAGACAAAGGAGAAAGGTCAAGAAAAGACATATGAAGTAACCCGGAGAAGTAGGTCGGAAAAGGGAAAGAAACTTATGAGATATATGACTGAGGATCCGGGTCAACTCCTTGGTGCAGTCATCACGTCTCTTCCGGAGCTGCTCAAGCTCAACGTTTGCCGACCCAAGCTAGATGCCGGACTCCTTGAGAAGATCCTGGTCCTTGGCGATCTGGAGGTTGAGGCGCTCGTGCTCTTCTGTGAAATTCTGGCCAGCCTTTTGAAGTTCAGATTGGTGTTGGGCCTTCATCTTCTCCATCTCAGCCTTGAGCCTAGAAATCTCATTGTCCTTGGTCCGGAGGAGCGCGAGCTCGTCATCTTTCTTCTTAAGCTCGGCTTGGTGCTGCCCTGCTTGTTCGAGAAAATGCAGCATCATATCAGGCATGGGCACACTATCTTCAAGCGATGCTGAAATAGTGTGTTGGCCCGGCAGAGCCGAGGTATGAATGTTGGCCGAGCCAAGGAGAAAAGGGAATGGAAAGTACGACAAAGTTGGACAGAAATGACTTACCCTTGATCTGCTCCAAATTTTTGCGCATAATGATGTTCTCAGCTTCCACCCCAGCTGCGGAAACCGAATGATGAGGTTAGTCCGGCAAAGGAAAATGAAGCAAAACGAAGAAGCACTCAGGAAGAAATTTACCCCTCTTCTCGTATTCCGCAATAAGTGCAGCCTGCTTTGCGCGTAGCAGCTTGTGGGTATCCAGCAAGCGTTGGAATTCAGCACTCCGGCGATTAGTGGTCACCTGAAAAGGACAAACACAAGTTAGCTCGATGCATATTCAAAGTATACTAGAATCCGGGCCAAGTGGAACTTAACCCGGCTCTAGGTGTGTGCATATTCGAAATGTAATAAAATCCGGGCCAAGTGGAACTTAACCTGGCGCTAGGTGTGTGCATATTCGAAGTGTAATAAAATCCGGGCCAAGTGGAACTTAACCCGGCTCTAGGTGTGTGCATATTCGAAGTGTACTAAAATCCGGTCCAAGTGGAACTTAACATGGCTCTAGGTGTGTGCATATTCGAAGTGTACTAAAATCCGAGCCAAGTGGAACTTAACCCGGCTCTAGGTGTGTGCATATTTGAAGTGTAATAAAATCCGGGCCAAGTGGAACTTAACCCGGCTCTAAGTGTGTGCATATTCGAAGTGTACTAAAATCCAGGCCAAGTGGAACTTAGCTCGGCTCTAGGTGTGTGCATATTCGAAGTGTACTAAAATCCGAGCCAAGTAGAACTTAACCCGGCTCTAGGTATGTGCATATTCGAAGTTCTCATGGAGCTACGTTAGTTTTCTAAAGAGCATCCGGCCAAGTAACGAGTTACTCCCCCGGAGGCTCGGGGACTAATGGTTACTATCTACAACTTGTAAAGGGGAAGCGACGTACCTCCATCATTCGCCCAGCGAGGTTAATTGCCTTTGCGGCTGTGTTCATCTGAGCGGAAAACTCGGCAGGGCCGAACTTCTCCGGAAGATCAGTGTCTTGAACCACCTCTGCCTTATTCCAATTCATGATGAATTCAATTAAGCTCGGAGGGTACTGTTCACCGCTGGGCATATGGGGCGCCACCAAGCCCTTCGCATGCGCTTCTTTCCTTTCGATCAAGGCAAGGGATGGGCTGGTGTGCAGAACCATTTGCTGTGTGTCAGTTGGCTCGGCAGGCATGTCCTTCGCTGCTGGTGCTTTCTTGGGAAGCATTGACACAACGGTACGCTGCCCGGCTTCGACGGATGGTGGCTTGGTAGTGTCCGGAGCTTTCTTTTCCTTGGCTTGCTGGGAAGAGGAAGCCGGCGCAGCGGTTTTTCCCTTAGGAGCGGCCGGAGTGGTTCCTCGCCGAGGTTGAGAAGACTCAGACGAGGCAGAGGAGCTAGGCGCTGATGCTCTTGGGGCTGGACTTGGTGCTGCTGCTGATGTTTTAGCAGCCGGAGTTGGTGCTGATACCGAAGTTGGTGTTGGTACGGGTCTGGTTGTTGGTACTGGTGATGGAGCCGAAGTTGCTTCAGTGGATGCTGGCTACGGCGATACCGAAGTGGTGGATGCCATCACCTCGGCCGGGCCGGTCTCCCCCGCTCCAAGGTTACCCCCCTCTTGCCGAGGTGGAGCAGAACCCGGAGCGGCCGCAGAACCCTCTGGAATAGGGCTCAGCGGACGGGACTCGTCGTCGCGACGGGGAGAAGGGCTGGGTCGGAGAGGTGAAGAGATGCTAGATCCACTTTCAGGGACCTCCACCGGAGCCCTGCAAAAGAGAACAATGTTAGAAGAGAAATCACAACGATGCAAGGAAGGGCAAGCTACAGAAGGCAAAACAACTTACGCATCCGAGGTTTGGGCCTCCTTGGGTTTCCGAGCCCTTCGTGCTGGGGCCTTGCCTGCTGGCTTGGAGGCCGTCTTGTCCCCGGACTTCTTTTGCCTTCTCCGGAGGATGAACTTGAAGCAGCCCCACGCTTCTTCTTCGGAGCCACCGGAACAGGTTCGCCCGTAGCGAGGGGAGGATCCTCGTGGATATGACCACCGGGGTGAGCTGATGACAGAAAAGCAAAAGAAAGGGGGACAGCCTCAACAGGTTTAATCACCTCGACATCCGAGTCATCTTCATCATCGGGCCAATCTCTAATGGAAGAGGATTTACCCGTGGGTCGTTTCGTGGCGTCGGTCATTGGGAGGAACATCTCCTGGTCTAGCTCCTCCTCATCCAGGTTCTCCCGGTCCGGCGCCCACTTAAGGGTCGGATCGGTGCCGTCCTCGATGGTCTGCTGAAGAAATTGCTGAGGAAAGAAATGAACAAAAGAGTTAAAAATGCAACAATAACTGACATATAATTGGTCCGGAGTAAGTTCGCAACATGAAGCTTACCACCGGAGGAAGCCTATCGCGGCAGTAATGCTCCATTCCCCAAGTCCACTCGGAGGAGAATTCCTTGTGGGTGGTAAAAAGAGCTTTAACCCGGCGATAGATCTCCGTGTTGCTCAGCTCGAAGGAGGAGGTCAGGTTGGGATCACGGACGAAGCTCATGTGGCACACCTTGTGGGTGCGCTTCTGGAGGGGGGAAATCCGGTTGCTCACGAAAGTGATCATGGCATCCTCATTGCACAGCCCGAGCTTTTTCAGTTCCACGAACATCTTGTTGACTTGATTGGCCAAGGCAGTGGGCTTCTTGGGGATCTCATCCCACAAATCCGGGTTAGGTGGACCCGGAGTATAGGGGAGCAACCGGATCAAGTCTTCAGTTCCCGCATTCCGGACATAGAAGAAGGTCAGGGCCCATCCTTTGCAGGACTCTAACCCGGTGACCCGGCGGAAAACAGAAAACCTCCGGGGTGAAATGGAGGCCGCTCCGAATTGAGTGAGCTGTTTGTCCTCCGGATCAGCGCGAATGTTGGGGATGACATTGCGACGAAGGCCGAAGAACCGGATCCATAAATCCTTCGTGGGCCACAGTCCGGCGTAGCCTTCGATCGTAGAAGCGAAGGCAGAGAGAGAAGTAATGGCGTTGGCTGGAAGATGGTGCGGCTGGAGCTGGTATGTACTGAGCCAGTCCCGGAAAAAATCGCTAACCGGCAACCCGAAGCCCCGTTGGAAGTGGGACAAAAAGACAACGAACTCACCCGGATTGGGTGAGGGGGCTAGTTCGTTAGAAGGGAGACGAGCGGCGACGCCGGCGGGGATGCGCCTGGTTCGATAAAGCCAGTCAAGATCATCTTGACAGACCCATGACCCGGCCCACGCGCCGCGGTCCGCCACCGCGGCGTCCTCCTCCATCTCCTGCTCAGCAACAGTGAGTTCTTCTTCCGTCATCTGGTCCTCGAGGCCCTCGCTGGCGCTAGAGGCGGCGGGGGACAGAGGCCGGGATTGACGAGGACCCGTGGCGAGAGATTTGCGTCACGGTGGCGGCGACGCAGAGGTGCGACGGAGAAGCGCGGCGGCGATGCTACTATTTGGTATCACTGGCGGCGGCGCGGTCGCGAGGAAGATGAAGAAAAAGGGCAACGAGCAGAGGGGCGCGGAAGGAGAAAGGCCCTAAGGGAAGCCCCCCTGCTATTTAACCACTCCCACCAGCGGTGAGTGGGATCGTATCCTGCGGACCCGCCACACGTAGTGGCCATGTATCACCTGTCCGGACCAATCAGCGGGGAGCCACACGGAGGGCCACAGAGCGGAGAGAATCCTATGACGTGACACTGTGATGCGAGAAACGAGGAGGCAGGCATGACGTGACCCGCGCACAGTGATAACTGACAATTACTGCGGCGTTTACTGCGCAGGCCCTTAAAATAAGACGACATAATGATTACCTTTCACATGGGCTAGCGTACGAGAGAAGGAAACAAGACCCGGATGAAACTGTGGTAACCTGGCCGGCAAGTGAAAACTTGGAATGTGCGAAGGGAACGTAAATCCATATAATCCAAGGTAAAGAGGTAACTCGGCAATAACGACCGGAGCACAGAATTGAACCTGATGCGGCCTTAGCGGCCAAAGCAGCTAAGACCGTACCAGCTTCGGGGACTAATGTTGGGGGGATACCCCCGGGTAGGGTCACGCCGGGGTATAAAGGCCGAGTTAGCCGAGGTTCGGCAAGGCCAAAGCAGAGGCTAGCCGGGTCACCTCAAGGCCGGCCGAATCACGGAGTAACCTGGACCAGGGGGTGTTCACCTAACAGGAGTAAGTCGGAAGTATATGTTTACTTGTATGCAGGAACAGGGGTGCCCGGATCAGCTGTGATCTGGGTCATGTTTGGCTTCTAGGAGAAGGAAGGAATCTTGCTGGTCAAAAAGAGGGCCCGGTACGCACTGCATGAGCGAAGCAGACAAGAGCAGGACCATCGGGTCATGGCCGACAGGGGTGACGACGACCATGTCGGCTGACGCGGGCGCCGTAGAGGCTCACGTAGCTAAAGCAAGTGTGACCCGGGGGGAAAGGCACCCCGGTCGGCTTACCACTTTGGGAGGAGGCATATTCTTAGGAATATGCCTCCACGTATGCCCTAGGCAGAAACCGAGCCTCCTCTATAAAAGGGGGACTGGGGCTTCTGTAGAAGGGGTTGGTCTTTCTTCTATTCTGTTTTGGCTAGGGTTTCAGGTGTGATCTGTGGGTGAGAGTAAGAGAGCTCCTTCTTCCTCCTCTCGCCAATACAGCTCTAGGAGCACTTGTAATCTTGGAAGGAAATCAATACAAACTTCTGTGTGGAGAATCACTCCTCTATCCCTCCCTGGATTCCCCTAGCGTGTATTAGTCCCCACCTTTAGCCTATCCATGGCATCTGCCGTGACACCACCACGACACTCTTGAAAAGCGTGAAGCCTATCGGTCGTGGTTGGATCTATAAAGAAATAGACATAGATATTTAACATCTATGAAATAGTCGACATGTCAGAAACAAGTTTACGGCAATGTTCAAGGAGTTGACTATGACAAGATTTGATCTTTCATAGCGATATTTAGTCTGACGGATAAATGTACCAACCACTACATATAATTTGATGTATGGTAGTTGAACCAAAAAAACAATGTTCTTCTAATAGAATGGTTACCTAGGACGTGTACAAGGCACGGTCCGAAGGGTTTTGTTAATTCAAAGGGTGCTAAAAGGGCATGCAAACTTCAATAGTTGAAGTGAGCATAGCAAAGTTGGAATCTTCACCATGATGAAACTGTTAAAAGAGTTTAAATTCATCGGAGATGATGAAGATGCTTGCATTTGCAAGAAATTAAGTGGGAGTGCTAAGACATATTTCTAACACATTTATGTAGATGACATGATGTTGATTGGAAATGATGTATCTTTTATTGACACAAGTTAAGAATTTCATTAAAATAGGATTTCGATGAAAGACTTGGGCAAAACCGGAATATTTGGCATCAATGTCTATATGGATAAATTGATGCGCTAATATGGTTGTACCAGACGTACATATATGAGATATTGAAAGGGTTCAATATGGAAACAACAAGAAAGGTTCTTACTGAATGGATAGGATTGTATCAAGATTCGAGTGTTTCAACACTTGGTGAGTAAAATCACATGAAGATTTTGATTGATTATACTGTGATATACATATCCAGATATGTCCTATGCTCAAAATATTATGAGCACATACCATAATGATTCACAAGATGATCATTGGACGATAATAAAGATATTCTTATGAGCTTTGGAAGAACTAGGATTATATCATGTATAAGTGACAAATAGTTAAAGGTAGTTTCATTGTAAAGTGTTACATTGATACTAGTTTTGTCACAAGATACAAATTAAAATTTATCTCAATTTATACTATAGGTGGCACAATGTAATGGAAAGGATGTTCCATGGTGGATTTGGATGAGTTCCAAAGTTGAGACATTGTGACAAATACTACAACAGAAAGCTAATTATATGACTGCTATAGTAACAGCAAAGGAGGCCATTTGTGTTAAGTAGTTTGTTACCAAACTAGGTGTGGTGCAAAGTGGGCTAATACTATCAAGATATATTGTATGACAAAAATATCAACATATTTTAACCCGAACGAACTAAAGGTCTCACCAAAAGACCAAATTTATACAATGCCATCTCATTTGATAATGAGTGATGCGTAGAGACGCAAACACATGCAAATACACACGGATTTAAAACTGTCAGATCCAGAGATTATGTTAACCACTAGCAATCGCGTATATGCAACACCAGAAATCCATAGGTGTTCAATACGCAAAGTTTTTCAAACTAGATTATTGGCTCTAGTGCAAGTGGGAGACTGAAGGGAACATGCCCGAGAGGCAATAATAAAGTGGTTATTATCTTATTCCTTATTTATGATAAATGTTTATTTTGCATGCTATAATTGTATTAATTTTGGAAACGTTAATACATGTGTGTTTAATAAACAGAAAGGAAAGTTCCTAGTTATGCCTCTCTTATAAACTAGATCATTGATTAACAAGATGATCAATATTTCCTGATCATGGACATTAGATGTTGTTAATAATAAGGTCACAACATTAGTGGAATGATGTGATGAACATTCATCCGAAGTATAGCATTACGATCAAAGTCATTGTGTTTGTATTGCTATAACATCATACGAAGTAATCCTAGTCCTTAGACCATGAGATCATGTCAATCACTAACACTATAAGAGTATCTTGATAACATCAAACGTCACACCGTGAAAGGGTGATTATAAAGTGGGTTCAGTGCTACGAAAGTGTTATGTAGAGGCTCATAGATCAAGAGTGGGATTTGTCCATCCCGATGACGGATAGATATACTCTGGGCCCTCTCGGTGATATCACATTGGTTAGCTTACAAGCAAGTGATGAAATCACTAGAATGTTATATCACGGGAACGAGAAAAGAGTACATGTCAGTAACGAGATCAAACTAGGTATGGAGATACCGATGATCGAATCTCGGACATGTAATATATCATGAGACAAAGGGATTTAGTTACTAGCGTTAAAGGTTCTCACGATCACAGAAGTCATCGTTGAATGTGTAGGAGTCAGTGTGGATATCCAGGTCCCGCTTCTGACTATTGATCTGAGAGGGGTCTCGATCATGTCTGCATTATTCCCGAACCGTAGGGTGACACACTTAATGGATACCGACACCATTTGGAGCAAATATGTTTCAGATAAAGATTTAAGAAAGCGCTGGAATTATTTCAATATATACTGAAACTATTTCGAGTGAAACTGCTAAAATTGGTTCTGCATGTAATATTGAAATGTTACAGGGGTTTTATTTGAAAGTTTGTTAATTAAAGTAATTAACAAAATTATGAATAAAATTAATAAAAGAGTTTTATTAAATGAGAGAGCATTAAATTTGGAGAAATTTAAAGCATTTAAAGTGGAGACTTTAAAAGAAAATGTGAAGGGGCATTTTAATGTGGAGGGGGTTACCACCACATGAATGGGGGAGGTGAGGGGTCACCCCCCATGGGGCGCCAACCATGGCGAAGGGTACCACCCTCCTCCTATAAAAGGCTACCCCTCTCACCCTTCTTCCTCACACCTCCTCGTGAATGATCTCTCTCCCCCTCTAGTATTTTCCCCTATGGTCTCGGATTAGCTAGATACATGATCCTGGTGGCTTTATATGGAAAGGAGTTCCTGCTTCCGCTGCTTTGCTGGAGCGAGGGACGGAGGTTGTCGGGGTACCGGACGTGTGTGCGATCACGGATGCACCGCTACTTTGCGGTGCTGGACTTGCTGGAGCTGGATCTGATGGATGTGCTAGAGCTGGACCTGCTGGACTTCATCACGATCTTGAGATCGTCAAGTGTACGACTACATCATCCACGAGTTCCATCTCGTTAACAAAGCTTTGTTGTCTTCGAGGGTATGTTCTCTATGGAGGTATATCCACTTGTTGCTTGTATCTAATAGATAGATCTTGGCGTATAATAGTTCCCATCGTAGGACATTTTTTTTTTCGATGCTGCGAACCCCACAATTTCTTATTTGTAAGTGAGTAGGCAAGCAACCCATTTATCGACTAGAAATCCTCATGGCCAATTTTTTCCAGTTTCAATGATCCGTCTTCCTATTACCACGGCAATGGTCATTACATTAATTAAGGTCTTCTGACCGGATCAATGCTTTAAGCTTGATGGTTCCTTGTTGTCCTCGAGTAGTACTAGCTCCTCATTGATATCAGTCGTGTCACTCGGGGGTCGCCGATTCACTAGCATATAAGTTCATACATATGATATCTCTAGATCATGTTACATGTGCCCTAAAATTAGATAACAAGTATTAGGCGAGCATAGATAATCATTCTCACAATTTAATAAACACTATAACATTCATGAATGTATGGAAGTAAAGAAGGCACAACATATCTCACCAATCCCCTACATCTCCCACGCCTATGGGGATTTACTCAGATATGAGAGGAAGATAAATGAAAGGCATAGTTGTATTACAAATGGAAATCATCTCAGAGTTATCATAGCAAGCCACAATATTGGTAGAAAATCAAATCAAATACAAACCAAAGGTAGATCAATGTATCAAACCCTAATGCCAATATCTCTCTCTAAGTAGAAATGGGAATGATGGTGGAGTGGATGATTTAGAGGCTAGAGATCGTCGGAGAATGAGACGGTGTTCTTCTCCTTCTCCAAGTTTGATCTCTCCCCTTCTAGATGAGTTTGCGGCGGTTGTGTTCTGTTTTTCATTGTCTCCCCTTCACGGAAGTTGCTTGTATTGATATAACAGATCCAACGGAAGGTAGTATGAGAAGACAGTACGGGTGCACCCCGACCGTACGAGTGGTCGTTATGCACTATGTACGCCTCCAATGAAAGGGGCTCCAATTGAGTATTTGCTTCTTTAGGTGTAATTAGCTCATAAATACTATTGGATTTTCTATAAATGTTCATTGCCTGAAAACCATCACAAGAAACCAAGGATTCGCTAATTGCGATGTTAATATTAGTAAAGGGTAATGTTCTGTGAAATCTGGCAATAAACAAGAGGAAAACAATGATAAAAAGTGTTGAAATTTGGAGCTATCAGCTACCTTTTGTAGACTTGCTCCCCCTTGATAGTTTATAACCATGCATCATGTTCGTGGTGCTTGTTTTAGGCCATAGACACTTTCCTTCGACATGCACACATAGTCTTCGTCGCCTTTAACAAGAAACCATTCATGTTGCTTCATGTAGATTTCTTCCTCAACTCTGTGAAGGAAAATTGTCTTCACGTTCATTTTCTGAATCTCCAAGTTAAGACTTGTTTCCATGACAAGAATCAGCTATTATATACTTAAAACAATAGAAAATAAAGCCACAACAATCGCCGACATATGCTAAAATTATGTGCTTTGTTTGATCATGGGGCTTAAGAGTTAAAAGTCTCACGTAACATGTACAATCATATGTTGTTTTGCGCATATAAAAACTATCATCATGTTACATATTCACGTACATGATATCTATAAAGGACCGAAAATTACCATCCAACCAATCCCGTGTGAGTATATAACATAAAACCACAACTTTACAACTCAAATTTACCGAATAGTACCACTTTACGTTTGCAGGACAAAATCCCACCACATTTAAGTATTGATGACTATGTCCCCGTTGTTCTAGATTTAGACCTGATGGTCTTGGGTTGGCACTCTATTAGATTATAACCTCAAACTTCCATTTCATTCCAGGAGTTCTTCTTGTAATGATCTTCCTTTGAATTTACATTGAATGGCTTCATCATATGATGATGCCAACATTGTAACCTTGACCAAAAAAATTCCCTTGTGGATTTGTTTCTTTTGCAGGCTCAATAAGATGATGAGAAGAAGAACATAGATAACTAGATAGGTAGGTTTAGATAGTTTTTTCTTTTTAGTTTGTACTAGGTTTTCTTCTTCTTTCAAATTTCTTGTAAAGAATTTATTATTAATAAGAATTTCTTTATGAGCATTGTCATATTTTCCTTGTATTGTTTTGAATTTATTCATTTTATTATGAAAGTTTGAATTTGAACTCAAGTTTGAATAATTCAAACTTCCAATTTTAATTCAATTCATTTTGTATTGTTTAATTCTACTTGGAACTAGTATTAATATGTATGTGTATATGAGTCCAAAGGCTCTTTATCTTTGTGTTATTAAATTTGTATTTTCACAAATTTGAAAATAAACAGAGGTCAAGCCAAAATTTGGATCAATTCCTAGTGATAACTTGGCTCTAATGCTTCACTAGTCATAATTTTGATCACTTTGTCAATATCAAACAAAAGCCGAAACTTTTCCAAATTTTCAGATAATGCTATGCAAATGCACATATCCTAAACCTACCATCCTGTATCCTATTTATTTAGACCATTAAAGAGGGTCCAACCTCGTACCTCGTAGGTTTCTTCCTCGTTGCCTCCCTCACGGCGTAGAACTCCACCTCTGTCTTCACGAACTCTGGGTGCTCATGACGAATCCTCGCCATGGTCACCCCATCGGAGTCGTGGGCCAAGTGTTGCAATGCGGCCCATCGATTCTCCTCGTCATGTGGGGTTGATGATCCGCATCTCCGGCGTGAGGAACTCGGCCACTGCCCGACTATCCACATGTAGGAAATTCTTCTCCGACTGTGGCTGGCTGAACCTCCACGCCACCGCGTCGTACACGTGCACGGCGAGCTCCGGTGTCTCAAAGGTGCTAGGCCACCACCTCTATAGTTGAATGCCAATGAAGCAAGTCGAGCTCTTTAGGCGACGGCGCGGAGGCATCTCAATGACGGGCGATACGTTTCAGTCACGAATCTAGGGGTAACGGCGGGACGGGGCTCGGCCGCAGCGGATCTGGTGGCTTGTGGTTGGGGCAACGGCGGAAATGTGGGGAATTGACCATGGTGCGGTTGCGGCAACCGAGTATGTGAGAGTTCAGCATGGCTGCTCGGGTCTCACTCGCTGCTAGGATTTGTTCCGTGGAAATCCAGGAGATGATGTATGGGGTTACCCTAAAGAAATATTACATAGCCTAATAGCTATAGCTATGGTGGACACCAAATTTAACCACATGCGCCTCCACTTTTATACATCATCCGTTACCCAGATGCTCTAAATATGAAAACTTCTACCTCTGTGTTTCTTTCAACTTTGTCTATATAAACTATATCTAGACGCGTTTTAGTGCGTAACGTACAACTCGGCAAAGTTGAGCACTTTTGTTAGTCTGAGCGCCTGATGGTTCAGCCATGCTGTTGGTGTCTCGCGCCTGGCGGCAATCACGAGATGAGGTATATTTACATCATATGCAACAAAATATACGGCTATCTAAAAAAATATACATCACATAATATTACTCCCTCCGTCTCACAACAAGTGGCTTGGGTTTGTCTAGATTTTTGTACATATATATATATACTAAAACATGTCTAGTCACTCCTGACAAATTCATGTAACTTATTTTAGAAATAAGTATACTTCTACATTTTTCTTTGAGTCAAACTTTTAAACATTTGATCAATTTTGTAGATAAATGTAGCAACTATGTACAATCAAAATGATATATTATGAAACTACATTTCATATCTGATCTAATTGTACTAATTAAATGCCATAAATTTTGCTATATTTTCATGTAAAATTGGTTAAATTTTATTAAGTTTGATTTAAGATAAAGACTAGAAGTACATTTATTTCCGGACGGAGACAGAGTATGGCATATTTTGGAGACTATTTTTGGTCACATGTAACGTAGAAGTTAGTTTTTACAACACCTCCACTCCTGTGCATCATCGTTATGGATGCTTTTACCAGAAAACTACTACACATGTTCCAAAGTTGAGCCACTTATTTTAGAACAGAGATAGTGGGGTAATAATTAAAGGTTTTAGGTGTGAAATACTGGTGTAATTCCCCAATGGCGCAACACCATGTACGCGTACCTACCACGGTGCCGGTACTGGGGTGCCGCCACCCTCGCTCACCCTAGCAGCGTGGCTCTCCTTAGCCGACTCAACGTCACATCAGAAGAAGGAACCGCAGCAGGGGTAAGAGCATCTCCACTTGGGGCCCTAAATCCCTCTAAGGGTGTCGGCGCTCAAAATCACGCTCAGCCCGGCCCCCGATTCCGGCGGCCCATTTTGGTATTTGGCACACCTAGGCCAAACAACCTGGGTGGGGGGATGGAGCTGAAAATGACACGGGCCAGTCCTGTCAGCGACACGCGCACGCAAACTCCCTCATTCTGCATTTTCTCCCCCATGACGACCACCCAGGAGCTCGCTGCCACTATCACCCCTCGCAGCCGTCGCCCGTTCAGTCCGCTAGAAATACCCGCGTAGCCACGCCCTCCTGAGCCGCCTCCCGCTTGCATTGCCGCCGCCGTTCCGCCTCCTGGTAGCCCTAAGCCCACCGCACAACCGTTCTTACCACTAGGTGTTTAGCAAGAAGTTTGAGAGACCAATACTTATAATTAACTACAAGATGATATGGTGAAGCATTTATGGAGGCTCAAAGAAGGAGCCTCCTAGTTTGTTTATTTGTTTGACTTTGCGATTTAATTATATTGTTGAGTTATTTATTTGATTTGGGGAACCTATAATAAATTTATATGTTAAATTATTTATTTTATATTCAATTATGCATATGGGGGTGTGCATGGGGAGGACGGCTGGGCGCCGACGCCTCCCATAACCACATCCGCGTCGGCATCGCCCTCGTACGGGCAAAAAACGGTCGCACCAGACGCTATATGGGAAACGAGTGGAGATTCTCTAAGCTAAAAACCACAAAGGCCAAAAAGCCTCTTCCCTCCCCCGCATATGCACGGCGCAAGCAAAGGATCTTGGGAACCCCACCTTACAATTTTCCTTCTTTCTCTCTCCCTCCTTTATTCAATAAAATTTTGTTGTGTCGCGTCTCTCTAGGATGGATGAACTTTCACCGCCAAGAATCATGAGCCGATCAAGACTCGCCTACTAATCAATGACGATAATATATTACGTACTCCCTCCGGCCCTCGCGGGGTGCAGTTCAAATCAATTTTTACTAAAAGAACTCTAAAACCGTGCAAATTAGTCTAATTTCAAAATTTGAATTTATAAATCATGTCCGCCCATGATCCCGGCGGCCGCAATCACCACCGCCTCGCGATCACCGGAGCCTGCCGCCCCATGATCCCGCGATCACCACCGCCCCGTGATCCCCGCAATCACCGGCGCCGCGATCCCGCGATCACTGAGACCCGCCGCTCCATGATCCTGCAATCACCGGTGCCCGCGATCCCCGTGTCCTCCCGCATCGTCTTCAGGTGAGGCAAAGCTGGTCCAGGTCTAGCTCCACTCCTCATCCCCGCCGTCGTCCTCGGGGGAGGTAGAGCCGGTCCAGGTCCGTCGTTGTCCGCCGCCGTGAGGTCCCTCGCCTTTCACACTCGCGCAGGTGGTCGACCTAAACAACAAGGACTGTGTTGAGCTCCTCCGACCTCCTCGCTACGGCCTCCAGCAGGCACTCATCCGTCGCCGCGGCCTCCAGCAGGCACGCACCCTCACTAGTAGAAAAAGGGCCTTTGGTTCGCGCCATTAGTCCCGACCGCTGCTGGGGCCAGGACTAATGGGCCGAACCGGACGGCCAGAATCCCCCGAAACCATTTTTCCCGGTTCATAAGATACCTTTTGTCCGGGTTTAAGATAGAAACCGGGACTAAAGGGTTTGCAGCCTACTTTTCTATCCTGGTACACCCATTAGTCCCGGTTTGTATCTCAAACCGGAACCAATGGGCTGGCCTCTCTCTCTATATATATATATATGTATATATATACATATAGAAAAAATACTTCTTACTCCCGGGTGTAACTACACCTACGTCTCATATACGGAAGTATTTGTAATACTTTATCTGTTTGAGTATGTTCATATACTATATCTAAGATACTTCCAAGCAAGTTAGGTGAAAAAATTGCAAATACACCTATAGTTTGCACTATATATGTAAAATACCGTCATATTTGTACGTACAAAAGGAGTATGTGAATAAAAATTACATACTACCAAAAAAGTAGTATATATACTGCCCAAATATTCTTATATACTTCATACTACGCGTACATACCTTCCGGTATGGTAGATACTGTCTATATAGTGTGAAACACGTGTGGGTGTAACTACACCTGGGTGTAGTATGAATATGTTCTATATATATATATATAGCATAATTCTCCTCTATTTTTTCATGGGGGAAGGTGTGGCAAAGTTTGTGCTAGGTTTTTTCTCTTATGCACTAGAGGTGCTCGATGAAATGTCTGTAAGAGCGATGCAACTTGAATTCACAGAAGACAAACATGATATAAGGTGCCCGAGCCACACTTAAGTTTTCTCCTCTTTGTTTTGGAGTGTCCTAAAAGGCTAGCAACTATTTTTTCGTTTAGACCGTGTGGTACTAATTTTAGCATCGTGATTGTGTTTGATATATATGGTTGTATGATGCAGATGAGCCATCCATGGATGTACGGTGACCGACGCTCTAACATTTACAGAGAAGGCATGCGTTCTTTTCGCCTTGTGGCCGAGGAGAACAAGCGGCGGGATGATTTTATGTGGTGTCCATGTGTTGACTGTCGGAATGAGCAGGCTCACACTTCCTCAAGAGTCATTCAAGAGCCACCTGCTTCGGTCCGGTTTTATGTCCGGCCATAATGTTTGGACCAAGCACGGAGAAAGAGTGGTTATGATGGAAGACGACGATGAAGAAGAGAACGATGATGACAACTATCGATCTATGTTCCTTGAATAGGCTGATACCGCAATGGAAGACAATGAAGAAGAAGGAGGTGAAGAACGGGAACCAGATGAGCCTGCAGATGATCTTGGTCGGGTCATTTCTGATGCAAAGCAAGACTGCGACACAAGAGAGGTTGCAGTTCGAACAGATGTTATTGTACCACAACAAATTGTTATACCCAACTTGTGAAGATGGCTAGAAGAAGCTGGGCAGCACACTGGAATTGCTGAAGTGGAAGTCAGAGACCGGTGTGAATGACTCGGGATTTGAAAAGTTGTTGGTAATAATGGCAAAAGTATCAGAAGAAGAAGACTCCTCCTAAATTCGAAGGCTATCTAACAAAGCAGCATGCTAACTAGGATGCATTTGTGAAGTACAAGGGGTCAGAACCTTCTAAGGAAAAGTCAGAAAAAACAAGAAAAATGCCGCGAAGAAGAAATATCACCATCACCTAGGGTCAGGGGCTACGTGACTGCCATGCCAAAGTGGGATGCTAAAGAGAATGAACTTCTTGCTAAAGGGACCATTCCAGAACCAATACGCGAAGAATGGGATTTGAGGGTGATGACCCACAAGTATAGGGGGTGTATCGCAGTATTTTCGATAAGTAAGATTGTCGAACCCAACGAGAAGCAAAAGGTGTTGACGAGTAGCTTGGAGCAGGAATTCTCAGTAAATACTTAGCAAACGGATTTTTAGGGTTTTTTGATAATGTAGGTAAGTAAAGTACGAGTAAATAAAAGACAATAATAATAAATGCAGCAAGTGGCCCAATCCTTTCTTTAGAAAAGGACAAGCCGGTTGTATTACTTAAGATGACCAAACGTTCTCGAGGACACACGGGAATATCGTCAAGTGCTTTCGCTTCATATAGCTGATTAATCTTCTTTAGTTTGCTAAGTGTTGTGTGGGTGAACCTGTGCTAATGTACCGACCTTACTAGGACTAATACATACTTGTGATTATACCCCTTGCAAGCATCCACAAGTACAAGAAAGTAATTAAGGTAGAAACCTAACCACAGCTTTAAACTCTAAGACCCTCACGTTCCTTGTGCAAAGGTTTCCTAACGGGGGTTCAGGTTTCTGTCAGTTCGGTAACCCTTACGATTAGTAGCCAAATACACAATGCATTCCCCCAGGCCCATATAGGTGAAGTGTCATGTAGTCGACATTCACATGACACCACTAGAAAAAATACACCACAACTTAAATATCAAACTATTGAATCTGTCTCAACACAATTCCACTACTAACAACTTGACTTCTCCCATGTCCTCAAGAACTAAACAAACTACTCACAAGGCATCATATGGATCAAGATCAGAGATCATATAATGATATGTAATAATCTGAACATAAACTAGAATTCAATGGTTCACTCAATAGCATCAACTACAAGGAGTAATCAACACCGGGAAAGTTTCCCCTGAGAACTATGCAAGATTCAACCCAATTGTTACAGCGTTATGAAGTGGTGACGATGGTGGTGGTAGAGATGATGATGGTGATGATGTTGATGACCCCGATGAATTCCATTTTGATGGTGGTGTTGATGGCGAAGATCGCCCCTCTCCGGAAAGGAATTCCCCCAGTAGAATTCTGTCTGCCGGAGAGATCTTTCTCTCTCTATAGTTTTCCGCCCCGCAGAGGCGGTGGAATCTTTCTGTGGTTGCTCCCCAGGTATTAGGGTTTCGAGGGGATAATATACGCCAGAGGGGAGAGCCTGGAGTGGGCCAGGGTGGCCACACCACCTACTGGCGCGGCCTAGGGCTGCCCGCGGCAGGGGGTGGTGTGGGTCCCCTGTGGCCCATCTCCACTCCCCTTCTTGTAATCTCCGTCTTCTGGAAAAATAGAATTTTCCATGTATTTTCCCGAATTTTCTAATCTTCGCAAATTTTGCCTCCAAAAAACACCTTTTCCATCAGAATCCTGACTGCAACGGTCCATGCTCCAAAAGTCATCAACCATGTAAAAACAGATGAAATAACATAAGTACCATCTCTTAATATGAAATATATCAATGAATAATACTAAATTATGATATATAATAGTGATGCAAAATGGACGTATCAACTCCCCCCAAGCTTAGACTTCACTTGTCCCCAAGCGAAAACTGAGATCAATAAACATGACCTCAGGTTTATGGAGTGAAGAGTCGATAAAAGAATACGGGCAAGAAGCATCACATTCATCAATACATAAATCATATTACAAGTTAACTCACTATTATATAACTTAACTTGCAATAAGTAAAGGAAACACCATAAAGATACATAAAGTAAATAACAATTGGTAATGGCAAACTTAGCTCTTGGTCAAAGAATAGTTTACAATTTTCAGGAGTTCACACATAAAGGGTTTTCAATGATAGATTTCAAAGTAGTATTCACTAAGATAAAAGCAATGTGAAAAACAAGTAACATAAGAAACATGATTGAATAAATCATCATATGAATGAATGAAACACAACAACTCAAAATACTTGCTTAGATAGAGGGGAATAGGTTTACTGACTCAATTGAAAAGTAAAAGATAGGCCCTTAGCAGAGGGAAGCGGGGATTTCAAATTTCATAAAGAGCTTCCAAAAATTATGATACTTATTAGCTTTAAGCTCTCATTGCCCCTATCATAGGCATCTTTAGGTGATTAAGGTTAAAGTGATCAAATATGAGGATATGCTTGACAAGTTGTAAGTTGAAAATCTCATGTCCCTTGAATACAAGGGCCGCTGCTCATGCTACTCAAGTTTAGTTACCGGTAAGTTCTTGTCATCGAAAGTATATGTGTATCATAGAGAACCGCCAACGGGGTATCCCTTGCCCGATGATACGGAAGAATCCCCATATCAAAATGATAAGACAAGCAGACAACGAGCATCTCAGCAATCTTCTTATTTACCATGGGAAAATGGTGCTTTTTTCTCTCTTTCCTCTTTTCTCATCTCTTTTCTCTTTTTCTTTTTTCTCAATCTCTATCTCTTTTTTTATAAGAAGAATGCTTCATAGATTGCTCATTATGGTTACGCTGCAGGTTTCCACCATGATGAGGCATGGACTAGACCAGTGGCCCAGGCGTTTCTCTAACACACATACATAACTCCATGGACTTACAAGCCCCCCCCTTTCATTTCACATCGACGACATCCGTAAACAAAAGAGCATGATATCAACTAGGTACAATGTAAAAGTCGAATGTTGAAAGCGTTCCCCATGACAACATGGTTCTACTAATTCAAAACTTACAAAGCGCAAGCATATACGCAACATAGATGGGCACAATGGTTCAAGTTTATTAAGTGCAAGAAAGTAAAGTGTGCTATCCAGTTCATGAGAGCTTTAATCACTAATTTTCACATAACAAGTTTAATTCGGAAGGTAGATAAAACATGAATTTACTTGGAATAGCAATAGTGCTAGTAGGTAGGTATGGTGGACACAAATGGCATAGGTTTTGGTTTAAGGATTGGATGCACGAGAAGCATTCCCTCTCAGTATGGGTTTTTGGCTAGCAAGGTTGGGTAGCAAGCATAAGAGTTTAAGGAAACAAACAAACATACAAGTGATAAAAACAAACATGCAATCTTCCTTGGAAGAACAAACGATATTAACTAGAGAATACTAAACTTATGAGAAAATCAATAAAGAAAGATGATGAAATTATATTTCTTTAAGAGTACTTTTATCGTTTTCATTCAATTCTCAAAATAGTGTTGCTACTAACCGAGCCAGGTTTGCCAAAACTAACTAAATTTCCTCAATGATCCCAAAGTGATACCAATACTAACAACAAGATCAATCATATAACATGAATTGAAAACTAATATAAGATATGCAAAAGTGTAAATGATAGAACTTCTCATTAATATTCCATAACGGCAACTCACACCAAGGGATACATAGATATCTAACGAGAGGGGGGCACTTCCATAATGCAAACCATCCTACATGATAACTTCTCTATTCATGGTATGACTCTACTAAAAAGGTAAAAATATAGAAGATAGTGATGTGATACCGCGGCACTCCCCCAAGCTTGGAACAAACCAAGGGGATGCCAAAACCTGATGACGAATCACTCCTTCGGTGGTGGTGGTGTTCTCTCGATGAGATTTTTGATCAATTTCCTCAAGTCCTCAATCTCGAGGGTGATAGTACGAATAAACTGTGAGTTTTGCTCAATGTGTCTCATGATCATGTCGGGTTGCGAATCCTAGCTCTTGCGATTCTCCTCATTGAAGTCTTCTTTTCCTGCATGGTTAGAACGAGGCATATCCCAATTGGAGGGTAGTTTCTCCTTGGGCATATTTTGGAATTGATGCTCATGGATAAGGGTATGGAAGGGATTCATGGTGCGTGGAGAAGGTGACCGTGGAGCCAAGCAATGATGTAGAGGCTTCCCTCCAGTTGACATCCGTGTAGTCCTTTTGATCCTAGCAGGGTTTTCCAACACTCCAATGCTTGCAATGGTAGTGCCGGTGTGCGGATGCTGGCTTTTCTTTGCCTCCTCTTCATCGATCTCCTTCTCCTGCCCGGGGTCTTGGGGATCCTCCTCCACAGGCTCCTTTCCCTTATCCTTGGCGGAGACCATTGTGGTTCTAAACTTTAAGAATAGTTCCTAGCAAAAACATATCAAAATGAAAACACGACAAGAACACGATATATGAACCTCGGGCGATCCAGGGGATTATATATTACAAATTTTTACAACACAAATAAGGTACTGGGAGAAAACGGGTCGGAGACGGACTCCGGGCCGGCCACACCACCTGCTGGAGCGACCAAGGGGGGCCGTGCCAGGGGGTGGTGTGAGCCACCCTGGCTCCATTTCCGTCCCTCTTTCGCTTCATTGCTTTCCTTGTTGGATAAAAACTCCAAAAATATAACTGGACAGAATTTTCGCGGAACTTTTCTTACCAGAACTGTTACCTATTCAAAAACGGACTCTGCAGGTCTCTGAACTTGGTATTTAGTAGATTCTTCCGAAGTTACTACTTGAATAACATCAATATCTTCATCTTCATACACATGTTGCTTGAGTCATGAAACCTTTCACTTTCTTATTACACCATTTTCTCAATAACCTGGAAATTTCTTTCACACAAAACTATACACAATTCTCATTAGCAACATTAGTGTAAGCGATGTAATAAACCTTTTAAGTCCAATTTTACCTGAAATCCATCAAAACATAAGCTACTGTAATGACTCCTTCCGAAACACCAAAAAGAATTCAAAAAGGAAATCAATTTAAGAGGCAAATGCAAGAGTGGCAAAAATCTGTCAAAATAGACCAGCAGGTAAACATCAATTTTTTCGAAAATCTTCTGTTGATCAAATCAAAAAGTGAAAAACTAACGAAAGTTAAATAACAACCTAGAGCATATGCACAATCAATTATAGCTCAATCCGACGTACAGAGATCTCTCACGATTTTTTATGGTGAATCACAAAAATCTGTTTCGGGATAGCAACTTCCCCAAATCTTACTTCTCTCTCATTAGAGGTTGATCTTGACACAAAAACCAAACAAAACATATAAGGAGAGTATATTACCGAAGTAATAACTTCCAAGACTCGAGGAAACAAAAACAAACTGAAAGCAAAAAATAAATTGGGTTGTCTCCCAAAAAGCTCTTTCTTTATAGTCATTAAGATGGGCATGATAATTTTAATGATGCTCACATAAGAATATGAATTGAAGTAAAAGAGAGCATCAAGAAGCAAAAATACACATGTTTAAGTCTAACCCACTCCTTATGGAAGGGAATTTTGTAAACAAACAAATTGTTGAAACCAGAGGCTACTAGCATAGGAAGGCAAAAGAAGTGAAACATAAAAACTTTCAGCATAAATCGAGGAAACTTGATATTTTTGAGATGCATAAGAACAGTCTTCCCTCTCTCATAATAACTTTCAGTATCATGCATAAATTTAATGATATAACTCTCACGAGAACCATTGTAGAAATGATCACTTATCCTAACAGAAAAGACGGGGACACTAGCTCTCGTAACACTATTTTGTGAAACAATATTAGGGATATCCTTACAAAGGATAGTGTGTCCCTCTTCTACATATTTAGTGACAAAGTCTTTCACATTTGCTATTATAGGTTCATCATCCATTTGTTTATCAGGTTCAATAGCTTTATTTGTACTTTCATTAACCATACTAGCTATCATAGAATGTTACTTTACTTTAACTGGGAAAGGTATTTTATGAATGTAGGGTTCAGGTAAAACATGATTAGCAGTCTAAACTTCAGTATTTCTTGCACGAACAATACTAACAATGTCTTTATAAGGTGCATGATACTTATTCCACTTCTTTTTAGGAACTTCAATATAGGAAGCAAAAGTCTTAAAATAAGTTGCAATAGCTTGAGAGTCTAGACCATAAAAGATTCAATGCATTCATAATCATAATTTATACCTGACTTTCTTCCTTTATCATTCTCCCATGCTTCAGCATTGTCTTGAATACGGTCTAGAAGATCCCATTTAGCTCCTTCTTCCATGCGTGTAAATGATCCAACATAAGAAGCATCCAATAAATCCTTATCATGAACAAAAAGCCTTGCATAAATGTTATTGATAATAATATTGTTGGGGAGGTCATGAATAGGACATTCTAGCATTAGTAACTTCAATATCCCCCAAGCTTGAGTTGTACTCTATCCATCAAGAGGCCAAAAGTTGTATATTTGATTCCGATCTTTATGAATCTCACTAGGAGGATAAAATTTTGAATAAAAGGGAGGCACTATTTCCTCCCATTCAGAGATTTCCCATTCTTCAGCAGCTTGTACCATTCCTCAGCTCTTCCTTTCAGTGATAATGAGAATAACTTCTTCTTGACTTGATCTGTTGTAATACCTACACACTTGAACAACCCGCATATTTCGTGTATAAAGAGCAAATGATCACCAGGATGGACAGTTCCATCTCCAACATAATAGTTATCCATAACACGATCAATAATTCTTGTAGGTTTTTTAAAAGTATCATTCTCAGAAGGTGGTGGTTGATCTACTACCTTAGTAGTGGTAGTAGCATTACGAAATAAGAAACTCAGCGAATTATCCATATTGAAATAAAGCAACTAACAGAAGTAAAAAATACCCACAGTAGAAGTTTCCTTTACCAGTTCCACTCTCCAATAGCGCTTCACTCCCCAGCAACGGCACCAGAAAATAGTCTTGATGACCCACAAGTATAGGGGGTACATCGCAATATTTTCGATAAGTAAGAGTGTCGAACCCAACGAGGAGCAGAAGGTGTTGACGAGTGGCTTGGAGCAGGAATTCTCTGTAAATACTTAGCAAACGGATTTTTAGGGGTTTTTGATAATGCAAGAAAATAAAGTACGAGTAAATAAAATACAATAATAAAAGCAAGTGGCCCAATCCTTTCTTTAGCAAAGGACAAGCCGGTTGTATTACTTAAGATGACCAAACGTTCTCGAGGAAACACGGGAATATCGTCAAGTGCTTTCGCTTCATATAGCTGATTAATCTTCTTTAGTTTGCTAAGTGTTGTGTGGGTGAACCTGTGCTAATGTACCGACCTTCCTAGGACTAATCCATACTTGTGATTATACCCCTTGCAAGCATCCACAAGTACAAGAAAGTAATTAAGGTAGAAACCTAACCACAACTTTAAACTCTAAGACCCTGATGTTCCTTGTGCAAAGGTTTCCTAACGGGGGTTCAGGTTTCTGTCACTCCGGCAACGCATACGATTAGTAGCCAAATACGCAATGCATTCCCCTAGGCCCATATAGGTGAAGTGTCATGTAGTCGACGTTCACATGACACCACTAGAAGATATACACCACAACTTAAATGACAAACTATTGAATCTGTCTCAACACAATTCCACTACTAACAACATGACTTCTCCCATGACCTCAAGAACTAAACGAACTACTCACAAGACATCATATGGATCAAGATCAGAGATGATATAATGATATGTAACAATCTAAACATAAACTATAATTCAATGGTTCACTCAATAGCATCAACTACAAGGAGTAATCAACACCGTGAAAGTTTCCCCTAAGAACTATGCAAGATTCAACCCAATTGTGACAGCGGTATGAAGTGGTGACGATGGTGGTGGAGATGATGATGGTGATGATGATGATGATCCCGATGAAGTCCAGCTTGATGGTGGTGTTCCTGACTGCAGCGGTCCATGCTCCAAAAGTCATCAACCATGCAAAAACAAATGAAATAACATAAGTATCATCTCTTAATATGAAATATATCAATGAATAACAGTAAATTATGATATTGTTAGGGGGATGATCCCCAGGTACCCCACCCGAATAAGAACAAGACAGTCGGATCGCGTCCGGCTGACCAGACGTAGCCGGACAAGGCAAGACAGGCCGGCTATCCCCGGTAGCCGGATCAGCAGAGACAGTCGGATACGGAATGTAGCCAGACTCAATCAAGGGGAAAGAGCTTCGTGTGTATCAGTGCACGGTACGCCCTGTACGGTGACAAGACTGGCAACTACCCAACTATACCGAAGTCTTTTTGTGGGTGACGCAGGAACCGTGGCTGATGCTGACGACAGGCTCGCACGGCGCCCACTGTGCCTACGACAGCCATACCGCTCGTGCTCCAACAGGACAAGCCATACTGGACATTGTAGATCACTAGTCGGCTGGGACCCGCCTGTGGGGCCCGCCAGTCGGACTGGCCAGTGAGACCTTTGCTTCTCTGCCTATATAAGGAGAGGCAAGGCCTCAGTAGAAAGGGTTGGTCTTACAGCATTTAAGGCAGTAGCTAGCGTATACTGCTCGAGGAGCACTTGTAGTTCTAGTATTCCACATAGTCAGATTCAACAGGAGTAGGGGCTGTACCTCACCACGAGGGCCCTGAACCTGGGTACTTCTTGCGTCCCGCTACGCTCGCTTGTATCCAATCCCGCCTACGTACGCCGTCGATAGCTTCCCTGCTAGTCCCCACACCTCTATCTAACCTCCTCAGGTACTGCCGTTCCCAATACAACGATAGTTGGTGCCCACCGTGGGGCTGATGGCTTCGACCGGAGTCACGTTCCGCACGGGACTCCGCACTTCAGCCGGTGAGCGCGTGGCCTCCGGCCTGGTGCTCACGCTCGGCAAGTTCAACTGCATCATCGACAATGCTTCCTGCTTCGCCGGAACCTCCTTCCCAGCGAACGGCACTGTCCTGCTATTCGGCGACCTCCCCGTTTACGTCGCCACCGTCCCGGAGTGTTTCCCTAGGGAAATCGTCTCTGTCACGGAGCTGCCGTGCTCAGGCGGCAGCGCCTCCGCCGCACCTCTAGGCGTAGAGGTCATGATGGCCGGTTCCAGCCCCCATCCCCGCCAGCCGCGGGAGCAAGGCACAGACGAGGTCGGGACTTCCGCTCCCCCGCAGCCCCGGAACCCGGTGGAGGACGCCATTGATCGGCTCCTGACGCCGGTTAACCTCGGGGATAATCCGGAGTAGGCGGAGGCCAACTTCAGCATGGAGAGACAGATCCTCCTCCATGAGGCCATGGAGTTGGCTGCAGCCCGTAAGCAGCTCGAGATCACCCGACGCGAGTACGACCGTGCGCACGGCCTCACTCTGGCTACCGCGGAGCCGAGTCGGCGCGGCCAGGTACGACGTCGGGGCGGCGAGCTAGGTGGTAGGTTGGAAAAGGACGGGGAACCGGACCCTGCGCCCGCCCTCACATGGCCCACCTACAGCACGCCCATCAAGAACTTGCACGTGGCGCGAGCCGCGGCAGAGGAATTACCCAGCCTGGAGGGCAAGGAGCGAGCCCGCTAGCACGCTCGCGTGCAGGAGCTCCTCCGCGTCGCGGACGAGCAGGCTGGCGCCAACCGGCAGATGCAGGAAGACCTTAGCTACTCCTCGGGGAGCAGGCTACCTGCCAACAGCAGGGGCGCGCCGCGCGACACCCAGCAGGCATCCTCCCCTCAGCCGCCTAGGGCCCGCAGTAGGCGTCGCAGCTCTGGCAATAGGGGCCAGCCGCGCCAGGAGCAGACGGTGAACAGCAACCCGCCACCTCCCCCTCCGCCAGCCGGGGCGCCCAGACCAGCCGGTTCCCGTCTCTCGGGCCGGGTGGGAGCGCCCAACCCGGATTGTCCAGATGCCCGCGACCGCATTGAGCTCCTCGCTCAAGCGCGCGTCACGGAGGAGGAAGATTCCACCGGTCCGGTCTGTTTCGGACCCCGCATCCAGAACAAGCCGTTTCCGGATAAATTCTCCGTACCGAGGGACACCCCCAAGTACGACAGCAGCATGAAACCAGAAGACTGGCTGACCGACTATCCTACGGCAGTCGGCATCGCCCACGGGAACAAGCGCACAGCCGTGCGCTACGTCCCCCTCATGCTAACCGGGTCGGCGAGGACATGGCTCAATAGCCTCGCGCCCAACAGCATCAACGCCTGGCCTGACTTCGAGAAGGTGTTCGTCCGCAACTTCAACGGCACGTACAAGTGCCCAGGGCGCCCGCGCGACCTGGCCTTGTGCGTCCAGGGCGACCACGAGACCGACCGCGAGTACCTCGCCAAGTGGACGGAACTGCGCAACACCTGATAGGGCATCCTGGAGAGCCAAGCCATTGGTTTCTTCATCGAGGGTTGCCGCGAGGGCACCATGCTTCGCCACCAGCTACTTTGTGACGAGCCGAAAACCATGGGGGAGCTCATGACGGTTGCGGACCAGTACGCCACGGCGGATGCCGCCATGAAGAAGCCCCTCCGAGTAAACGCGGACGGACGTCTGACTCCCACGGAGCTGGCTCGCGACCGACCCAGCAATCCGGCTGAAGAAGCCGGATCCTCTAGACGCCACAGCAACGACAACCGGTTCCAGGGGGACCGCCAGGCCGGACAGCAGAAGCCTTGCTACCATGCGCGGCAGGTCAATGCTGTGGAGGGCGCGCCCGACGCGCCAGCTAACGAAGCAAGGAGGCAGAAGCCACGGCTCACCTTGGACCAGATGTTCGACGGTCCGTGCAAGTGGCATAGTGGTCCCTTCAAGCCAGCTACGCACACCACCCGGAACTGCAGCTGGACCCGCCAGCTAAAGGACTAGGGCAACCAGCCTCGTCCCCCGCCTCCCCCACCGGGTGGACCTCCACCACCGGCTAGGGGAGCCAGCAATGATGGTAACGGCAGCAACGGCAGCAACAACAACAATGGCTACCCCCAGCCGCACGCCGCCTACCATATCTTCGAGACGGAGCAGGACGACAAGCACAGCCGCAGGCGACGCTCCAAGGATGTCAACACCATCGCCTCTCCGTTCCCTAGTACCTGAACTGGTCGGAAACCCCCAGCACCTAGAGCCAGGCGGATCAGCCTAAGCATCTACTGACTCCCGGGGGATACGCCATGGTGCTCGACCCCCTCATCATCTCCAACGCGCGCACTTGCCGATTCTCGCGCGTCCTCATCGACGGAGGCAGCAGCCTCAACCTCCTCTACCAGTCCTCGCTGGAGAAGCTGGGCATTCGCGAAAGCGACCTGCGCCCGACTACCACGACATTCCACGGCGTTTTGCCGGGGCCAGCCTGCGCCTCGCTAGGAAAAATCTAGCTGGACGTCATCTTCGGGACCGAGGAGAACTTCTGCCGTGAACCAATCTGGTTCGAGGTGGTAAATCTGACGAGCTCCTACCACGCTCTCCTTGGGCGCCCCGCCCTCGCCAAGTTCATGGCCATCCCCCACTACGCCTACCTCAAGACGAAGATGCCGGGACCCCACGGCATGATCACCGTCGCCAGCTGCTTCAGGCGATCGATGGAGTGCGCCTCAGCCAGTTCCAAACTGGCAGAGGCCCTCATCATAGCCGAGGAGAAGCGCGTGATCATGCGCAATGTGACCATGGCCCAGTAGGACATTCCGGCTAGCAGCAAGCTGGCTGGAGAAGGAGCCTTCCAGCCAGCAAAGGAGACGAAGAGGATCCTGCTCGACCCCTCCGATCCGACCAAGTTCGTCACCATTGGCGCCGGCTTGGACAGCAAATTGGAAGGCGCACTCGTCGATTTCCTCCGTGAGAATCAGGACATCTTCGCGTGGTCCCCCAAGGACATGTCGGGTGTACCGAGGGAGTTCGCCGAGCACTCACTTCACGTGCATCCGGATGCCAAGCCGTTCAAGCAACCTCTGCGCCGGTTCGCAGAGGAGAAGAGAAAGATAATCGGTGACGAGATCACCTGGCTCCTTGCAGCCGGGTTCATCATGGAAGTGTACCACCCGGACTGGCTTGCGAACCCAGTCCTGGTGCTGAAGAAGAACAAGACCTGGCGCATGTGTATCGACTACACCAGCCTGAACAAGGCGTGCCCGAAAGACCCTTTCGCCCAGCCTCGTATCGATCAAGTCATCGATTCCACGGCTGGCTATGATTTATTGTCTTTTTTAGATTGTTATTCCGGGTACAATCAGATCCGGCTAAACCCGGCTTACCAGATTAAGACATCATTTATCAACCCCTATGGGGCTTTCTACTATGTAACCATGCCTTTCGGCCTAAAGAACATAGGCGCCACCTATCAGCGATGCATTCTCTCTCTCCTCCATTGTTTTGACCTTCAAGAGCTTGCAAATTCTCTCAATCCCTCCCATATTTCTTGAATCTTTTTGGGGGATTTGAAAGGGGGATCTAGATCTACAACTCCACCAATCCATCTCTCCTCTATGTGAGGGGAACATATTGGGATCTAGATCTTAGGGTTTCTTTTGTGGATTTCCTCTTGTGTTCTTCTTCTCTTATTCTCCCACTAGCTTTTGTAGCTTTGGTGGAATTTGGGAAAGAAGGACTTGAGCACCTTTTGTGTTCTTGCCATTGCATTTTGTGCATCGGTTTGAGTTCTCGGTGAGGATTCGATTGGGTGAAAGGTGAGAAGCTTTTTACTCTTGGGTTCTTGGAACCCTAGACGGTTTAGTTGTTTTGCAGGTTTGTGGATTACTTGGGGCCTCCAATTAAGTTGTGGAGCTTTCCCCGAGCTTGTTTGTTGGGAGCCTCCAATTGAGTTGTGGAGAAGGGCCCCAATCTTTGTGAGAGGTTACTGATTGCCACCGACAAGTGCACCCATAATGAAGAAGTGAACCATGTCTCTTGTGGCGAGGTTCACAGGAGAATAGGGTGGGGCCTTTTGTGGCGTGGTGGTCTTAGTACTGCCCACCCCTCCAAAGAGACGTACTCTCTTTATGGGAGGAACTCGGTAATAAATCATCGTCTCTGTGTGCCTTGGTTATCTCTATACCCAAGCTATTTACTTATGCACTTTACTTCATGATAGCCTTTGTGCTTGAAGTCTTATTTCTAGCTATCACATAGTTGCTTATTTTGCTTAGCACAAGTTGTTGGTGCACATAGGTGAACCGTAGTTTATATAGGTTTTGTGCTTAACAAAGTAAACGCTAGTTTTATTCCGCTTTTGTTAAGCCCTTCTCATAAAAGTTTTAAACCGCCTATTCACCCCCCCTCTAGGCGGCATCTGTATCCTTTTCAATTGGTATCAGAGCCTGGTCTCTCTTTTGGGCTTCACCACCTTGAGAGTAAAGATGTCGGCTAGGGGATTAGTGCACGATTACATTTTCATATTCGATGGCACATGTTATGAGATTTGGAAAATTTGTATGCTTAATCATTTTCGGGCCATCGACCCAAATTTGGAAAGAATCATAGATATAGGTTTTTCTCCTCTAATGGATTTCCTTAATCTATCTTGTGAGGATGACAAAAACTTATTTCTCGATGCTCAAGCTTCTAATGTGCTTGTTAATGCTTTGAGCCATGTAGTTACTTCTTCAGTCATACCTTTTTGGAGCGCTCATGAGTTGTGGACAAAACTTCAAGATAAATATGTTGTGTCCAATATTTTTGAGGATGATTGTGTTGCTTCCACTTCCGGTCGAGATGAGTTCTCATCTTCTACCACTTCACCAACATGTGATTTTTCACAAGGTAATGATATGGTAAGTGGTAATAGAAATTGCAATATGGATAATGTTCTTACTATTTGTAATCCCTCCTCTCTATCTAGTTGCAATGATCTATCTTTGGACTTTAACACTTCTAGCACTACAAACTCCTTACATGCTTGTGTTGATAGTCCTTGCATATCATGTGTAAGTTGTATGAGTAAATCTCATGATGATATGCTTGATATTCCTTGTTTCCATGATATAAATGCTTTTGTTTCCTCTAGTTGTTGTGTTTCTAACAATGTAGAGGAAACTGAAAATTCTACGGGTCAAGACAACATCTTGAATGAAGCCTCAAGTAATTCTTCATTATCATTATCTCATGGTTCCCATCTATGCCTTATGGCTAGGTATTCAAAGGTATCTCCTACTTTGGAACCAAATACCTCTTGTGATGATGAGGATGAGTATAATGAGGAAGAAGAGATTGATGTTGATTTGTTACATGAAAAGGGTGAGATTGTTTATCATGCTCTTGTTAAGAATAATATTTCTTGCTCTAACTTTGTTGAAATCTTGGGTTTTGCTATTGAGAGCAAAGAACGTATTGATAAGTTAGAAGCTCAAGTTGAGGAGCATGATAACACAATTGATAAAATGAGTAGCCTTGAGCGTGAGTACGCTAATGATATTGCAAATCTAAATGAAGATCTTGAAGAAGCACAAGCAACCAAAGAATCTCTTGAGGATACATTTACTCTAGAAGTGTCTAAAGTAAAGGAAACCCGTGATAAAGCTCTTGAGGTGGCAATTGATCTCAAAAGAAAATATAATGAGATTTCCAAGTTGTCTTCTACTATTTCTCATTATAATGATGCTTGTGCTACTAACTCTACTTCTTTTGAAGCATCTATTTTGAAGGAGAATGTTGAGCTAAAGGCTCAACTTGCTTTGCTAACTAGCAATTATGGGACATTGGAAGAAAGTCATGTTATGCTATCAAGCTCTCATGGGGATCTTCTAGCCTCCCATGATAGGCTAAAGTTACCTCATGAGGCTATTGTGTCAAAGGTAACATCTAATGAGCCTCATGTGGACATTACCACTATATCCACTACAAATGTCATACTGCCATGTGCTAGTCCTCGTAATTCATCATCTCATATTATTGCTACATCTTGTAATGAATTACGTTCCTTGCCTTGTTGCTATAACAATGAAGCTTCTACTTCCTCTAGTATTTGTGTTTATACTAACCATGTAGATGAAATCAAAGAGCTCAAGGCACAAGTCTCATCTTTGAAGAGGGACTTGAAAAAGGGTCAGGAAGGGAGGGCCACACTCAACAAGATCTTGAGTGTGCAAAAATTCCCCAATGACAAGAGTGGGCTTGGATTCAAATCCAATATCAAGAACAAGTCCACTAACAATAATAAGTTTAAGAGAGATAAGAAGAAGGGCCAAGAACATGTCAAGAATTTGGCCAAGATTGTTTGCTTCAAGTGCAAAATTGAAGGGCACCATGTTAGATCTTGCCCATTGAAGAATAAGACTCTAAGTGAGAAGAAAAAAGGGAAGAGGCCTCAAGTTCAAGGTCATGGTGTACCTCAAGTTGAAGAAAGGCTACTTCACAAAAATAATCAAGATAATACTCCCATGGTGGATAAATCAAGTGTGAAGAAATGGAAGAAAAGAACTTGCTACGTATGTCGTGAGAAAGGTCACCTCTCTTCTTCATGCACTATTGGTAACTCCTCATCCAACCCTATTATTATTGATGATGTTTATTCTCTTCGTAAGGATGAGGTTGGAAATGTGTTTGCCAAATATGTTGGTGCCCAATATGGTGTCAAGAAAAGAACCATTTGGGTTGCCAAGCCTATTGTGACTAACTTCTTAGGACCCAACTTGGTTGGGGACCAACAAGCTAAAACTTGATCAATAGGTGTTGGTGGAGGGCATTGGAGACTTGGCTAAATCATGAAGAATTAAGGGAACTTCATCAATTATATTTGTATCAAGCCAAGTGATTTGTATTATCTTATCTCTATCATATATCCATTGTTCCTCTTGTGCATGTTCTCAACTCATTTACATTTAAAGTTACCCGCCCCTTGTGCATGTGTTGGTTTGTACCTTGCATGTGTTTTTATATGTTGTGCATAACCACTTACTTATCTTGAGTTATCAAGTATATTTGTGTATGTTGGCTTGCACACCATGTACTTGTTTTTTTATGTTGAGCCTTTATTCAATCTACATGTTATCTCATTTTTGGTTATTTATTTGACTTGAAATCGTTTAGTGCTCTATTTGATGTAGGTAGAGATGATGATCCCATGTGGGTGCATTTTGTATTCAAATGAAAAATCTTAAATAATGCACTAATCATGGGGAGTTTTCCTATATTGTGTAGAACACTCCTTTTATGCTTCTTCACAACATCTTTTGCTCTATATCGTTTTTTGTGTCTTTGGAAGATAAATATTCCTTTGGTACTTTGTGTCATCTTGAAAAGTGTTGAGAGTTTGGTATGTTTTTTTTAACTTTCTATTTTTTGGGAGTTGGCTTTATATCATTCCTTGCTAACTTTTTTGACATTTTAGAATGAGATAAATCCTTGAGCATTTGTGTTTTTGTCTATCTCTTTCTCTTTGTTTTTCGCCTAGCTCATTTGTTGAACATGTGGTCTTTCATGAGTTGATTTGGTTATTTGATATAATTTGAACAACCTTTTATCATGTCACACTTTGGTGTTTCTTCTTGGTTTACTTGGTATTTTGTTCAAATTATATCTCCTTTGGTTCTTGAAAGTAGTGTGCATGCATATTTAATTAATATATATATTATGGCATGCTTGCTTTACTTGATCCAATATATAGGGGAAACTCCACAAAATCCTAATTGGCTAAGATGTGCATGAAATTCAATTCATATCAATATGCACATATTTATGTGGAGTCTCTCCTATGTATTGTAGTTGCTCTAACTACTTTGGACCCAATAAGTTTGGGGACCATATTGTACTTGAATTTTGTTTTAGGTACCTTCGAGGTGCATTGGATGCTTGTCTCTTTCATAAGGAATAAGTGATGACTCAATGATAATTAGAGACAAGCAAGGATGATCAACAAACTCCTATCTACTTCATCACACCAATGATATCTCTGTAACAAGTATCTCTTACTCATGCGTACATATCGTCTTCCAACCTATGGTAGGTTGCATATTGGCATGATTTTTTTGTATTTGTAGTTGTTTTGGTTCTTTTTTTGGCCTTAAAGAATGCTCTCTATTGCGTATGTGAGTAAGTTGAGATGAGTGCATATAATTGGGACTATACAAAATCATGCTCATGATTCACCAATCCCAAATATGTCAATCTAGCAATTATATTGCCTATTGTTTCCTCAAAGTACTCTCATGTGCAATATTGATGAATTTGCAAAGTTTATTCTTTCTTTGTGATACTTGATTCCTCTCGCAATACATTCCAACTATCTCTACTTCCCTTAGTGGTAGTTGTGATGTATTTGATATGTTTGTGGTTGAAGTTCATGAATATACAATAAGATAAAATTGATCCTTTTGGCCATGCTATCAAGCAAAGATCTTAGTGGTGTATTGTCATGACTTCATTTTGGATATCTTGCTCTATTTATTTTAGTATCTATTTTATGTGTACATGTTTCTTTCTAGATCAATATATTTGTGAGATTGTGTACTTAGAAACTTATACGCATGAGAGATGTTACTTCTCCATTTTGACATATTCTTTGTTTCGTGTGTGTTGTATGGTCATACTAACCAATATCATTCACTGAAGACTACGTTGATGCTCAATGATCATCCTTGCATTAGTCTTATACTATGCTTTGTCATGCCTCTCACACATCCTTGTGGTTGAGCCTGCTATTATGTTGTCTCTTATTCGTTGCTCAACCATTTGTTTATTGCAAGTTTTATGCCTTGGTATTTCCTATTTTATACATAGTTGGGTTTTAAATAATATTGAGGGAGTGAGGATGCCATGTTTGTCCATATTGTATTCAAATGCAATTTTTTTTGCACAAACCTTGGGGAGCCTCCTCATATTATATAGAACACTCTCTTTTCAATCTTATCATAATTTCTATCTTTCATTTGGTATGTTCTTTTTGTCAAGTGGTTCTTTGGATCTTTTGATTGCTTGCTTCATTTGTTGATGCTTCTTCACCTTGTTAATTTTTTTGCAATCTTTTGATCCTCAATATTGTTTAACCTCCTCCTAAGTATTTGTCACTGGATACGTGCATTTTATTCCACTCACACTATGATAAATGTACACATTTTGGAGGAATTATCAGTCTATTGGCCGTGTAGAGCTTTTCACCCATTTTGGCAATCGATGCCAATGGGGGAGAAGTTTTGGAGGGTTTAAGGGAAGTTGGTTTCATGCTTTGAGTTTGTTCTTAAGAATTTGCCTCTCATGATCTTGCATCTGTGTTGTTGCTTTGCATGTTGAATATATGCATTTGCCTCTCATGCTCTTGCATATTTGTCGTTGCTTTGCATGTTGAATATATAGATATAAACCCTCTCAAAGGAATTGTCATCAATTACCAAAATGGGGGAGATTGAAAGAACATGTGTGCCCCATGTGTGGTTTTGGTAATTAATGACAATCTTTATGGACTTATGTTTGCATTGAGTTTTACTTGTAGGATTTGTCCATAGGAAATGCTTGAACCATATGTTGGCTTCAAGGTTGGAAGAAGAAGAAAGTGAAGAAGATCAAGTGTTGATCAAGGTTTCAAGGAATGATCCGGAGATTGGTCAAGTAGAAGTTGAGCCTATGGCAAGTGTGTCTTGAATAATAAGACGATCTCAAGTGTACCTTGCCATCCTTATGGTGATCATGGATATGTGAAGATATGCCTAAAAGAGAGGCTCTTCCATAGTGGCGTATGGGGGAGCAAATTCCAAGTCTTCACCAAGCTAGCGTAATCAAGAAAGGTGTTCCATCTTGAGGTATAGAAGATCATCATCATCAACATCAAGTGGAATATACACAAGACATTGTTTGATCTTGATAGGGTTTCTTTCTTACCGGTCTTGTGGTGTTAGTTGGGGAGATCGGTTTATAGGATAGATAACCGTACTATCAAGAGGAGCTCTCGAGTGAGTAACTTAATCATATCCCTCGGTGAGAGCTCAAACCTTTGCATACTTGGCATCATATTTCTTGGTTCTTATTTGGATCTTACTCATGTGAGTATTTAGATCTTGTGTTAATATCCATGACAAGCTCAAGTTCATTGAAAACGAATTTCATATGCATTCTCTATTGCGTTTTCGATGTTGGAGGTTTTATCGGTTCGTCTTTTTGGGAGAGGTCAAACCTTTCGTCATTTGGTTCTATCCTACCTTGCTGGACTATGATGTTTCTCTGGATGATCTTGTAGATCTCATTGTCCTCTTTAAAACGATCCCAGATCATTAAAAAAGGAGACCGAATGCAAAAGTTATGATTGTTTCAGTTTTGTTGTTGCTGCCAGTTTTCAGGGGGGCGGATTATCCGGCCATGGCGGCGGATTATCCGGCCCAATTTTCGGAAAACAACTGAGGACTTTGAGGCGTGGCTCCCTATAACAGGGGTGGATTATTCGGGCCTCCGGGGGCGGATTATCCGGCCCAAATATCCGCCCCCTATATAGAGGGTCGCGCGGCGAAGTCCTTAGCCATATTTTGGCCCGGGGGAGGGGCGGATTATCCGGCCTGGGAGGTCCCAAACGGTCATATTTCGTTGGGGAGGGGTATAAATAGACCCCTTCTTCCTCCTTAGGCAGGTTGCTTGCATTCTCTATCTCCTCCATTGTTTTGACCTTCAAGAGCTTGCAAATTCTCTCAATCCCTCCCATATTTCTTGAATCTTTTTGGGGAATTTGAAAGGGGGATCTAGATCTACAACTCCACCAATCCATCTCTCCTCTATGTGAGGGGAACATATTGGGATCTAGATCTTAGGGTTTCTTTTGTGGATTTCCTCTTGTGTTCTTCTTCTCTTATTCTCCCACTAGCTTTTGTAGATTTGGTGGAATTTGGGAAAGAAGGACTTGAGCACTTTTTGTGTTCTTGCCATTGCATTTTGTGCACCGGTTTGAGTTCTCGGTGAGGATTCGATTGGGTGAAAGGTGAGAAGCTTTTTACTCTTGGGTTCTTGGAACCCTAGATGGTTTAGTTGTTTTGCAGGTTTGTGGATTACTTGGGGCCTCCAATTAAGTTGTGGAGCTTTCCCCGAGCTTGTTTGTTGGGAGCCTCCAATTGAGTTGTGGAGAAGTGCCCCAATCTTTGTGAGAGGTTATGGATTGCCACCGACAAGTGCACCGATAGTGAAGAAGTGAACCAGGCCTCTTGTGGCGAGGTTCACAGGAGAATAGGGTGAGGCCTTTTGTGGCGTGGTGGTCTTAGTACTGCCCACCCCTCCAACGAGACATACTCTCTTTATGGGAGGAACTCGGTAATAAATCATCGTCTCCGTGTGCCTTGGTTATCTCTATACCCAAGCTATTTACCTATGCACTTTACTTCGTGATAGCCTTCGTGCTTGAAGTCTTATTTCTAGCTATCACATAGTTGCTTGTTTTGCTTAGCACAAGTTGTTGGTGCACATAGGTGAACCGTAGTTTATATAGGTTTTGTGCTTAACAAAGTAAATGCTAGTTTTATTCCGCTTTTGTTAAGCCCTTCTTGTAAAAGTTTTAAACCGCCTATTCACCCCCCTCTAGGCGGCATCTGTATCCTTTTCAGTTTCCCAAAGACAAAGATACTTATAGGAGCCGAGAGAGAGCAAAGAGGCGATGGCGGGAGGATGAGGGAGACCGTTTCAACGAGTTGCTAGGAATACTTGAAAAGCATCAGCAACAAATTGACGAACTTCGAGGAGTAGTGCGCCTGCAAGATCTTGCACTCGATATTACTGTTGTCCCATCTCAGTGGAGAAGCAGCGTGGTTGAATTAGAGGTCCCGTCTGATGATGCACGGATGGTAGATGGTGTTCTCTGCTACCCCATGGATGGAATCAAGGAGCAGACATCTTGTGAGCTCCATCAAAAGGTGAATAACCTATCCATCAAGGTGGCGGTCAAATGTGCTTTACCTTGTCCACCTGACACACGCTAGCATGGCCATGAGATTCCAGCTGGCTATGCTAAAGTCAGGGTGGATGAAATCACAACAGGGTGGGACTCAATGGATCTTGACATCCCTGGACCTGAAGGTGAGAGGACACTCGGAGAATTATCGGGTGGTATCATTATATGGGACAAGAACAACATCAAGCTTCCAGGCTCAGCGCCAAGGCAAACTCTGCCTCCGAGTCATCGCATGTCACCTTCACGTCCATCACCTCCAAGAATCCCACCCCATGACTACGACCACCACAGCGCGAGTCCATCTTGATTGATTTCCTGAGATATCACGTAATAAATAACTCATTCTTTTTCTTTACTGGGCAGGGTTTGGAACCAGTTCAAGAGCACGGTTACGGGTCACTTTAGTGAGAAGATGACGTTTAAGACGGTCTCGGTAAGTAGTGCACGCATCTCTTTACTTCTAGTTTCAATACAATTATGATGCAAGATTATTATTTTGATTGAATTCTATTCTCGTAAATTGCGCGAGGCAGCCACCCAAGACGAATATATGTGGATTCTACGTTTGCAAGTTCATTCACACGTTTACCACTAAGCACAAAGATTATAGAGTCAATGTAAGAAATACATTCACAACATTATTTTATTACCATCACCTTTTGTTATCATGATTGATATTCATATTGATCTCCTTTTCTTATATAGTTCGAGAGAATGCGGGATCAGCTCCTACCAGAGCAACGCGTACTAGGAATTGCTGAAGAACTGGCAGGATTCTTGATGAACGAGATGATAGATGACGCCGGAGAATTTAGTGTGAATAGGCGCTACCGATGATCCCCGACCGTGTAATTGAATAGACGGGCTCTAGTCCCGATAATTGTGATGTCCATGTAACTATCATGTAAATATTTGTATGCTCGGTTCTAAGACAAGTTATCTTATATATGCACGAACGTGTATGGTATGTGGTAATGTAGAAAACTATTTTGAAATGAAAAAATAAATAAATACAATGATACAAAATGAATTCTCTACCATGGCAGAGAAAGTTTCTAAAATGTTGCCGCGGCAGAGAACCATTTGTCCCGGTTCATAATAGGAACTGGGACTACTGGGGGCACCCCGCGCGTGCAGAGGCAGCCACGTGGATGCCCATTAGTCCCGGCTGGTAACCGGGCCGGGACTAGTGACTGTGCCTTTAGTCCCGCCTCTCTAGTCCCACTTCCAGAACCCGGACTAATGCCCCTTATGGGCCGAGACTAAAGGCCCGTTCTCCACTAGTGCATTTCCGCGGCCTCCAACAGGCACTCATCCGTCGCCTGGCAGCTATGCAGCCACCGGTCAGCACCATCAATGCCAAGGTCCATCTCACCTCAGGGCAGAAGCACATGTTGATGTTGTTGTTGAGTTTCTTATGGCCCTCTCTTAATCTCGAAGAACATCAGCTAATTCCAAATCTGTCAAATAGTTACCCATGATTTAGAATGCTACTGTTGACCATGGCATAGTTACACGAGATCTTGCACATGATTTAGAAATGCTCCTATGAAAGAAATGTAAAATAGAATTGTAAGAGGTTGCCTTCAGTAAAAAAATAGTATAGCCAAATATGTCCGAAACAAAAAAAATGCAGAAAGATCAAGAAATGTACTGCTTCATGCTTGGATCACCTGAAGATTTGGTCATCTACCAGGTATTACTTCAGACCTCTTGTTTGTGCAATTACCCTTGTCCAGCCATTCTCAGACGACGCTGGTCTGCTTGGACATTTTACAACATCCATGAATATATTTGGAGGTATTGACAAGTAGAAAAGACAGTTAGAAACTCTGGGACCCTGCATATAAAGAGCGGGAATTTATCAAATTTAGAAAAGCACGTTGGTTTTTGAAATGGAAATGGATTAATTAAGTTGTATAAAATAGTTGCATACTATTTAAGTTATTTAGAAAAGGATGAGCATGGACTATACCTTAAGCACCGTAGTTTTTAAAATGAAAATATGATTATCAGGAAGAGTAGCAAGTTTAAGGCACTGAAGAAAAACCCATATGAAGAATTCATCCAAATAAGCAGTATTGAAACCTCAAAACTAGAAGTATTATCAATGAGGCATCCTTGGTTAGACTTGAAGTGGCATATAAAAACCTCATGTTCTTTAATATTATTGCCTAGCTCCATGAAATCTTCCTCTGAATCATATTGGCCTAAATGGTAGAAGCATCGTTTCAAAAACTCTACATATTTGCCTCTGAATCATATCTGTCTGGGGAAAAAGAGCAGTTTACCAAATATGCATCACTCTACATAGGGTTTATTTACCTAACCAATTTATTCTTGAAAGGAACAAACTATTAGCAACCTGAATTATGGATGGTGCTCACCTTTAAAATCTTTAAACATCACCAAAGGAGTAGCTATGAATGTGGCCGAAAATAAATTCCCGCGTCCCCCCCCCCCCCCCGCCTGGGCGACCGAGATGGAACCCCCATCCCTGCCACCACCCACCTCACCCTCTCCTCCTCCCCCGCCGCCACCAGCGAGCGCCGCCCGAGAAAGTCTGAGCGGTCCCGGCGGCGGTGGGCCTTCTTCCGCTCGGCACCGAGGATCCCTTGCGGAAGGGAGCAGCTGGCAGTGGTGGCTTCGGCCGGGGCGGCAACTCGACCAGTGGCTACGTGCGGAGCGTGTCCCCCAGGCGACGCAGGCGGGGCCTTCCCTAGTGGCGGCGTGGGCACTTGTCAACGCCAGGCTTGGAAGGTGTAGTTGCGGCAGCGCGGCAGAGTGTTTCTGGCGGCGGGGCCCTGGGGTAGAGGCGACGGGAGCGAATAGAGGCACGGCTCGCAGGCAGCGCAGTGGCCTGGCTATAGGAGCGTGGCGGCGGTTCCGACAGGACCCGATTTGGGCCTGATCCGGGCCTGGCCGGGCTAGATCTGGGCCTAGCCGGGCCTGATCTTGGTCTTGTTGGCACTGTTACTCGCCCGGACGGCACTCACCACAAGGGATGGAGGGAAGATCCCCTCCCCTAGGCTACTGTGTGGCTCGATGACTACAAGTCTAAGCGATGCCTTTCACCATCCTTCTCGGCGGTTGTGCATTGTGGCGATGGCCAAAGCCGTGGGTCGAGTTCATGGAAGTCGGGGCGGCAGCCCTGGAAGGTGGTATGCATGGGCGTCCCTTCGTCCATGGGGTTGGAAAGGGATGATCGTTGATCCTCAGACCGACGGTAGTCCGGTAGGCCCAGGTGAGCTTGCTGGCAACGGAGCTGCTGCTTGGCGGTAGGGATTTGCCGAGGTGGCAGATCCCTTGGTGGAGGGAGGAGTAGAGCCTAGTGCTAGTGTTGGAATGTATGACGACACCCTTGCTGCAGTGCGACAGCAGGACTTCACGAGCCTAGTCGACCTCGGCCAGGCCAAGATGGTTGGGTATGTCTTGCTGCTGCATCCGGTCGGCTATCACCTTCGGGCGGTGGAGGTAGTTCTCTCCCGCGTGTTAATGTCATGCCTACCCTCGCCGATGGTCCTGCCCCCTCGCTCTTACCGGCCTTGTTCCGTGGTTCTCGGTGTGACGGCGGTGACGACTTCAAGACCGTGCTGGCGCGTGCACATGGGTGGCAAGCGTAGTGGAGCAGTACAAAGTGTCCGGGAGGGTGTCGTTGGAGGGATTGGGAGAAATCCTTATCACTTTGACACCGACATGGTGACGCCTGCGGGTATCGCCGCCCGTCCTGAAGGGCGTCAGGGGCATCTCCTCCCCGCCTCCCTTGGCGTAAGGGGAAACCCTAGGACCAGTCCGGGTAACAGTGTCATCATCGTCACTCCCCTTCTTGGAGATGTTGCTTGGTACACGGCGCTTTGGATTGCCAGATATGTGGTGGTACCTTTCCGAATGGTGCCACAGTTGCGAGTCATATCCGTTTTCGTCGCTTCGCTGATGTCGGCTTTGTTTTCTTTTCCTTCTTGTTTTTGTGTTGGACTTGGCTTGTGGTTTTTGGTCCCAGCTTGTTTCGAAACGCTATATTGGGTGGTTTCTATATTAATATAGCTAGGCATAAAGCCTATTTCAAGGCTATGAATCTGTCCTTGTCCCAATGAGGAAAATACAACCAATGACCAATGACTCCTTGAGTAATTTGAACTTTCTAATTATTATTATAAAATCTTGGACCTAGCTTTCTAGAACAGCAGTATAATTGGCACAATAACATGTATCAGCAGGAGTATAATTAAAGTTTTCATTTCTATCTAGAAGAGGAAGATGGCATGGATGTCGATGTGAGACTAGTAAAGGAGGGGTTGTAAGGATGGACCTAGATCTCAACATCGGTCTATAAGAGGAATAAATTATTGCGCAACCAGACCAGATACCCAAAGAAGAAGTTGTTGCACGGAGGAAACATATAGATATGTTAGAGAATCACAAATTCGCGGTATATATTTCATTGAAAGCACTTGGCAAACATAAACCAGTTGAGAAGGCCGATAAGAACTCGTTGCTCAAATTTTGAAAGTATGTCTTAGAACCATTGGAAAGATCTAGAAAAAGGCCATAGAAATGGAGAAACAAGAACAAGAAATTGATTTTCCAAATAAACAGAAGGGTAATTATGGTCGAAAGAGGAAAGATCTTCATCTCTCTAAAAGGGTGCCTCAAGTTGAACTCAACAAAAGGGTACACTAAGGGCACTAGCAAGGTCTTTAGATGTTCCTTATAGTACACTACATAGAAGGTTAACATGGGGCAACTTGCGGTGCCACATGAGCAGTCTCAAGATATTTCAGTCAGTGGAAAACAAGATCAAAAGGCTCAAATTTTGCATTTCCAAAAGTATGGAGAACATCATTAATATCGATGAAAAATGGTTTGATATGACCAAGAGGTGTTGGAAATATGCCCTAGAGACAAATAATAATGAGGATTATTATCATATTTCATAGAGTTTATGATTAAGTTTTATACCATATTATAACTATATTGAAAGGAAACATCAATACACATGTGATATATAAACAACCAGGGGTTCCCGGTGAAACTCTAGTCACTGGTTGATTAGTCAACAGATGATCAAGGTTTCCTAATCATGTGGCATTTATGCCAGTTGGAAATGGAGTCAACTCATTCTGAGAATGAGATGATGAATCAATACCCAACCTAAACATCGTGACCTAATCATGTCACGAAGTTCAAGTAACGATGATTAGAATAGACCTCGTAGACTATTACTTAGACCGTGAGGCTATATCAATCACTGTCTCTCGAGAATGCTTAGATAACATCAAACGTTACTTATTACAAAGTGATCATAAAGGTGTGTTCAGGTATTCGGAGGAACCATAGAGGCAATATATGTCAAGAGCCGTATTTGTCCATCCACGTGACGGAAAGATACTCAAGGGCCCACTCGGAGAAGTTGTATCCAATAGCTGCACAAGGTGTGATTTGATCACAAGGATATCACTTGTCGAAAACGAGTCAAGTAGCATTGTTCGGTAACAAGATTGAACACGACATGGTTCTATCATTGATCAGATCTTGGGCAATGAAACTATCGAGAGACAAAAGGAATAAGACACGATTGTCCCGGTTCAAACGATGAAAGATCTTCGTGGAATGCACAGGGGTCACATGGCCATCCAGGTACCTCTGTCGATCATTAGTCCGGGAGTGTCTTGACCATGTCTAGAGTGTTCCCGAATCATAGGTTATCACACTTAAGGGCTTGATGTTGCTTAGAGAGTGTTTACAGGATCAGTAGAATCACCGAAGAAGAGAAGAGAGAAAACCGGAAGGGTTTTGCTAAGTCCGGAGGATGTCCGGAGTGGAGGTGAAAGGTGTTCCATAGCCACGGAGATTGAGTAGTAGGTGAATGAATGTTAAATATTGATTTAATCATTTATTCATAATTATTTAATAAAGAGAAAATCACTTAAAGGTCAAAAAGGCTTAATGGGCCAAATCCCGGAGGGGAAAGGGCCCAAGAGGGGGTCGCACCCCTAGGAGGGGCCAAGAGGGTGGCCGGCGGCCCATGCGGGGTGGCCGGTGGCGCTTCCCCCACCTCATCCTCCTTTAGTCCCACCCCAGGACTTCGAGGAGGGCGTACCCCCCCCCCTTTCTCCCTATATATAGTGGGGTATTTTGACCAAAAAATACACACAATATTCAATAAAAGGTTTCCTCACTTTTGGGGAGACCTCCAATTGATATTTCTCTCTCTCTCTCCCGTGAACGTGGTCCCAAGTTCGGACTACGCGAACAAGAGACATCTTCACCGCAAAGCGCAGTCGTGTTGTGGGATTCGGATCCAGGAGCTCTACTTCTGCAACTGCTGCTGGATCGGGGAAGCATGAGTCATCACGAGGCACCGGATGTGTGTAACTCCCCACGAGGTGCCACACTTGGGGCACTAGTAGTCCTTGGAGCCACAAGAACGCGAGGACTTCAACACGACCTTGAGGTCGGCTTCGATCGTCTACATCAAGCACACTCTCCTTAGCATTGACAACACTTTTCGGTCTTCAAGGGTAAGTTCGCGAAAATCCCCTCCCGTTACTACATTACTAATAGATAGGTCCTGGCAACATCAGGGGTTTAGGGGTGTAGGGTAAAATTTTATTGTTTTCATACGCGAACCCCTACAATGGTTTTAGAGCTAGATCTATGCGTAGTAATGCTAGTACGGGTAGAACACACGAGATGCAGCATGTGGGCGTTGATCTTTTAGTTGTTATCCTCCCACATGTACTTTTGTATACCGCAGTAATGCTTGATAAAGCGGCCCCCAACCGACTTCACGTGTTCATTCGCGAGACTGGTCCATGCTTGACATACGGCTTGTTCCATATAAAGTGGTTTTGGGGGGTGTCTGTCTCTCTCGCATTACTTGGTATGCCATTTGCAACGGAGGGCCCTGAAAGGGGTATAGTATAGACAACTACTCGATCAGCGTTGTGGTGAAAGTTCATAGGTAAGAACGGTTCTTGTGCGAAATCCCATTCAGCCATGTAAAACATGCAAAGTTATAGTAGAGGCGTCTAACTTGTTTTGCAGGGGCGTTGCTTTGTGATATGGTTGTGCCAAAGGTAAAGTGATTAACTTGTGTTACAAAGTAGTAGATAGTCATGGAGGTGACGGACTACCATGCTAGAAAGACACCGGTACCCTGGTGTCTACGGCGCCGGAATCCGGTGACGCTATATGGAGATCACGACATGAAGGACCATATCACATCGCCTTTACATTCAATGTTATTGTTTGTATATCTTATTGTGTGTGCTAGTATTAGATACTTGATGGTAGCCTAATAAGATGATCCCTATTATAAATACCAATGATTGTGTTCTCCCTTAGTGTGCACCACCAAGAAAGTTCTTCGGTATGAGGCAGGCCATGATGATCGGGTGTCAGACATATCTACATTCGTATACAGTGGGTGTAAGCCATGTTGCACAGTAAATACACTAAGGTTGAGTTGGCGATCCTAGCATGTGCAGACATGGCCTCGAAACACGGATGGTCGAAAGATCGAGCATGAGTCGCATCAATGATGTGACCAATGTTTAGTGTCCACCCTAGAACCCACAATGATGGTCGTGATGATCGGGGAAGATATGGGGAAAGGGGTCGTGTTATCGCTAGAACTCTTCAGGGGATTGGTGTTTCTTAGTGGAGTTATTATATTAACTCATTTAATTATAAACTTAGTCTAAATTCCACTTTGCAATTATAAATGTAGAGATGGCTCACCGTGAAGCTTACTTTGCTATTGAGGAGTGGGTAATTGGTGAGAAACTTAGACTTGATGGATCCAACTTTCCTAGATGGCTTGTGCGCCTAAATGGTCTCCTTACTAGGAATCATGTGGTAGACTACATATGCCGCACGATGGATTTGACTGAGCCAAACTACTATGAGACCCCACAAGACTTGGCAGACCACTACTATCGTCAAGAGATGCCCACTTACATTCAGATAATAATGTGTTACGGGATGGTGGATGAACTCCATCCTCTCATGGCTGATCTTGATCCATATGCAATGGTGGATCAGCTGAGAGTAGAGTTCATAAGCCATGTGCGCATATGGAATGTCGTGGAAATGGCCATGGCAGTCGCTGTAGTAGGCAGCGATTGATTGAATCGGGGGCGAGAGCTGGCGGCCATCTGCGGTGTGAGATGGGGGCGGATGCACATGGATTTATCCAGGTTCGCCCCCCGGAGAGTAATGACCTACTCCTGCTAGATTAGATTATTGGAGAGCGAGTTACAAGAGGGCGAGCTCGGCGTCTAAGCAGCGAGTCGCTTGAAGGGGTGTATGATGGAACGTAAGTCCTAAGGGTACCTCGCTAGGGTTTTAGAAGTTACAACCGAACAAGATATGGATTCTGAGGTTTTGACCTAATCCAACTAGGCTTCTGGTATCCTCCTAGACCTTCAGTCGCCAGTCACCGGGCCTTCATCTTAATAGCATTGCAGTCGCCATCACGCAGACCCATTTGTGAGCCCCTTTGGCCTAATCGAAACGTCCCGTTGGGTATACCCCATTTAGAATATCCCCATCACGGAAGCATGAGCTTCTTGGAGAGTTCCTTTCCATAAAGATGGAGGAACACACTTGTCTAAAGAGTCACTAGGAGATCATACTTGATGCACACTTGAGACTAGTGTACTTTGTGGACTACTGGATGGATAAATATATGGAGGTAAATAAGTTTTTCCAGATCGAGTGGTACCTCTGTCTTCAACGGAGATCATGGATGGTGTCAAAAGTTATATATGTCAAGAAACAACACTTGATGCTTAGCTCCCTGGCAACTGCACCAGAAAATAGCTTGATGGCCTACAAGTGCACAGGTTCATCAGAGCATGTTTTCGTTGAAGTATTAATTCTAGTTTTTATATCGATCCCTATAGGAAGCCTAGGTAAGTTTTTATGCGACGTTTCTGTCGCACTCAAGGTGTCATCGGTATTGAGTGAATTGACTGCAATTGTTCAAGGTGAAAGTGGTGAGTGAATAATAGAGGAAACTTGTGTAATGAAATGAGGATTAAATAACATAAAAGTAAAGATGAGAAAGATGTTCGAAGTTCCTGCAGATGAGAAGTTAGACGTAGAAAGAAACGGTTCATGGTAATAGTGAAAGTGCTAGATGAATAAAATGGAATAAGTGATTATGATATTTATTATTTGTAAGTGAGTAGGCAAGCAACCCATTTACCGACTAGAAGTCCTCATGGCCAATTCTTTCCAGTCTCAATGATCCGTCTGCCTATTACCACGACAATGGTCATTACATTAATTAATATCTTCCGACCGGATCAATGCTTTAAGCTTGATGGTTCCTTGTTGTTCTCGAGTAGTACTAGCTCCTCATTGATATCAGCCGTGTCACTCTGGGTCGTCGATTCACTAGTATATAAGTTCATACCTATGATATCTCTGGATTATGTTACCTGGGCCCTTAAATTAGATAACAAGCATTAGGCGAACATAGATAATCATTCTCACAATTTAATAAACAATATAACATTCATGAATGCTTGGAATTAAAGAAAGCACAACACATCTCACCAATCCCCTACATCTCCCATGCCTATGGGGATTTACTCAGATATGAGAGGAAGATAAATCAAAGGCTTAGTTGTATTACAAATGGAAATCATCTCAGAGTTATCATAGCAAGCCACAATATTGGTTGAAAATCAAATCAAATACAAACCAAAGGTAGATCAAAGTATCAAACCCTAATGCCAATCTCTCTCTATAAGTAGAAATGTGAATGGTGGTGGAGTGGATGATTTAGAGGCTAGAGATCTTCGAAGAATGATACGGTGTTCTTCTCCTTCTCCAAGTCTAATCTCTCCCCTTCTAGATGAGTTTGCGAAGGTTGTGTTCTGTTTTTCATCGTCTCCCCTTCACGGAAGTTGCTTGTATTGATATAACGGAGCCGGCGGTAGGTAGTATGAGCAGACGGTACGGGTGCACCCCGACCGTACTAGTGGTCGTTATGCACTATGAACGCCTCCAATGAAAGGGGCTCCAATTGAGGATTTGCTTCTTTAGGTGTAATTAGCTCATAAATGCTATTTGATTTTCCATAAATGTTCATTGCCTGAAAACCATCACAAGAAACCAAGGATTCGCTAATTGCGATGTTAATATTAGTAGAAAGGGTAATCTTCTGTGAAATCTGGCAATAAAACAAGAGGAAAACAATGATAAAAAGTATTGAAATTTGGAGCTATCAGCTACCTTTTGTAGACTTTCTCCCCCTTGATAGATTCTAACCATGCATCATGTTCTTGGTGCTTGTTTTAGGCCATAGAGACTTTTCTTCAACTTGCACACATAGTCTTCGTTGCCTTTAACAAGAAACCACTCATGTTGCTTCATGTAGACTTCTTCCTCAACTTTGTGAAGGAAAATTGTCTTCACGTTCATTTTTTCAATCTCCAAGTTAAGACTTGTTTCCATGACAATAATCATCTATTATATACTTAAAACAATAGAAAATAAACCCCCAACAATCGCCGACATATGCTAAAATTATGTGCTTCGTTTGGTCATGGGGCTTAAGATTTAAAAGTCCCACGTAACATGTACAATCATATGTTGTTTTGCACATATAAAAACTATCATCATGTTACATATTCACGTACATGATACCCATAAAGGACCAAAAAGTACCATCCAACCAATCACGTGTGAGTATATAACATAAAACCACAAGTTTACAACTCAAATTTACCAAATAGTACCACTTTACGTTTGCAGGACAAAATCCAACCATATTTAAGTATTGATGACCATGTCCCTGTTGTTCTAGATTTAGACCTGATGGTCTTGGATTGGCACTCCATTAGATTATAACCTCAAACTTCCATTTTCATTCCAGGAGTTCTTCTTGTAATGATCTTCCTTTGAATTTACATTGAATGGCTTCATCATATGATGATGCCAACATTGTAACCTTGACCAAAAAAATTCCCTTGTGTCTTTGTTTCTTTTGCAGGTTCAATAAGATGATGAGAAAAAGAACATAGATAACTAGATAGGTAGGTTTAGATAGATTTTTCTTTTTAGTTTGTATTAGGTTTTCTTCTTCTTTCAATTTTCTTGTAAAGAATGACGTACGGATATTATTATTAATAAGGATTTCTTTATGAGCATTGACATATTTTCCTTGTATTGTTCTGAATTTATTCATTTTATTATGAAAGTTTGAATTTGAACTCAAGTTTGAATAATTTAAACTTCTAATTTTAATTCAATTCATTTTGTATTGTTTAATTCTACTTGGAACTAGTATTAATATGTATGTGTATATGAGTCCAAAGGCTCTTTATCTTTGTGTTATTAAATTTGTATTTTCACAAATTTGAAAATAAACAGAGGTCAATCCAAATTTTGGATCAATTCCTAGTGATAACTTGGCTCTAATGCTTCACTAGTCCAAATTTCGATCACTTTGTCAATTTCAAACAAAAGCCGAAACTTTCCCAAATTTTCGGATAATGCTATGCAAATGCCCATATCCTAAACCTACCATCCTGTATCCTATTTATTTAGACCATTAAAGAGGGTCCAACCTCGTACCTCATAGGTTTCTTCCCCGTTGCCTCCCTCGCGGCGTAGAACTCCACCTCTGTCTTCACGAACTCTGGGTGCTCACGACGAATCCTCGCCATGGTCACCCCATCGGACTCGTGGGCCAAGTGTTGCAATGCGGCCCATCGATTCTCCTCGTCATGTGGGGTTGATGATCCGCATCTCTAGTGTGAGGAACTCGGCCACTGCCCGGCTATCCACATGTGGGAAATTCTTCTCCGACTGTGGCTGGCTGAACCTCCACGCCACCGCGTCGTACACGCGCACGGCGAGCTCCGGTGTCTCAAAGGTGCTAGGCCACCACCTCTACAGTTGAATGCCAATTAAGCAAGTCGAGCTCTTTAGGTGGCGGCGCGGAGGCATCTCAATGACGGACGATATGATTCAGTCACGAATCTACGGGGGAACGGCGGGACGGGGCTCGGCGGCAGCGGATCTGGTGGCTTGTGGTTGGGGCGACGACGGAAATGTTTGGAATTGACGACGGTCTGGTTGTGGCAACCGAGTATGTGAGAGTTCAGCATGGCTGCTCGGGTCTCACTTGCTGCTAGGATTTGTTCCTCGAAAATCCAAGAGGTGATGTATATTTACATCACATGGGTCAAAATATGGGGTTACCCTAAAGAAATATTACATAGCCTAATAGATATAGCTATGGTGGACACCAAATTTAACCACATGCGCCTCCACTTTTATACATCGTCCGTTACCCATATGCTCTAACTACGAAAATTACTACCTCTGTGTTTCTTTCAACTTTGTCTATATAGACTGTATCTAGACTGTATCTAGACTGCATCTCTAGCAGCGGCGCTAAAACTTGGCGCTGTAAAAGTGGTATGGCGCGTGCTGTATCACGTTTGCTGTGCGCAACTCCGGTTGTCAAAAGACAGAAGTGCTAAAAACTGGTTATAGCGCGCGCGGCAAAAAAACGCGAAATGTCAGGCGCTGTAAATTTTCAGCGCGCGCGACAGATAGCGCTAGAAAAATGCACCCAAATATGATCAAAACACAAAGATATATGATCCATCACACATAGTTCATCAAACAAGCAACCACAAAGTTCAAAAGCGTGCAAAATAAACATGTTCATCGATGTTCACATAGACATCGCTACCAAAAGCTCACATAAACATATGAAACATCGATGTTCATGCTTCATCCTCCTCATCATCCATCTCCTTCTCTTCGCCATCCTCCTCTTTGCCTTCATCAACTTGGCCTTGAGCATGTTCATCAACGTGAGCTTGAGCATCTCTCGTGACGCCCATGCCACCCGGTGCACCATAGCCACCCATGTTCATCATAGTTGCCATGAAACCACCGGGAGCGACATTCATGCCACCAAAGCCTCCATACTCACTTGAAGTTGGAACATAGCCACTTGTCGGTGCTCCCATGCCACCATAGCCTCCCATGCCTCTCGATGGTGCACCATAGCCTCCCATGCCACCAAAGCCACCCACGCCTCCCATGCCACCCATGGCACCCATACCTCCCATGCCACCCATGTCTCCCATGGCTCCCATAGACATCCTCTTTTGAGCCAAGATTTGATCACGACACATGTTGATGTACTCCAATTGCCTTGCATCGAGAGTGGAAGTGTCCATGAACATGAACTTCTTCTCTTCTTCCATGGGACGTTGATTCTCTTCCATGGCAACCTTCTTCTCCTCCAAAGAAAGTCTCCTCTCCTCAACCCCTGCCTTGCGTGCCTCGGTCGCCATGTCCATGGTTCTCTCCTTCTTGCGCTCCTCCGCTGTTTCCCTTCTTGCATCCGCAAGAGCCACAACCGCCTTTGCCAAATCATCTTCTCCTCCCGCCTTCTTCTTTGCATCCTTGGCTTGCTTTCTTCCCATGGGGCGCTTGCTCTTGGGAATCGAGCATGGAGTAGCGCTTCTCTTGCCATCTCCACTTGTGCCGTCGTCCTCATCTATCTTTTGAGCCTCATATGTTTCCTTGTACGGTTGATTTGGCACTTGTAGGACATCCCGGTTCTTCCACTTCTCCTCATTCTCAAGCACCTTGTAGCAATGGAACAAGGTGAATGGCTTTCCTTTGATCAAATTCCCTCTCTTTGTTGTCTTCCCTTCTCCTCGATACATGTTAGACACGGTGCTAAGCTACACACAACAAAGATAAGAGATGAGCTCAATTTCATGTGAGGACAATACATGTGAGGAGAGGATGAGCTCAATTTTACCTTTGTTGCATCGTTCCCGCCACTTTCCTCGCACGCATCATAGGACGCCACGCATCCCGCCCACTTTTGACAATCGGTGCTAATTGATGACCACCTTGATCGAAGAGAACGATCGCTCCGTTCAATGCCACCTTTGTTGCGCCTATCAAAGTACTCCTTCATGCAAGCCCAATAGGTATCCCTATTTTGGTCCGTGCCAACGGTCGCATCCATGCTCACATCGCACCATGTTTTGCAAAGCAAAACATGCTCGGCGACGGTGTAGTTCGCTGATCTTCCCTTGGGTGGCTCAATCAACCCCTCTCCCTCATCATCAAATGGTTCTTCCTCTTCTTCTTCTTCATAGTTGTTGGATAATACATTCATTGTGTCCATGAATGTCTCATTGTCCACACTACATTGTGATTATAGATAACATCAAACACCCCATACACTTCATCTAGAACACAAAAATGAGGAAAAAGATGAAATTTTACCTTGCCATCAATTCATCGAACAGCTCGGGCGCGACTTTGGGCGCAGCGAAATTCGCTTGGGGGTGCGCCGGCTGCGGCGCTGGGAAGTCGAACTGGGCCGCCGACGCTTGGTGCAAAGGACCACGCGGGATTTTGGCCGGCGCGCCGCCCTTCCTCCCCTTCATTTGCGTCGCGGCGGTGGGGCGCTTGGCGGCCGCCTTCTTCTGGCGCTGCGGAGGAATCAGGCCGGTGGCGACGGTGGGCTGTGCGCCGGTGACCCTTGGCGCCATGAACAGACCACGCACGAGTGGACCGCTAGGGTTCCCGGCGGCGGCGGCGGCGGAAGAAGGCGGGAGAGGCGGCCGCATCGATCCAGCGCTGCTTCCGGCGGGAGCGGAGGAGTATGGCGGCATCGGTGGGGTGCCGGAGTAGCCGTCCATCGTCGGTGCCGGCACGAGGCGGGAGGGAGAGGAGCACGCGGGATCTTTCACCTTGGCGGTTGCGAGTTCGCGCGCGACGCTAGCGTTTCCAGCGCGCCGAACCAGGAGCCCCAGATGTGGCGCTCGGGATAGCGCATATACTGCACGCTGGATTTATTTTTTACCGCGCGTGCTAATTTGCAGTCGCTGCTAGAGCGCCGAAAACAAGGCTCCACGCGCTAAAAGGGCAGTTTTTTGGGCGCGCGCAACATATAGCGCCGCTAATGGAGATGCTCTTAGTCTGAGCGCCTGATGGTTCAGCCATGCTGTTGGTGTCTCGCCTGGCGGCAATCACGAGGTGAGGTATATGTACATCATGTGGAACAAAATATGCGGCTATCTAAAACAAATATACATCACATAATAGCTACTCCCTCCGTCTCAAAACAAGTGACTTGGGTTTGTCTAGATTTTTGTATGTATCTATATGCTCAAACATGTCTAGATACATGTCAATCCTGACAAATTCATGTAACTTATTTTGGAAATAAGTATACTTCTACATTTTTCTTTGAGTCAAACTTCTAAACATTTGACCGATTTTGTAGATAAATGTAGCACCTATGTACAATCAAAATGATATATTATGAAACTACATTTCAAATCGGACCTAATTGTACTAATTAAATGCCATAAATTTTGCTATATTTACATGTAAAATTGGTCAAATTTTATTAAGTTTGATTTAAGACAAAGACTAAAAGTACACTTATTTCCGGACGGAGAGAGAGTATGGCATATTTTGAGACCATTTTTGGTCACATGTAACGTAGAAGTTAGTTTTTACAACACCTCCAGTCCTGTACATCATCGTTATGGATGCTTTTACCAGAAAACTACAACACATGTTCCAAAGTTGAGATATTTATTTTAGAACGGAGATAGCGGGGTAATAATTAAAGGTTTTACGCGTGAAATACTGGTGTAATTCCCCGATGGCGCAACATCATGTACGCGTACCTATCACGGTGCCGGTACTGGTGTGCCACCACCCTCGCTCACCCTAGCAGCGTGGCTCTCCTCCGCCGACTGAAGGCCATATAGGAAGAAGGAACCGCAGCAGGGGTAAGAGCATCTCCACTTGGGGCCCTAAACCCCTCTAAGGGTGTCGGCTCTCAAAATCACGCTCAGCCCGGCCCCCTGATTACGGCGGCCCATTTTGGTATCCGGCGCACCTAGGCCGAACCCAACCCGGAGGGGGGGAGGGCGGATGGAGCTGAAAATGACACGGGCCTGTCCTGTCAGCGACACAGGCACGCAAACTCCCTCATTCTGCATTTTCTCCCCCATGACCACCACCCAGGAGCTCGCTGCCACTACCACCCCTCGCAGTTGTCGCCTGTTCCGCCTCCTGGTAGCCCTAAGCCCGCCACACAACCGTCCTTCCACTAGCTGTTCATAAAGAAGTTCGAGAGACCAGTACTCATAATCAACTTCAAGATGATCTGGTGGAGCATTTGTGGAGGCTCAAAGAAGGAGCCTCCTAGTTTGTTTATTTCTTTGACTTTATGATTTAATTATATTGTTGCGGTGTCACAATATACCACGACATGTGTAGTACACTATAGTCGTTGACATGACATCCATAGAACACCATTCTATAGATATCACATCCCTCATAGTGGTATAACAGAAACATTGCGGGTCCACATTACAAACATACACCTTTCATTATTATTACAAACCAGGAGTTCCAAACTTCAAGTGTTACAAAATTACGAACCAAACTTAAGTAGTTTCAGCGGAAGATATAAAGTTCAAACTCATACTCCGAATTGAGCTCAACAACTTATTTTATAAAGTTCCCGCTGCTCGGCTCAATTGGTTTATTAATAACTAAGGCAACTACTCGGACTCGTTGCCCTCCACTCCATAGCGTATTTCGTAGTCCACCCCTTCAACTCCTCAGGATAGGTCTGGCTCCTCATAGTAGACATCTTCTTGCCATTCAGCTGCGTACATCGAAGGGTCTTCTGGATTCTCAGAGTCTAAGCAGGGGTTCAAAGGAAAGAGTAAGTAACAGCGTTACGCAAAAAGTTCATTATATCAAGGTGGGAAGTTTGATGCTCTATCTACCACCTCGGACTATCAGTCCTTGGCTCTATGCAGTTTTCATAAACATTTCTTCAAAGATTGATTTTATTATCAAAAACTATGCCCATCAGCCTTCACAGGTTGACCAGAACTTCATGGAGTTCCTTTGATGCCGTGTTCGTAGCTCCCTCCTGGAACAGGGAATAACAAGTTACAGTTCTTACACTCTGCAGAGGTGCGTTGCTTTACCCATGAGAGATCAACTCCTTGTTGCACAACCGGGCATACTTTCCCGTCCACAATTCCGAGATGTTGGGCCCAGTAGGTGATCCAAGCCAATCACTGCCCCTCTCCGTGACCCCATATGTCTACATGATCCTTCGGGGCTGACTACACCTCCATTAAGCCCCCTTTCGGGCAAGCTACAATCCTGATGAGTTCCCGAAGGCTCTATGAGCCAGTTATGCCCCTAGAAATCTCCATAAAGGTCCGACTATACCTCCGGCAGCTGCTCATAGATAATCTAGATACCAAAATCGTGGGGCCTAAGGGTGCCCACCCATATGCTTGATCCACACAAGGAATCCCATCGTCATGATAAGGTCATCTTGCCTGCATATGAAAGTAAGAAGGTCCAGCTGACTTCTCCGTCCCATTCCAAATCTTATGGTTAACGCGTAATGTAAGGCACTAGAATCACTGTTGTCAAGGGTTGTTAATCCTATGGTGACTTGTGGAATTGGAACCCTAAGTTCCATTGCCAATCTTTATCATCACTTAGGATAATAACTACCTCTTATTTATTAGAGAAGGTAATGTTTTCTTTCTCCAGAACATAGATGATAACACACAATTTGCAACATCTTTGATAAAGACTCTTCAAAGCACATGAGCAAGTGATGAACTTGCCTTGTGACTGCAAGGTAGTGAAGTCGGATGCTTCCACTTGACCTTGAGCTTCGGTTTCTACATTATTGCCCGGTAAGGACAATATTTAAAGAAGCAATATGCAATGCATAGTAATGTCATGCAAGGTTCATTATTTTCGTATTTGCATGTTTTACCCTCTTCGTAAAAGTTTGCTATTTTCTTTAATTAAAAGAAAAGGATTACTTTTTGAAATTTTCATAAATATTACATTTAGTATTTTTATAATGACTAGTTTTATTTAAAGATTTTAAAATTGGATTTATTTAATTTTTAACTCTTTTAAATATTTAACTAAAATTCCTTTAAGGAAATAAGACTTTATTTTTATCACACTTAATTTACCTTTAAAAAATACAAACTAGAATTTTCTATGATAGTACTTTCTTTTAGAATTTTAAAAATGAATTATATTTAATTTTTTGTATTTGGTATATTTTTATAAAATTCCAAAGGAATATATACCTTAATAATAATAAACTTAAGTTTAATTACCTAAAATTCCATTTGTTATTTTTCTTAAACAGAGGACATTGTTATGAGTCCATTAATATTTGATTTATATTTTTAGGATTTTTATTTTATTTCTTATAACCATTTGAGTTCTAGGGGTATTTTGGTCATTTAACAATTTAATTAAATTTTCCTTTTTAAAACTGGACCTGGCCCATTGGGGTGGCCCAGCCCTAACCCAGCCCAACCCGTCTGGTCAAACCCTCTTAAGTGAGGGATACTGGACCACACCGGCCTAGTACGCACCCCATGCTCCTCTCGCCCCCTCGTGTTCTTCCTCGACTTTCTGCAGCGCGGTGTCGCCGACACCGTTTTCGCTTGATTGCCGCCGCCCTGGGCCTCCCCGGTTGCCGCAGTGGTGTGTGGCGAGGTAGCTAGAACCGCTCCGACGACTGGTCCAGCTCGATTCGTCTTTGGACTCCTCTCCCACCCAGATTGACTCCACCCGAACCCTAGGGTTTGGGGGTTTGCCGGTGATGTGGAGTTTCGCCACCTCAGTGGTGTTATGCTGGCTGCTGGTGCCTTTATGGTGTCTTCATTGTTGCATGCGTGATTGTGGCCGCCGCCGCATGGCCCGGTGCGGGTTGCAGCTCCCTCGGGTGCTCCCCGTGCCGCCGTGCGTGCTTGTCGGCCTCTCTGCTTCCTCTTCTCTACTCTAGTGAGGATCATAAGTAAGTTCTTCTGCTTCCTCTTTGTACTCTCTCTTTACTTCTCTTGCTAGCCACTGAGTGATCCCAGAGAGAAATTCCTAATTGGAGTTACTTGTTCTATTAGGGTTCCACTCCTCTGTGTTGATAATTGAGGATACTGAGCTATTTAGGAATATCTCTGGTGTTGATTCTGTGTTGATCCATAGCCTACTGATGGGCCTGGGAGTTACTAATAGTTCTGTAAAATAAACTGTTATCTTAGCCTTGTTACTGTCAGCACACAAATGGGAATGTTCAGTATTGGAACATGTATTTGTCTATCTGGAATTATCATTGATGTCTCTAGTGATAATTCTTCTATGTAAGAGAATGATTCCTAATTAATATATTGGGAAGATGATTAACTATTCTTTTTAAATGACCTGGATTATGTAATCTCTAGGTAGGATTTGCTTAGTTAGAACAAATCCTTGTGATACCTTCCTTGGAATGGTACACAGGGTTTGCTCTAGTACTGGCTTTATTCTACATATGCTCCAGAGTGTCTTGATGCTAAATTGAGTTGAAAACTCCTGCTGGATGTGTTGGCTTATCATATTCAATAATTGCTTTATGCCTGTGATGCTGGTCCGAGGCAATATTCAATAGAAACTAAGGTTTTTATCTCATGTGTACCTCTCAAATACACTTTGGTACTCAGTTTAGAACAATGGTTCTTATAGCCTTGAAGAAAATGATTTGCTAAACCATGTTGTGTATTATAGCTTTAATATGAACTGCTTTCTGAGGTGTTGCCATCCTTTGGATGTGCCCAGAAACATTCAGTTACAGCTAATGAATAAGTGGATGTATAAGTATGGTTTATTCTCCAAGATCCATGATGCATAGGCTGAGATCTTGGTATTATTTGCAAAGATGGATTGCTTGGCTTTAGTTCTAATTCCTCTATGATGGATACACCCCACTTGGGTGAATCTGAGAGGATTATGTATAAAACAACACATGCTCAACTAAAAATTAACATGTGATGGTTCTGTATAACTCACCACACATGTTGTTTTCTTGCTGCTGTGTTGGTGTTGCTGCTGTGTTGGTGTTGCTGGTGGCTTGATCTTGGCCTGGACCTCCTGGTGTTGCGCCTGCTCCTCCTAGTCTCCTGTGATCTGGAAGTTGCCCTTGCTATCCTTCTACACCACCCCCTCCTGATGTCACCATTTTGAGGTGAACTAGTGGTTAATTTGGTAGAGTGGCTGGTGATTTTGTTAAGGCTTTGGTAAGCTCAATGAAGTCTGAGAGTGTGCTTGAGAAGGAGAGCTGTGTTTCCTGTGGATGAGCTTTGAATGAGTGCTCTGTTTGAGTGCTAGTAGTGCTGCTGCTGTATTGACAGCACACGACATGCATTCTAGTGACTAAGCTGTGTGTCTATGTGGTCTGGTCATGTGGATCAGTTCAAGTGAAAATTTCTCGACCTGTTACCCTTTTACTAATTACTTCCTGGTGAAACTTGCCCCTCTTTTTTTACTCAATGATGTAATTTGAACAATGCATTTCATTGTTCACCACTAATTAACCCTTGTTTTCTTTTTTAGTTGTTTTATCTTATTTGCAGGAACAAGATCTGGAGATACAAGATTTAGTATAGCAATAGATAAGTAGCATAGGTCTTAATTGTAACCTTCTTTTCTTTATTCTTTTTGTAAAGAATCTTGTAAAGATTTATTATAAGATAATAAAGTTGTATTTCTATTTTCTGCAATCTTCAACTTTTGATGTATTTATTACAATTTGTAATGTTGTAAGGTAATCAGAAAATACGAATCTATTTCTTATCTAATTTTCACTGTCTCCAATCCTTATTGTTGTTTACTATATCTATAATTTAACCAAATAATGTTAATAAGGTATTTTGGAAAACAATTCAATATTACTATCTTCTAGTTGTCAAACACTTTCAAATTGATTTAAATTTCAAACATGAATTCAAAATAACTTCCCCAAAACTTAATAATTCCTAGTGGTCATGTCAAAATTCATAGCAATCACTAACAAGAGCTATTCCTACCTCTAGTTAATGAAAGAAACTCTGATCCCTTCAGGTTTTTGTTTGGCAAAAAAATTACCCTGATTTTACAGATGCATGCATGCACAAACTTAGATTCCTATTACTACCCTTCGTTGGATCCTAATGTTGGGATGTTACAGGCTTCCCCCCTTAAATTAAACATTGTCCCGAAGTTTGCGAATGTGTACCTGAATAGTTCTGGATATGCTTCCCTCAAGTCATCCTCTTCTCCCATGTGGCTTCTCGCTCTGGGTGATGTTCCCACTATACCTTGAAGTATTTGATTGCCCTGTTTCTCAACCTTTTCCAGTTCTCCTCTAGAATCTTATAGGGTTTCTCGACATAAGTCAAATCTGCTGGTAACTCAATCTCTTGATGTGTGATGGCATCATCGGGAACTTTAAGACATCTTTGGAGTTGTGATACATGAAAAACATTGTGAACCTAAGCTAACCTTTTTGGTAACTCGAGAACATAAGCTATTGTTCTATTCCAACTCAGTATTTTAAATGGCCCAATATATCTTGGGCTTAGTTTTCCTTTGACTCCGAATCTCTTCACTCCCTTCATCGGACTTACTTTGAGATATACCATATCCCCCACTTGTGGATGCCATGATCTTCGTCTTTGATCAGCATAACTATTCTGTCGACTCAGAGCTATCTTCAATCGATCTCTAATAATATCGATGATATCTTGATTTTCCCTAATATAGTCTGGTGCAAATTCTTTGCTACTACCAGTTTCATACAAGCATATAGGTGATCTACACTTTCTTCCGTATAGTACTTGCTAAGGTGCTACCTTCAAACTACTCTGATAGCTATTGTTGTAGGAAAATTCTGCCAATTGTAGATGATATTCCCACGTACCTCCAAAATCTAATGCACAAGCTCTAAGCATGTCCTCCAAGATTTGATTGGTCCTTTCTGTCTGGCCTCCAGCTTCTGGATGATAGGTTGTGCTGAAATCCAACTATGAGCCAAGTACTTCATGTAACTGTTTCCAAAATGCGAATGTAAACATAGATCCTCTATCTGACACAATTTTCTTGGGTACCCCATGCTTACTCACAATCTCTTTGATATAGACTTCTACTAATTTTTCAGCATTATCCTTTTGGTTTACTGGAATAAAATGTGCACTTTTTGTGAATTTGTCCACAATCACCCATATCATATCCTTCCGCTTCGGTGTCATGGGTAAACTTGTGATAAAATCCATACCAATTTCTTCCCATTTCCATTCTAGAATTTCCAAGGGTTGTAATTGTCCTGTTGGACTTTGATGTTCTGCTTTTACCCTTTGAAAAGTATGGCATTCAGATACATACTTTGCCATATCTCTTTTCATATTGTTCCACCAAAATATTTCTTTAAAATCCATGTACATCTTTGTACTTCCAGGATGTATAGAATATGGTTTTTCATGGGCTTCCCTAAGTATCTCCTCTAGAATCTCTGGCACACCTAGTACACAAAGACAGTTTTGAAACCATAAAGATCCATAATCTCCTAGGTGAAAAGATGATGTTTGACCTTGAGAGATTCTTCGAACTTCTTCAGCAATGAAAGGGTCTTCACCTTGATGTCTAAAGATTTCATGTCGAAGATCACTACCCCGCTCTTCAATTACTCGCATGGTAGCTAATCCTCCAAGAACTGCTGTACTTATAAATTGTATTTCCAATCTTTCCAAATCCATCTTTAGTTCTTTTGGCAGTTCTCTATTCATAGGTTGTGTATCTGTGCTTTTCCGACTTAAAGCATCTGCCACAACATTTGCTTTTCTAGGGGTATAATTGATTGCTAGATCATAATCTTTAATTAACTCCAGCCAATGTTTATGTCTCATATTTAATTCCTTTTGAGTGAAGAAATATTTGAGACTTTTGTGGTCAGTGTATAACTCACATCTTGCCCCATAGAGAAATGCCTCCATCCTTTTAAAGCAGAGACTACTACTGCTAACTCTAAATCATGGGTTGGATAATTCACTTCATGTGGTTTCAGTTGTCTAGATCCATAAGAAATTACCTTACGATCTTGCATTAGCACACAACCTAATCCTTCCTTAGATGCATCACAATGTACTGTGTAATCTTTTCCTAATTCCGGAACTGCTAGGATTGGTGCGGTAGTTAATCTGGTCTTCAACTCCTGAAAACTTGTTTCACACTTCTCATCCCATATGAAAGGTGTATTCTTTCTTAACAAATTTGGTCATTGGTCCAGCTATCTTGGAAAAACTGTAAAATCCCAATTTCAGCAACCCTGATTAGTTGTCCAGAATGCAAAAATCAGGGGGAACAAAAACTTTTTCTTGTGCTTTAGTGCAGTGCTTGTTTGCACTTGTGCTTATGAAGTGTATCTTAGGATACTTCTTACCTCAACTTCAGTTGGCAAAAGCTATTTACCAAAAACTATCTTGGCTTATTTTACATATTCTCAAACATTCTGGCATTTCAAACAGGAGCCAAGATGCCTATGTAACCAAAACTATTTTTGGTAGCTTCTATTAACAAAACTATGGAGAGATATATAATACCATCTCCGTATGTTTTCAAGATAGAACACTCAACTAATCTTACCTCTAGTTTTCCCAAAACTCTTGTTCAAAGCATTTGATTCTACTCTTGGTAGAGATACCAAGAACCCCCACCTTGTTCAAAACTAAACCTCTTCAAAATGTCCCAACCTTACCCCAAGCTAAGCTTGATGGTAACCCCAGTAGGGGTTATGCTTAGTATAAGATGAGTTGCCTTGACACTACTAGGAAACAGCTTATAGATAGACAAGATATTCAGTGGCGCATGTGTAAAAATATGCGCCACAGATATATATCAGTGGCGCACTAGAAACAATGCGCCACAGAAGTTTGGCACTTCAGTGGTGCACGAAACCAATATGCGCCACAGAAGTCCATATTTCTTTGGCGCATATTTTTGTGTGCGCCACTGAAGTGTCAAACTTCTGTGGCGCATATAGACGTATGCGCCACAGAAGGTTGATGGGACCAAGCAGCAAAAAAAGGAGGAGAAACTTCTATGGCGCATATGTCCATATGCGCCACAGAAAGTGATGTTTCTGTGGCGCATATAGGTTAATGCGCCACAGAACAAGCATATAGGGGGGAAAAACAGACCCCCCCCCCCCCCCCCGTGGATCGCCTTTTCAGTTTTGTAAAAAATAAACAAAAATGATAGAAACTTCAAAAAAAAATTCCTTTAAGTTGTAGTTAGATTATAGGGTATAGCTCTAGACAAAATTGAAAAACATGAATTTCGATGTATTTTGCAAAAATAGGTCATGGCACGGTAAAACGGCTCTAACTTTTGCATAGGATGTCGGAAAAAAATCTTTAACCTATCAAAATGATCATCTCGAAATTCCCTACTCGAATTCCTCAAAAATCTTTAACCTTGCAACTCATCCAAGAACTTCCCTCTCATACTCTAGTCGAATTCAACAAAACTGCCAATTTTGACAAAGTCTAGAAACAGTTTCAACATCACCTTGGTGAATGCCTCCTTTTCTCAAACCATGTGAAACCTTTAGTCGTTCTGAATTTTCCAGAATCCCCAAATTCAAAAAGAGTAAAAAGTTATTTAGGGTAGAAGATTTTTTACTGCAAAAAAATAAAAAAGGGGGAGAAACTTCTGTGGCGCATTTCCCCCATATGCGCCACAGAAGTCTTGGGTGGGATTCAAAATTTGAATCCCGCCAGCACCCTTTCTCCCTTCCTTTTTCCTTTTCTCCCCCTCCCCACTTCTTCTCCCCTCCCCACTTCTCCTCCTCTCCACACTTCTCCCCCCTCCTCTCCCCCACACTTCTCCCCTTCTCCTCCCTCATCCTTCTCCACTCTCCGGCGACCTCCTCCTCCTCCTCCACCACCACCAACTCCGGCGACCACCTCCTCCTCCTCCTCCTCCACCACCAACTCCAGCGACATCCTCCTCCTCCACCACCACCAACTCCGGTGACCTCCTCCTCCTCCACCAACTCCGGTGACCTCCTCCTCCTCCTCCTCCTCCTCCTTCTCCTCCTCTTCCACCACCAATTCTGGCGAGCTCCTCCTCCTCCTCCTCCACCACCACCAACTACGGCAAACTCCTCCTAGACCTAGCCACCGCCCGCCACCACCACCACCACCACCACCACCAACTCCGGCTAGATCCGACCAGATCTAGATCTGGCCCGGTTTTTTTTTTTAAATTTGAAAAAAACTTATGTGGTGCATATTGGCCATATGTGCCAGAAAGTTTGAGATCTGGCCTGCCTTTTTTTTGAATTTTGGAAAACAACTTCTTTGGCGCATATTGGCCATATGCGCCACTGAAGTTAGTTATCAGTGGCGAGGTATTAGTGGTGACTAACAAATGCGCCACAGATGTTCAAAAAAGGTGCGCCACAGAAGAGCTGTTTCCTATTAGTGTGATCTGTTGTCTGATGAGTTGCTTTGATCTGCTGATTGAATTGTTTCCTTAGGAAGTAGAATGAGCTACCCTAGAAGCTCATCACTAGGATCTAGATGTTTCCTAATCCTCAATCCCTAAGCAAGAAAGCCAACCTTGTTATGATCCCTAGCCACCTTGTGATCATATAAAACCCTTAATCAGATCCACTCTAAGGATCTCCATTCTAGATGTTTCCAATTCCATGAGACCAATTTCACGCATGGATCTCTTCTACTCACTCTACGCTTCAATATCACCCACTAGTTAAAGCTCTGATACCTTGCAATGCATCCAAGAACTTTCCCTCTCATACTCTAGTCAAATTCCTCAAAACTGCCAATTTTGACAAAGTCTGGAAACAGTTTCAACATCACCTTGGTGAATGCCTCCTTTTCTCAAACCATGTGAAACCTTTGGTCGCTCTAAATTTTACAGAATCCCCAAATTCGAAAAGAGTAAAAAGTTATTTAGGGTAGAAGATTTTTTACTGCAAAAAAATAAAAAAGGGGGAGAAACTTCTGTGTCGCATTTCCCCCATATGCGCCACAGAAGTCATGGGCGGGATTCAAAATTTGAATCCCGCCAGCACCCTTTCTCCCTTCCTTTTTCCTTTTTCTCCCCCTCCCCACTTCTTCTCCCCTCCCCACTTCTCCTCCTCTCCACACTTCTCCTCCCCTCCTCTCCTCGACACTTCTCCCTTCTCCTCCCTCCTCCTTCTCCACTCTCCGGCGACCTCCTCCTCCTCCACCAGCACCAACTCCGGCGACCACCTCCTCCTCCTCCTCCTCCACCACCAACTCCAGCGACCTCCTCCTCCTCCACCACCACCAACTCCGGTCACCACCTCCTTCTCCACCAACTCCGGTGACCTCCTCCTCCTCCTCCTTCTCCTCCTCTTCCACCACCAACTCCGGCGAGCTCCTCCTCCTCCTCCTCCACCACCACCAACTCCGGCAACCTCCTCCTAGACCTAGCCACCGCCCGCCACCACCACCACCACCACCAACTCCGCCCAGATCCGACCAGATCTAGATCTGGCCCTTTTTTTGAAATTTGAAAAAACTTCTGTGGCACATATAGGCCATATGCGCCAGAGAAGTTTGAGATCTGGCCTGCCTTTTTTTGAATTTTGGAAAACAACTTCTGTGGCGTTGGCCATATGCGCCACTGAAGTTTGAGACTTCTGTGGCGCATTTCGAAATGCGCCACTGAAGTTAGTTATCAGTGGCGAGGTATTAGTGGCGACTAACAAATGCGCCAAAGATGTTCAAAAAAGGTGCGCCACAGAAGAGCTGTTTCCTATTAGTGTGATCTGTTGTCTGATGAGTTGCTTTGATCTGCTGATTGAATTGTTTCCTTAGGAAGAAGAATGAGCTACCCTAGAAGCTCATCACTAGGATCTAGATGTTTCCTAATCCTCAATCCCTAAGCAAGAAAGCCAACCTTGTTATGATCCCTAGCCACCTTGTGATCATATAAAACCCTTAATCAGATCCACTCTAAGGATCTCCATTCTAGATGTTTCAAATTCCATGAGACCAATATCACGCATGGATCTCTTCTACTCACTCTCCGCTTCAATATCACCCACTGGTTAAAGCTCTGATACCTTGCAACGCATCCAAGAACTTTCCCTCTCATACTCTAGTCAAATTCCTCAAAACTGCCAATTTTGACAAAGTCTGGAAACAGTTTCAACATCACCTTGGTGAATGCCTCCTTTTCTCAAACCATGTGAAACCTTTGGTCGTTCTGAATTTTACAGAATCCCCAAATTCGAAAAGAGTAAAAAGTTATTTAGGGTAGAAGATTTTTTACTGCAAAAAAATAAAAAAGGGGGAGAAACTTCTGTGGCGCATTTCCCCCATATGCGCCACAGAAGTCATGGGCGGGATTCAAAATTTGAATCCCGCCAGCACCCTTTCTCCCTTCCTTTTTCATTTTTCTCCCCCTCCCCACTTCTTCTCCCCTCCCCACTTCTCCTCCTCTCCACACTTCTCCTCCCCTCCTCTCCTCCACACTTCTCCCTTCTCCTCCCTCCTCCTTCTCCACTCTCCGGCGACCTCCTCCTCCTCCACCAGCACCAACTCCGGCGACCACCTCCTCCTCCTCCTCCACCACCAACTCCAGCGACCTCCTCCTCCTCCACCACCACCAACTCCGGTCACCTCCTCCTTCTCCACCAACTCCAGTCACCTCCTCCTCCTCCTCCTTCTCCTCCTCTTCCACCACCAACTCCGGTGAGCTCCTCCTCCTCCTCCTCCACCACCACCAACTCCGGCAACCTCCTCCTAGACCTAGCCACCGCCCGCCACCACCACCACCACCACCAACTCCGCCCAGATCCGACCAGATCTAGATCTGGCCCTTTTTTTTGAAATTTGAAAAAACTTCTCTGGCGCATATTGGCCATATGCGCCAGAGAAGTTTGAGATCTGGCCTGCCTTTTTTTGAATTTTGGAAAACAACTTCTGTGGCGTTGGCCATATGCGCCACTGAAGTTTGAGACTTCTGTGACGCATTTCGAAATGCGCCACTGAAGTTAGTTATCAGTGGCGAGGTATTAGTGGCGACTAACAAATGTGCCACAGATGTTCAAAAAAGGTGCGCCACAGAAGAGCCGTTTCCTAGTAGTGTGATCTATTGTCTGATGAGTTGCTTTGATCTGCTGGTTGAATTGTTTGCTTAGGAAGTAGAATGAGCTACCCTAGAAGCTCATCACTAGGATCTAGATGTTTCCTAATCCTCAATCCCTAAGCAAGAAAGCCAGCCTTGTTATGATCCCTAGCCACCTTGTGATCATATAAAACCCTTAATCAGATCCACTCTAAGGATCTCCATTCTAGATGTTTCCAATTCCATGAGACCAATATCAAGCATGGATCTCTTCTACTCACTCTACGCTTCAATATCACCCACTGGTTAAAGCTCTGATACCTTGCAACGCATCCAAGAACTTTCCCTCTAATACTCTAGTTAAATTCCTCAAAACTGCCAATTTTGACAAAGTCTGGAAACAGTTTCAACATCTCCTTGGTGAATGCCTCCTTTTCTCAAACCATGTGAAACCTTTGGTCGTTCTGAATTTTACAGAATCCCCAAATTCGAAAAGAGTAAAAAGTTATTTAGGGTAGAAGATTTTTTACTGCAAAAAAATAAAAAAGGGGGAGAAACTTCTGTGGCGCATTTCCCCCATATGCGCCACAGAAGTCTTGGGCGGGATTCAGAATTTGAATCCCGCCAGCACCCTTTCTCCCTCCCTTTTTCCTTTTTCTCCCCCTCCCCACTTCTTCTCCCCTCCCCACTTCTCCTCCTCTCCACACTTCTCCTCCCCTCCTCTCCTCCACACTTCTCCCCTTCTCCCTCCTCCTTCTCCACTCTCCGGCGACCTCCTCCACCACCACCAACTCCGGCGACCACCTCCTCTTCCTCCTCCTCCTCCACCACCAACTCCAGCGACCTCCTCCTCCTCTAGCCCCACCAATCCCGGTGACGTCCTCCTACTCCACCAACTCCGGTGACCTCCTCCTCCTCCTTCTCCTCCTCTTCCACCACCAACTCCGGCGAGCTCCTCCTCCTCCTCCTCCTGCACCACCACCAACTCCGGCAACCTCCTCCTAGACCTAGCCACCGCCCGCCACCACCACCACCACCAACTCCGGCTAGATCCGACCAGATCTAGATCTGGGCCTTTTTTTTTTGAAATTTGAAAAAAAACTTCTGTGGCGCATATTGGCCATATGCGCCACAGAAGTTTGAGATCTGGCCCGCCTTTTTTTTGAATTTTGGAAAACAACTTCTGTGGCGCATATTGGCCATATGTGCCACTGAAGTTTGAGACTTCTGTGGCGCATTTCGAAATGCGCCACTGAAGTGAGTTATCAGTGGCGAGGTATTAGTGGCGACTAACAAATGCGCCACAGATGTTCAAAAAAGGTGCGCCACAAAAGAGCTGTTTCCTAGTAGTGTGATATGTTGTCTGATGAGTTGCTTTGATCTGCTGATTGAATTGTTTGCTTAGGAAGTAGAATGAGCTACCCTAGAAGCTAATCACTAGGATCTAGCACTACTGCAGAAAGGCTTATAGCTTCAAGCAGGTTAGTGACGGGCAAAATTTTGCCAGTCATTAGTAAGTATTACCAGTGACAAGCAAAGATAAGCCTGTCACTATTACGAAATACTAGTGACAGGCGTATAAAAGTGACCGTCACTAGTATTCACTGTGGGAATTGGCTGAATGAAAAAATTACTCAGTGACAGACATATTTAAATGTCTATCACTAGGTAACGCTATTATTAGTGATAGACTTGAATAATGCCTGTCACTCCTACGTGGAGGCCGGATGAAAGTGGAGTAGTATGTACTGGCAAAAATTGTTGTGCACACGACATGGTTGTGCAACCCATGTACGACACTTCTTTGCACTCTCCGATGGTCCAGGCAACCTGATAGAAATTGTTTATACTGCTCCTTCCGTTTTAAAATATAAGATATTTTAACTTTGTGAAGAAAGTGTATCTAGCCTTCTTTTAGTATGTAGGTTCATATAGATTTTAAGTGAACCTATACACTAAAAGAGGTCTAGATACAAATATAAAAATGGAGGGAGTAGTACTTACGGTCGCCCGGCACTAGCGGGAGCTATTCGCGCGTGCACGAAAAAATATATATTGACACGTCTTCACGAAAATTCCAAGCCGAGGACTAAACATATGCAGTTGGGGCCAGGACTGGAAGAAATTTCTGCATTATCTACTAGCGTTCCCCACAAATTTCAGCCTCCTCCTCGTTGTCTCCGCCGCCTTGCCTCTGCACCTCCACACGCATCTCAATCTTGCCACACTCGTCGGCGTCATTGAGGGGAAGTCGATGAACCTCGTCACAGGACTTGTGGCGGCGGATCGATCCGTCGCTCCTGGTGCTGATCCCGATGGGGATACAAACAGCGCTGCGGCACCAGCGCCCGTCCGACTCCACGTTTTCATCGGCGCTCGAGCGAACTAGACTCACACCGGACGACCAGCACCCAGTTCGCTACCGCGACATAGGTTTCTACCCTGCCAGGATACGTCACTAGGTGTCGCTACCATCCCGCCGCTGTTGCTTCGCTGTTTCAGACAACAAGGTTAGTCCTGCTGTTATTTTCTGATAAAGAGTCCTGTTGGTGTTTCTCGTGGTGGATTGATAGTACTGCTAGCTCAGGTTTGAAGAGGAATTTGAGTAATCGTTTTTTTTATCATATCGTCGAATTAATAGTGGTGTCCAGTTTGAAGTAGCAGCAGTGATTTGTGATGACTTAAGAAAGATACGATCCGTTCATCATGTTTGAATATAGAAAAAAACATTGCTAACCTATATGCTACTGGTTTCCGTATGTGAAACCACTAGAGGATGTGTTATTCTCTTTTCTATTCTGATCCTACAATCAATTCATTCAGTTCTGCGTCCTGCACTTTCCTCACATGTACCGGATGAACTGAACTTCAGGCATTAGAGATTTTGATGAGCTAACCATGAAGAGACGTTAAATTATGTGATTTTGTGTGCCTTGCCAAAAAAAATCCTACGTAGTTCAAGTTACCAATTCATTGTCATTTTTAGCTAATCTGTTATATTAATCATTTTCTCAGATTTCGTTCTTGAATCTGCATTACTGAAGCTAGAAAGAAGTGATTGTAACCACAGAACCTGTCGGAAGGACTAGAGGTTTTCATAATCTCAGATCGATTCAATTGTATATTCAGCTAAATAATTTAGTGCCTTATGTGTGTAGCTTGCAGGTTTCTTGGTTGGCTATTATGATCATGCGTTGCAAGTTTCCTGGTAAGCATGGTTTGCTCGGAAAAATAAACTTACATAAGAATTGTTATTTCCTGTTTTTGGCTTATAGAGATATATTTTTATCATAGAAACTGATTGGCCAATTCATATAATTGATACGCAGATTGTAAGTGTTAGATTCTTTGTCATATATGAAGCTTGAATGTTCCCTGCTATTTAGTGTTAATCTTGTCGTATGTACCAAATTAGTAAGACCTTCTGTTCTCATACTTTGGAAGAGCCAAGTGTTCTATTATTGAATATAAGTGTTCTATTTTCATCCCCATGCAGATGAATGTGGAATTTCTCAAGTTGACTCAGTTTGCCTGGTGTTGCGTGGGCTGTGGATGAGTCCCGGGAACCATATGGTGGATGCTTTGCCGTTTCACAAGTGTTAGACAATTTGAATATCACATATTGGAATGACAACAAACTTGTTTTCGATAATGTGCTATCTATATTAATTCCACTTTGTACTACTTACAAATGACAACAATTTGAATATCACATATTGGAATATCAACTTTTATTATCTACGAGTGTCGCTGATCATATTGTGTTATTGATGTGCAAATGCAATAATTTTTTATTCCTAAAATATTTACTACTAACGAGTGAAATATCAAACTACCACGTGACCCGTCGCTATAGGCACTACCCATGAAAACTATCACACTACCACGTGACCTGTCGCTATAGGCAAAAGCACTACCCATGAAAACCAACTAGTGAGAGTCACAAATAAACGACTGTCGCTAATAAACAAATACTAGTGACAGGCACGTGCCTTGTCGGTAATAAACAAATACTAGTGACAGGCACGTGCCTGTCGCTGGTAACCTGCTACTAGTGACACATTATTACTGACAGGCGCATGTAGATGTTTTCTAATCCTCAATCCCTAAGCAAGAAAGCCAACCTTGTTATGATCCCTAGCCACCTTGTGATCATATAAAACCCTTAATCAGATCCACTCTAAGGATCTCCATTCTAGATGTTTCCAATTCCATGAGACCAATATCAAGCATGGATCTCTTCTACTCACTCTACGCTTCAATATCACCCACTGGTTAAAGCTCTGATACCTTGCAACTCATCCAAGAACTTCCCCTCTCATACTCTAGTCAAATTCCTCAAAACTGCCAATTTTGACAAAGTCTGGAAACAGTTTCAACATCACCTTGGTGAATGCCTCCTTTTCTCAAACCATGTGAAACCTTTGGTCGTTCTGAATTTTACAAAATCCCCAAATTCGAAAAGAGTAAAAAGTTATTTAGGGTAGAAGATTTTTTACTGCAAAAAAATAAAAAAGGGGGAGAAACTTCTGTGGCGCATTTCCCCATATGCGCCACAGAAGTCTTGGGCGGGATTCAAAATTTGAATCCCGCCAGCACCCTTTCTCCCTCCCTTTTTCCTTTTTCTCCCCCTCCCCACTTCTCCTCCCCTCCTCTCCTCCACACTTCTCCCCTTCTCCTCCCTCCTCCTTCTCCACTCTCCGGCGACCTCCTCCACCTCCTCCACCACCACCAACTCCGGCGACCACCTCCTCCTCCTCCTCCACCACCAACTCCAGCGACCTCCTCCTCCACCACCACCAACTCCGGTGACCTCCTCCTCCTCCTCCTCCTCCTTCTCCTCCTCTTCCACCACCAACTCCAGCGAGCTCCTCCTCCTCCTCCTCCTCCACCACCACCAACTCCGGCAACCTCCTCCTAGACCTAGCCACCGCCTGCCACCACCACCACCACCACCACCAACTCCGGCCAGATCCGACCAGATCTAGATCTGGCCCGGTTTTTTTTGAAATTTGAAAAAAACTTCTGTGGCGCATATTGGCCATATGCACCACAGAAGTTTGAGATCTGGCCCGCCTTTTTTTTGAATTTTGGAAAACAACTTCTGTGGCGCATATTGGCCATATGCGCCACTAAAGTTTGAGACTTTTGTGGCGCATTTCGAAATGCGCCACTGAAGTTAGTTATCAGTGGTGAGGTATTAGTGGCGACTAACAAATGCGCCACAGATGTTCAAAAAGGTGCGCCACAGAAGAGCTGTTTCCTTGTAGTGTGATCTGTTGTCTGATGAGTTGCTTTGATCTGCTGATTGAATTGTTTGCTTAGGAAGTAGAATGAGCTACCCTAGAAGCTCATTACTAGGATCTAGATGTTTCCTAATCGTCAATCCCTAAGCAAGAAAGCCAACCTTGTTATGATCCCTAGCCACCTTGTGATCATATAAAACCCTTAATCAGATCCAATCTAAGGATCTCCATTCTAGATGTTTCCAATTCCATGAGACCAATATCAAGCATGGATCTCTTCTACTCACTCTACGCTTCAATATCACCCACTGGTTAAAGCTCTGATACCTTGCAACTCATCTAAGAACTTTCCCTCTCAAACTCTAGTCAAATTCCTCAAAACTGCCAATTTTGACAAAGTCTGGAAACAGTTTCAACATCACCTTGGTGAATTCCTCCTTTTCTCAAACCATGTGAAACCTTTGGTCGTTCTGAATTTTACAGAATCCCCAAATTCGAAAAGAGTAAAAAGTTATTTAGGGTAGAAGATTTTTTACTGCAAAAAAATAAAAAAGGGGGAGAAACTTCTGTGGCGCATTTCCCCCATATGCGCCACAGAAGTCTTGGGCGGGATTCCAAATTTGAATCCCGCCAGCACCCTTTCTCCCTCCCTTTTTCCTTTTTCTCCCCCTCCCCACTTCTTCTCCCCTCCCCACTTCTCCTCCTCTCCACACTTCTCCTCCCCTCCTCTCCTCGACACTTCTCCCCTTCTCCTCCCTCCTCCTTCTCCACTCTCCAGCGACCTCCTCCTCCTCCTCCACCACCACCAACTCCGGCGACCACCTCCTCCTCCTCCTCCTCCACCACCACCAACTCCGGCGACCACCTCCTCCTCCTCCTCCTCCACCACCACCAACTCCCAGCGACCTCCTCCTCCTCCACCACCACCAACTCCGGTGACCTCCTTCTCCTCCACCAACTCCGGTGACCTCCTCCTCCTCCTCCTCCTTCTCCTCCTCTTCCATCACCAACTCCGGCGAGCTCCTCCTCCTCCTCCACCACCACCAACTCTGGCAACCTCCTCCTAGACCTAGCCACCGCCCGCCACCACCACCACCAACAACAACTCCGGCCAGATCCGACCAGATCTAGATCTGGCCCAGTTTTTTTTTGAAATTTGAAAAAAAACTTATGTGGCGCATATTGGCCATATGCGCCACAGAAGTTTGAGATCTGGCCCGCCTTTTTTTTGAATTTTGGAAAACAACTTTTGTGGCGCATATTGGCCATATGCGCCACTGAAGTTTGAGACTTCTGTGGCGCATTTCGAAATGCGCCACTGAAGTTAGTTATCAGTGGCGAGGTATTAGTGGCGACTAACAAATGCGCCACAGATGTTCAAAAAAGGTGCGCCACAGAAGAGCTGTTTCCTAGTAGTATGATATGTTGTCTGATGAGTTGCTTTGATTTGCTGATTGAATTGTTTGCTTAGGAAGTAGAATGAGCTACCCTAGAAGCTCATCACTAGGATCTAGATGTTTCCTAATCCTCAATCCCTAAGCAAGAAAGCCAACCTTGTTATGATCCCTAGCCACCTTGTGATCATATAAAACCCTTAATCAGATCCACTCTAAGGATCTCCATTCTAGATGTTTCCAATTCCATGAGACCAATATCAAGCATGGATCTCTTCTACTCACTCTACGCTTCAATATCACCCACTGGTTAAAGCTCTGATACCTTGCAACTCATCCAAGAACTTTCCCTCTCATACTCTAGTCAAATTCCTCAAAACTGCCAATTTTGAGAGTCTGGAAACAGTTTCAACATCACCTTGGTGAATGCCTCCTTTTCTCAAACCATGTGCATTTTTGGAAATGCACGTGAGCCATCTTGTTAACCCTCCTAAGGACTACCAAGGCCCACATTTGTCCTTGGATAGATCCTCCTCCAACCCACTTGTCCATGATAGTTTTGTAGACAGGAAAATAACATTTCCTGCAAAACTAGTCATCATACTTATTTTGGTAGAAGCTCACACCCTCATCCAAACCCCTATGGACCAACTCTCTACATGCTTCTGTTCTACTCATTAAGCTCTAGCAGAACCTACTTCACTTGCCCCAAGTGGATCCCTGTGCTGCTTATACCCACATGGTTTATAAGGCATCATGACTCATTTTGCATGGCAACCTTAATTTCAACAAAGTTTGCCATCACTTCTAGATTATCTCAAAGGATATTAATTCAAATCTTTCTGCCATGATCATCCATATGACTTGGTTTACCTGCCCATCTATTCTTTGCACCAAGGTGAGCTCTAAGCTCCAAGATGCAAGCATGTTTTAGTGGTATAAAAATAACATCACCCTAGATCCTCAACTCCCTATTTTCCATCCTTTTCTGGTTGGAATTTCATTCCACAAGGTTGCAACTGCTTGCCACACCTTGTCTACCCATCTACATTGATCCTGAAGATTTACCAACAATAATCCATAATTACTATGGCCCCAAAACTATTTAATTCCCTAAATAGTCACAATCTCCCAAACTCCTTCCATAAAGGAAAGTTTGGTTTTTACCAAACCACTTCCCCAATTTTTGGCTCATGAGAGCCCCACAAATCTTATCCTATCTCTTCATCACAAAAATCAATATTTTTGAGAAGCTTTATTAATTCTTTTTGCCCATTTTCTTAAATGGCTAAAATGGAATAATAATTGTTTTAAATACTTTTAATCCCTTTTAAATCTTGGGAAATTTCCCCTAAGTGTGTATTCACATTGGGGACCCTTCCACACCAAAATCCATCCTTGTCCTATGGAAATTTATCAAATGATCCTCTAGAAATCACTCCTGTCCTTTTTGAGTATTTGATTTTAGGAGGACTAAAACTCCTCTGAAAAATCCTAGTTAAATCCTAGAAGCCTACCGTTACCCCCATCTATCTACCAGTACCAATTTAACCCTCTGGTCCAATGCAAGTTGGTGGACTTCCTTCACAACCAACAATTGGATCAATTTCGGCAAACTAGCAAACTACTAGTCTAAACCACTTCCAAACTTCACCAAAGCTTGATCAAAGCTCATCCTCAGCACCAGGACACCCCACTGGTCGATCACCACTGTAGCACCACCCAACAATTAACCATTTTGCCCTTACCATACTAGAAAGAAGGAGAAATAACCCCAATTCTTACAAGGATCAACCTAATTTATTTAGCACCGATGCCACCCCTCCCTCTCTGATCCAGCACGACTATAATACCCATCCTACCCCTCTCCACCTCCCCTGGACCAATCCCTGGCCAGCACTCCTCTCCACCATGCCCACATTGGTAATTTACCACATCTACTCCCTCTCCTTGGTATAAAGGCCAGCAGCCCTTCCCCCAGCTCGCCCCTGCCCTCATTTGCCCCCTCTCACTCCCACTTACCTCCCCCAACACTCCCTACCTCTCCCCACCTCTGTGATGTCTGAAGGAAGAAGAAGAGGAGAGCCTCGGCCTCCTCACAAAAACGAGCAAGGCTCATCCCCCTCTGCTCTATTCCTTCTGCATGTCAGCCCTTGTGATCCCCTTGCTCTCCTGCATCTAACGGTGCTCTTCTTTTTGCCTAGGACCCCCTCCTCCGCCGAGCTCCGACGAGGTCGCTCTCGACCGCTGTCGCGCGAGCTGCTTCTCGTGGTCCTCCGCCGTCGTGCTGCCCACCGATCTACTCACCGTCGTCGACCGCGTCGTCCTGCACCACCCCCGACCTTCCCGGAGCCCTCTAGTGAGCACCCTGCCCTCGCCGGCGCCGCTGCCCAGGGTTTCGTCGCCGGCGTTCTGTTCGTGTAGACGACGACCCTGGTCCGTCCATGGCCACTTGAACGGACGGCCAGATCTGGCCGATACCCCTTCAGCCTCCCTCTCTCGCTGACCGCCGGGCCCCGCCTGGCAGGTTCGAGCGCCGGCTCCCGCGCGTCGCCCCTTGCGCCGTGGGCTGAATCTCCCCCTGTGGCCCATTCCCCAGTCAGACCCAGCCTAGCCACACAGCTCCTTTTTCTTTATTTCCAGATCCAGAAAAAAGGACCAGCAGGTTTAAATCTATTTTAAATAGGAAATCAAATCCAAATGTCTAGATCTAAATTTCTGTTGGTTCTCTGATGTTTTCTCAAATATGCAGAGGTAACCCCATGGCCAAAATAATTTTGTCTAATTACTACTAATTATTCTGCTAGAAGGTACCTGGTACACTACATAAATTCTACAGAGAGTTTAACCTCTCCATTTGAGATGAACCAAAGACCTACTGGAAAGTATTTGAAATACCTATCATCTAGGACAAACCTTTGGTCAAGTTGAACAGTATATGGCCTTTAGCAAAAATGACAAAACTAACAACTTTCTATTTTAGATAAATTCCCCAGGTCTAACCAAATGTGGTTTTGACCTGATTCCACCTCCTAGTACACGCCAGTACCAATATCTACCAAACCCTAGCAGCTCATAATTTATTGAGTTGTGGTTTAATTTTAGTGATTTAAATATTCCCGTGAAGGGTATTTTCACTAATTAAATCACTCTAGGAGTTTGGCAACTCCAAAAAGGGCGAATCCACTTCCTACAGAAAGATAATTCAAATGCCTATCACATGCCCTTGGAACCAACTCAACACCTCCTGTAGAATTAATTGGTGGAAAGGAGAAGAATCATAGAGAACTGTCTTTAGGAATTTCCTGAGGGCATTCTGGTAATTCTTTTGACTTGATTCCAACTCTAGGTGGTTCAGTACAGCAAGTACTACCTAACCATCCAAGGAAATAATTTTGGAGCTGCAGAACTTTTATAGTGAATTATTTCCTCAAAGTAGAGTTTAATTCACTATTAAAAGCATAACTAATTTTAGAAAATTCATAATCAAGTGAAACCACTTGTGTTGGTTTTGTCTTGACAAGACCTATTCGAGGATATCACTTTTGCACATTGATATTCTACAGACCACAGAACCCTAATCCAAGCCCCTTTTATCTATCCTAGAAAACTATCTTCCAAGAGAAAACACCCTAGTGGCAATCTTGTAAATTCCACCCCTTGAATCCCACTTCTCCAAAACCTCCTAAGACCAGTAGTATTTCTCATGCTTGTTTGCTGTATGGTTTGATGTTGTATGCCTTGTATTGATTCTGATATTGTTTGCTTGCATGTGTACCTGAAGACGACGATAGTGTTAGTGTCTAACGACAAGAAGAACGGGATTTCTTATTATTATTATTGTTATTGGGTATTCTTGGTCATCTGAAGAAGTCCAGGAACTTATTGCTGATCACAGGCAAGCCACCAATTCCTGAACTCTGTCATATGCCCTACTCTCTTTTACCTGTTTTATATCTTCTTTACAAATTTGCATAGTCTACCTGCATATTTTGTTTTGCAAATACTGCGATAGTAACTTGGCTCCCCCAAGTTATTATTTCGTGCCCTTCGAGGAACCACCCCGATGAACCCATCATTTATCCCCTTTAGACCGAGAGTACGATGGTTAGCATCCTACCTCCTTGGAAACCCCGGTTTTTGAGAAAATAAACTGTTTGGGATTTTTCCCCACTACAAATGTTCAAAACGGCTTTTGTAAAACCCTGGGAAGAGGCATCGTTCCCAGTGGAAGTTTTAAGAAAACAAATGGTGATGAGGAGAAATGAGAATGTGATGGGATGTTCTACGCCTTTACTGGAACAATTTTTATCCGCGCAACCACATTACCCCAGGTTGCTGGGCTTAACTCGTAGTTTGTCCATATTAGCCGAGGCAACTTCTACCATGCTTATAGGGAGGAATCCCTGGAATTCCGGGCGGGCACCCCCAGATCAAGGATCTGACGCCTGTCGCTTGCTTCGGCAAGTGTGAGCCTGAACTAACAGGAGTCCGGTGCAACAATTGGGTCTCCCGCGGACGGTATGACTTAGGTAGTATGGAAGGAAGAGGAGTCACCAAATTTAAGGTATACGCCAAGTTGCGGCTTGGGTATGCACGTGTACGGAAGGAAGGACTATGGCTGGGAGCCACATACTCGTTGCCGGGGAGAACAAACCCAAGAGGAAAAGAATGCCTTTGCTAGTGTAGACAGGTGAAAGGTTAGGTTTGATTATCCGGACCCCCATCTACAGTGGTAGTGGGCCGTGGTTGTATCCCGGCGGATGTATTGATTCTTGTGGGTAAAGTGTGCAAACTCTATAGAGTATAACCTATTCGAATAGCCGTGTCCACGGTCAAGGACGGTTGTAAAGGTGTTGGCTAGGAGTACCCAAACTGTGCTTGTTTGGGAAACAAGTACTTTGAGGACGAAGGTTCCGGGGGAACCCGAGTTCGAAGGCTTGGTTTTGACCCGAGGGGTCTAAAATGTTCAAAAAGGGTTTTCAACCACGACACTGTTTTCAAAACTCTTTTTCAACAAAGATATGGAGATGTCTTGGTTTATAAAACAGAAGCATGTTTTCAAAAATCTTTTTCAACAAAGATATGGAGATGTCTTGATTTCTAAAACAGAAGCATGTTTGCAAAACTCGTTTTCAACGAAGATATGGAGATGCCATAACTTTAAAGTTAGTTTAGGCTTTTCAGAAGCAACCCCAGATAGAGCTTTCTCTCCACAGCCAAAAATTGCATTTCCTTTGTTCACATCTCTTGGTGGTTTGCGAGTACATTCAAAAGTACTCACGGCCGTGTCCCTTGCTATTTACTTGGCCAGACTTTCAGGAGTTTAAGGTGACGTCCAGCGAGCTAGGCCGTCTTCCCAGTCAGCTTCCTGTAGGTTGAGGCGCGATTGGGCTCTGCGCTTGGCGATGTTCTGCTGCTAATGATTATGTAGCCATAATGGCTTCTATGTAAATCTTGTAATTCGTTATGTTTCGGATGTTGGAATGGTACCTGGCGGTTATGTTCCACGGCTCACTGATCATGTGAACGTGGATGTATGCATAATAGGGATTTTCTCGGATGAATAATCCGGGGAGCCCACAAAAACCTTCAATGAACCTTTGATAATAATCGGCCATGCCTAAGAAACCTCGGATTTTCTTCACATTGGTTGGCGCCTTCCATTCTAGCACTGATTGAACTTTGGACGTATTTACAGCAATTCCATCCTTACTGATCACATGACCAAGAAACTATACTTCGTCCAACTAGAATTCACACTTACTAAACTTAGCATAAAGCTTATGTTCTCTTAGGATTTGCAATGCTATTCTCAAATGCTCTGCATGCTCTTCTTTATCCTTAGAGTATATCAAAATATCGTCAATGAATACTATGACAAACTTGTCCAAGTAAGGCATGAAGATTTTGTTCATCAAATTCATGAATATTGTTGGTGCATTGGTCAAACCAAAAGGTACGACGAGATACTCATGATGTCCATACCTTGACACAAATGCTATTTTAGGAACATCTTCGGGTTTAATTTTTATCTGATGGTATCCTGACCTTAGATCAATCTTGGAGAATACTCCAGCTCCCTTGACTTGGTCAAATAGATCTTGAATTCTTAGTAATGGGTACTTGTGATTGATGGTGACATTGTTGAGATTTCTGTAATCCCCACACATTCTTCGTCCTCCATCTCGTTTGTCCACAAAGATCACCGGAGTTCCCCATAGAGATACACTTTCCTTAATGAATCCTTTGCGAGCTAGTTCATAAATTTGCTCCTTAAGCTCTTTTAATTCTTTCGGCCCCATTTTATATGGTGCTTGAGCTATTGGTGTTGTTCCTGTTATCAGGTCAATAGTAAACTCTATTTCCCGATCAAGTGGCATTCCTGGTAACTCTGCTGGAAAAACATCTTGAAATTCCTTCACCACAGGAATATCTTCCAATTTGACCTCCTTCATTGAGTTCAACTGCAGATCCAACATGATATGACTATGTTTATCTGCCTGATAGACTATCCTTCCTCCACTTAGAGACCTTATTGAAACGGTTGTTTCCTCACAATCAATCTGAGCTCCATAGTCCGCCATCCAATCCATTCCCAACACTACTTCTATTCCTTTTAATGGGATCACATAAAGACCCGCATAATAGGTTTGACCACAGATTGAGATGACTTGGTTTAATATAATGTTTCTAACTACCACGATCCCTCCGGTGGTAACTACGGTCATAGGTTTTTCTAATGGTGCCCTTCTAATCCCGAGTTTATCACAAAATTCTTCAGATATGAAAGAAGTAGTTGCACCCGTATCAAATAAAAATTTTCCGGGATTTGTGAGAATATTGAGCGTAACTATCACCACTTGATCCGAGTTATCCACCTCCTCCAAGGTTGCACAATTCATCTTTCTAGTAGGTCTACTCCTCTTGCCATTATCATTTTTTCCATAGCTTCCACCTCTATTAGGTTGTCCACCTCCGCCTCCACTGGCTTGTCGTCCACACTTTGTGGGCCAACCACCGTGTGGTTTATTTGGGCAATCAGGCTTAATATGACCCTTTTGACCACAACCAAAACAAATAATCACTGGCTTCATGCAATCCTTGCTAATATGTCCTGGAAGTTTGCAATTCCGACATATGACATTCCTTCTAGGATTGAATTGTCCTCTAGTGTTGTTCCTACTCTTGTTGTTGTTGTAGGGTCTATTTCTAGGTTGGAATTCCAAATTGCTTTTGGGTTTACTTGCTTGAATCCTCTTTGTTTCCTTCTTTGCTCTCTTCCAATGGTCCTCTTGGACATTCTTGTAATCATCTTCAAAGGTTATAGCTGCATCAAGCAACTGTTGAAAAGTTTGCGTGTTAGAAAACCTCAACTGCATCTTCACAAATGGATTTAGTCCACGCATGAACCTCCTCTTCCTTTTCGCCTCTGTGCTTACTTCATCAGTAGCATAACGAGATAAATCACTGAACTCCCGGATGTACTTCATAACACTAGAGTAACCATGTTGAAGTTCTTCAAACTCCCTACGCTTCAACTCAATGATACATTACGGAACATGGTATTCATGGAATCTCTGCTTGAACTCCTCCTAGGTGTACACTCTTCCTAGAAGTTGCATAGCTAACTGACCCTCCCACCATGCTGCTGCAGGTCCGACCAATAGATGTGTTGCATACCTCAACTTTTCTTCCTCATTGCATCCTACAGTTTTCAACTTTCTTTTGGTATCTGCTAACCAATCCTCTGCATCCATTGGTTCTAGGGCAGATGCAAAAGGTAAAGGCCTTGTATCTTGAAAATCTGAAAGACTAACACCACGTCCTTGAGGTGCCCTCTTCTTTCCCACTCGATCTACTTACCCCTCCATGCATTTGTTCTAGGACTCTTGCATCATTTCCATGTACTGCATAAAGTTCTGCTCCATCAATGGCCTCATTGGTGGTGGTGTTGGTAAATTTCCTTGCATTCTGGCGTCTTCATCCGCCTTTCCCTTGGCTTCGCGCTCCATGCGCTGATGTTGAGTCTCGTTCTCTACACCTGTTTCCATACCCCCAAGTCTTGTAACATAAAGCGTACACTCATAATTACATCATGCATATGTGTTCTGATCTCAACTTCATGCACACAACTAGTCACACAATGGAAAACAAGATCCAAATAAGAACCAAATATGCATTACACGCATATTATACATTACAAACAACATAGTTGATACAACATGATTACAAGCCCTTACTATTTAAGCCTTACAAGCTCATGTGGATACTATCCCACTTATTTATTTACATCAAGTTCTCATACTCTAACTTACCGCTGGGATACTCCTACTCAAGGTCACACTCCCTAGAAGCTGCGATGTTCATCGTATATACCCGGATTACAACCGTGCTGACATGAAGTACGATGCACCGTCTGTGGAATGACTTGCCTCTTCGACGGACGATACTCAGTATCAGAAGTCTCCGGACTTGACACATCATTTAGCTGAAGTGCATCCATACCTTCCAACTCATCTGAAGTATCTTCAGAATTATCCTAATCAATGTCTTCTTCATCCATCTCTTGCATCCTGACTCTAGAGGAATCAACAGAATATTCCCCTTCCGGTGCTCCGCAAGTACTCTGTTGTACTGGATGACTAGTTCCCTCATCAGGATATCTAGTGGGTTCTGGTATAGGTGAGTAAGGATATGGTGTAAAAGATGCTGGATCTATAGGTATATCCTTAAAAACTGGGTTATCCCTATCCACTTCTTCATTCTCAAGTTTAGATGCTAACTTCTCCCTTCTTTCAGGATTCGTTAAATCTTCTAACATATCAACCTGATCTTGTACAATAACCTAATGTGTCTTATACAAAGACCCAACCATCAGTCGATACAGATCCATAAACTTAGAAGCTAGTTCTGGATGCTTCCTTAATAAAGTAAGATGATCCGGTTTAGGTTCCTCGTCTATAGAGTCATGAGGAATCATAGAATATGTGCTCTAGCTAACTCTTCTGCTTTGTGCTCCCGAACATTGGCTATCGCCTCCACAATAGCAACATGATATGCTGCTAGGTGACTTCTACCTTCACCCATAGGTAAATTTTGATATAAACCAAGCTTCTTTGGTAGTTGGATGCTAACACGATATTGGGTTAACATTCGCCATCATGGTATGTCATGCTATAGACCGGAATATTAGTTGTGCAACCAAATACTCTCAGAAGTTCTAGAAGTTGTTCAGTTAACGCCCCCTGATACTCATCGAGAGTCTCTTCTTTCCTTGCCAAAGTCTGTTTTGGAAACTTTGGTGCCATTTCCACTATATATAAATAACAGAAATAAATATAATTTGTATCCATTAATTATAATGATGCATCATAATAAAGAATTATCGCACTAAAAAATATAACGAAATATTCCCAATTGAATATTCATCATATAATCTAGAGAACTCTTTACCGTTGCTCCTAGACTCCTACAGGTAATTTCCTTTACTAGGTTTCCAACCTAAGGTCAAAGAAATTGCTCTGATACCAGCTGCGGTGACCCAGTATACCACTACATGTGTAATACACTATAGTCGTTGACATGACATCCATAGAACACCGTTCTGTAAATATCACATCCATCAGAGTGGTACAACAGAAACATTGCGGGTCCACATTACAAACATACACACTTCATTATTATTACAAACCAGGAGTTCCAAACTTCAAGTGTTACAAAATTACAAACCAAACTTATGTAGTTTCTGAAAAAGATATAAAGTTCAACTCATACTCCGAATTGAGCTCAACAACTTATTTATAAAGTTCTTGCTGCTCGGCTCAATTGGTTTATTAATAACTAAGGCAACTACTCGGACTCGTTGCCCTCCACTCCATAGCGTATTTCGTAGTCCACCCCTTCAACTCCTCTGGATAGGTGTTGCTCCTCGTAGTAGACATCTTCTTGCCCTTCAGCTACGTACATCGAAGGGTCTTCTGGATTCTCAGAGTCTAAGCAGGGGTTCAAAGGAAAGAGTGAGTAATTGCGTTACCCAGCAAGTTCATTATATGCAAGGTGGGAAGTTTGATGCTCTATCTACCACCTCGAACTATCAGTCCTTGGCTCTATGCAGTTTTCATAAACAATTCTTCAATGATTGATTTTATTATCAAAAACTATGCCCATCAGCCTTCACAGGTTGAGTAGAACTTCATGGAGTTCCTTTCCTGCCGCGATCGTAGCTCCTTCCCGGAAAAGGGAGTAACAAGTTACAATTCTCACACTCTGTAAAGGTGCGTTGCTTTAACCATGATAGATCAACTCCTTGTTGCACAACCGGGCATACTTTCCCGTCCACAATTCCGAGATGTGGAGCCCAGTAGGTCATCCAAGCCAATCACTGCCCCTCTCCGCGACCCCATATGTCTTCACGATCCTTCGGGGCTGACTACACCTCCGTTAAGCCCCCTTTCGGGCAAGCTACAACCCTAATGAGTTCCCGAAGACTCTATGAGCCGGTTATTCTCCTGGCAAGCTCCATAAAAGTCCGACTATACCTCTGGCAGCCGCTCATAGATAATCTAGATACCAAAATTGTGGGGCCTAAGCGTGCCCACCCATATGCTAGATCCACACAAGGAATCCCAGCGTTACGATAAGGTCATCTTGCCTGCATATGAAAGGAAGAAGGTCCAGTTGATTTATCCATCCTATTCCAAATCTCATGGTTACCGCGTAATATACGGCGCTAGAATCACTAATGTCATGGGTTGTTAATCCTATGGTGACTTGTGCAATTGGAACCCTAACTTCCATTGCCAATCTTTATCATCACTTAGGATGATAACTACCTCTTATTTATTTGAGAAGGTAATGTTTTCTTTCTCCAGAACATAGATGATAACCCACAATTTGCAACATCTTTGATAAAGACTCTTCAAAGCACATGAGAAACTTGTGACTGCAAGGTAGTGAAGTCGGATGCTTTCGCCTGACCTTGAGCTCCAGTTTCTACAGAGAACCATTATTGCCTGGTAAGGTGAATATTTAACGAAGCAATATGCAATGCATAGTAATGTCATGCAAGGTTTATTATTTGCTTATTTGCATGTTTTACCCTCATTACTAGGAAACAGCCTATCTGTGGCGCATATCCTTGTCACCACTGTTACCTCGCCACTGATAACTACTTCCTATGGTGCATATGGATATGCGCCACAGAAGTCCCAGACTTCTGTGGCGCATTTCTTCATATGCGCCACAGGAAGAACTTCTGTGGCGCATTTACATATATGTGCCACAGAAAGCCCATGCGCCACTGACTATATAATTATATGCGCCAATGATTGTGTAACACATATTCGAAGTAAAATACTTTCTTGGTGTATAATCAGGTATTTATATAGGATTTATACATTATTTATCCAGATGAGTATAAAATAAATTGCACAAGTAGTAGATGCATGAAAACCGACATATATATAATACAAACACTTAGAGCCCGATCGAGATACATATATAGTGTCAAGTGCAAAATTTTTACACAAGCGCCGAATACAAAGTTCATATCATCTCACATTACAAATATGAAGTGACCACCGCCGCCTACACTAGGATCAAATAGAATACAGCTGTGATAATGGTGAGCAAGAGCATTATCCCGACCAATATCTTCATCCGGTTCTTCTTCCACAAGTGGTTCCTCCACTTGGCTATCGCCTCCTCTCTAGTCGCGTATCCTTTGTAGATGTTGCTGCTGAACTTGTTCACTTGTTTGTGACAATCCTCCCACTCCTCCTAGACTCCTGGAACCCTACCCATGTACACCACATACCACCTCATCGCCATCTCTATAGACGACAAGGCATATTAGTAAAAATACAACGAAAAGAATTAATAAAGGGTTCACATCCATATATATATATATGTTCACAGAATATAAAACAAAGGATCCATAAACCTAAAAGATAGATCATCATAGAAGCAATAAGTTCAAAGACAACACGACCACAAGGTAGTTTAAGTCTAACAACAATGACCATTTCGACCACGAGATATTAAAGTTTATGACACACACACTAATACAACAGGCGTCCATCAAGAATATACACACACTGGATCATGCTTGAGGCACACATCGTTCATAATGAAGACTTCCTCTTCTCGCTCGGCTTCGGGAACGTAGATAGCCCTCTTTCGTCATCCACGTCCTTGTGTCACCCTGCTTACGGAGGCGTTCTTCGATCTCCCTCTTACTCAACCCTCTAGCTTGTTGTAGGGCACCCCCCTTGTGTTGACATATTCAATGATGATTTGTGACAACTTCATCTGAATGTGATGGAAGTCTTCTCTAAGATCAGCATCGTCGATTCGCGCCAAAGTTTCGGCCCATCCTCGGAGACTAGATAGCAGCGTTAGGTGCTGGCAATCCTAAACATAGCCTTTAAGGTGATGGAGGACGTAGAAGGCCTCCTTGGCACCAGTAGTCGACTGCTTGACGCAGTGGAACTTGAGCACGTGCTTGAACACATGTTTGCCATCCTTGATACATTCCCCCTTATCTACGAAGGTGCATCCCTTCTTGGTGTAGCCCTTGAGAGCCTCATTGAGAACACCCCTTATTCTGGTGTAGTCTTTTTTCTTCGTCAAACTCCCCGAGTCGAAATACATGGCTAGCGAATACATCGGGGCAAGGACGATGAGTGTGCAGTATTTGTCTCTGTGCAACACAATTGGACCAGAATGTTGGAAAAAGAGCAAAGGAAGAAATCTATAAGAAATGCATAAGTTGCGGTGGCGATGAGCGAGTGTGTGTACTTACTCGGGAAAGAAAGGCAAAAGGAGTGTGCCCTTCCTCTTGTTGTCCACCATGAACTTCTCGAGGTACGCCATCGCCTTGGTCCGTGTCTCTGATCCTTTGACCAACTACCTGTCCCGCATGTAGTAGGGATCCACTATCGCGATTTCCCGGGTACTTTCTCTCTTGATCGTGATTGCCAGATTGAGCGCGTATAGGCGGACCAAGTTATAGTCCAGTCGTTTCATGAGAAACAGCTTGAATATGTCCTCGAACGCTATTAAGAATATATCTGTGGGGGTTTCATCGATGAAGCCCACGTCCAATGGCACCTTGGCCGTGAAAACTGGGTAATTTGGATCTTCTTCTTTAAGAAGGAGGCACTCTAGTGTCTTCACACCCTCGTGCAAAGTTAACATGGCTCCAACCGCAATGTGGATCATATCCAGAGTCAATATCGGATCACCAGCTACATGCACTCGGGGCAAGACATATTGTGTGGATGGTACGATGACGGCGTCCTGACCCCGGATCCTCTTCGAAAGAGGCTGGCTCGCACCCTTCTTATTATTATTATTATTACCTCTCTTCCTGTAGTGCTTCTTCTTCACAAAAGTGTCAGCCACTGCCATCTGCTGATCAGCTGCCTTTCGGAGTGTGTTGGGGCTAAAAACCAATCCCGGTTTCTCTTGTGGTGGATCAGCGGCCGGAGGCGTCTCTTGAGAAAGACCATGGAAGACCAGGTGCTGCGTGCATGTATTGGGCCGACCAGCTTGATAGTCATCGCGAGCTGTGAAGGGTTCTTCATCCATAGAAGGCATATACAATCCTTTGGCGGCGTCGGTGTTGATGAAGTCATCAACGTTGACCAATTCATGATCATCTTCATGCGTGCCATCATGTGGTAGTGGTAGCGGGGACGACGGCGGTTGCGACACAACATCTTTGCCATGTGGCGGTGCACACGCTGCCAAGAGTTGATGGTGACGGCTGGTGGTGGCGACGACGGTGGCTAGTGGCTTCCAAGGTGGTGGCTGGGTGATCGGTCGAGAGGTGGCACCAGTGCTCCCCCCGCAAGACGAATCTGGGTCTTCGGCCATGTCAAGGACCAATTGTAGCATTCTCCAAGGGTCTTGTGTTCGTCGGCTCCCTGAGGTTGAAAGGGGGGTCCATGTCGTCGCACCCTGGCAACACCGAGCCAACCTGACCCTCATCACGTCATCATCCATTGGATTGTTGTGCATCGTGCGGCTCGCCGGTTGTATAAGAGTGCCCTTGGCAACATCCTTCAACTCACCGCCGACATCTTTAAGAAGGAGTACGCAAGAAGTGTCCTGAGGCAAAAACATGTTGTTGGGCGTCATGAGATGGCAGCAGTCCTGCATCAAAGGCATAAAGGAGATGACGTGGACTAACTAATTAGTTACCTTGGTGATGGCGTGGATCTCGGCTAATGTAGAGACACGGCCAATGCCGGCGGCCGGCCTATCATCATCTGCAATCTCCCGCTCGGGTGCCTCACGAAGCACCACCGCCGTTGGCTGCGCCTTATTGGTATCTTTGGCGGGAGGGGGCATCGGTGTGACCAAAACGAGCGTCTGCGTCCCGACGTTGACGGCCGGCGGGGTCACCAGGTCCGGCGACACGGTAACATTGATGCCAGAGTTGCTGCCGCTTAAGCTGGGCAGATGTATCGGCCCCTGTCGACCTCCCACATTCCAAGCAGTAAGCCCCTCGAAAAACTCAGGGGGGATCATCGAGCGGAGCTTCTCTTCCACTAACTTGTCCACCGTTTTCTCGTCCACCGCCTTCTCCTCTAGTGTCTGGTATTTTCTTTCATTAAAAGAAAAGTACTACATTAAGTCTTTGAAATTTACATAAATATTACATTTAGTATTTTTATAATGACTAGTATTATTTAAAGAGTTTAAAATTGAATTTATTTAATTTTTAACTCTTTTAAATATTTAACTAAAATTCCTTTAAGGAAATAAGACTTTATTTTTATCACACTTAATTTACCTTTCAAAAATACAAACTAGCATTTTTCTATAATAGTACTTTCTTTTAGAATTATAAGAATGGATTTTATTCAATTTTTTGTGTTTGGTATATTTTTATAAAATTCCAAAGGAATATATACCTTAATAATAATAATTTTAAGTTGAATTACCTAAAATTCCATTTGTTATTTTTCTTAAATAGAGGACATTGTGATGAGTCTGCTAATATTTTATTTATATTTTTAGGATTTTTATTTTATTTCTTGGAACCATTTGAGTTCTAGGGGTATTTTGGTCATTTGACAATTTAATTAGATTTTCCTTTTTAAAACTGGACCTCGCTCATTGGGCTGGCCTAGCCCTAACCCGGCCCAACCCGACTGGTCAAACCCTCTTTAGTGAGGGATACTGGACCACACCGGCCCAGTACGCACCATGCTCCTCTCGCCCCCTTGTGTTCTTCGTCGACTTGCCACAGCGCGGTGTCGCCGACGCCGTTGTCGCTTGATTGCCACCTCCCTGGGCCTCCCCGGTCACCGCCGGGGTGTGTGGCGAGGTAGTTGGCGCCGCTCCGACGACTGGTCCAGCTCGATTCGTCTTTGGACTCCTGTCTCGCCAAGATTGACTCCACCCGAACCCTAGGGTTTGGGGGTTTGTCGGCGATGTGGAGTTTTGCTGCCTCGGTGGTGTTATGCTGGCTGATGGTGCCTCTATGGTGTCGTCGCTGTTGCACGCATGACTGTGGCTGCCGCCGCATGGCCCGGTGCGGGTTGCAGCGCCCTTGGGAATGTTGTGTAAGATAAACTATTATCATAGCCTTGTTACTGTCAGCACATAAATGGGAATGTTGTGACTTTAATCTAGCCTATTATCGTATTAGTGATGATGGTTAACTAGTTTCCATACTGGAACTTGTATTTGGCTATCTAGAATTATCATTGATGTCTCTAGTGATAGTTCTTCTATGTAAGAGAATGATTCCTAATTAATATATTGGGAAGATGATTAACTATTCTTTTTAAATGACCTGGATTATGTAATCTATGGGTAGGATTTGCTTAGTTAGAACAAATCCTTGTGACACCTTCCTTGGAATAGTACACAGGGTTTGCTCTAGTACTGGCTTTATTCTATATATGCTCCAGAATGGCTTGATGCTAAATTGAGTTGAAAACTCCTGCTGGATATGTTGGCTTATGATATTCAATAATTGCTTTATGCCTGTGATGCTGGTCTGAGGCAATATTCATTAGAAACTAAGGTTTTTATCTCATGTGTACCTCTCAAATACACTTTGGTACTTAGTTTAGAACAATGGTTCTTATAGCCTTGAAGAAAATGATTTGCTAAACCATGTTGTGTATTATAGCTTTAATATGAACTGCTTTCTGAGGTGCTGCCATCCTTTGGATGTGCCCAGAAACATTCAGTTACAGCTAATGAATAAGTGGATGTATAAGTATGGTTTATTCTCCAAGATCCATGATGCATAGGCTGAGATCTTTGTATTATTTGCAAAGATGGATTGCTTGGCTTTAGTTCTAATTCCTATATGATGGATACACCCCACTTGGGTGAATCTGAGAGGATTATATATAAAACAACACATGCTCAACTAAAAATTAGCATGTGATGGTTTTTTATAACTCACCACACAGGTTGTTTTGTTATTGCTGTGTTGGTGTTGCTGGTGGCTTGATCTTGGCCTGCACCTCCTGGTGTTGCACCTGTTCCTCCTAGTTTCCTGTGATCTGGAAGTTGCCCTTGCTATACTTCTGCACCACCCCCTCCTTATGTCACCATTTTGAGGTGAACTAGTGGTTAATTTGGTAGAGTGGCTTGTGATTTTGTTAAGGCTTTGGTAAGTTCAATGAAGTCTGAGCGTGTGCTTGATAAGGAGAGCTGTGTTGCCTGTGGATGAGCTTCGACTGAGTGCTCTGTTTGAGTTCTAGTAGTGTTGCTGCTGTATTGATAGCACACGACATGCATTCTGGGGACTGAGCTGTGTGTCTGTGTGGTCTGGTTGTGTGGATCAGTTGAAGTGAAAATATCTCCACCTGTTACCCTTTTACTAATTATTGCCTGGTGAAACTTGCCCCTCTTTTATTAATCAATGATGTAATTTGAACAATGCATTTCATTGTTCACCAATGAGAGTAAAACAAACTAAATAACCCTTGTTTTGTTTTTAGTTGTTTTATCTTATTTGCAGGAACAAGATCTGGAGATACAAGATTTAGTATAGGAATAGATAAGTGGCATAGGTCTTAATTGTAACCTTCTTTTCTTTATTCTTTTTGTAAAGAATCTTGTAAAGATCTGTAATCTTCTACTTTTGATGTATTTATTACAATTTGTAATGTTGTAAGGTAATCAAAAAATTAGAATCTATTTCTTATCTAATTTTCACTGTCTCCAATCCTTATTGTTGTTTACTATATCTATAATTTAACCAAATAATGTTAATAAGGTATTTTGGAAAACAATTCAATATTACTATCTTCTAGTTTTCAAACACTCTCAAATTGATTTAAATTTCAAACTTGAATTCAAAATAACTTCCCCAAAACTTAATAATTCCTAGAGGTCATGTGAAAATTCATAGCAATCACTAACAAGAGCTATTCCTACCTCTAGTTAGTGAAAGAAACTTTGATCCCTTTAGGTTTTTGTTTGGCGAAAAGTTTACCCAGATTTTATAGATGCATGCATGCACAAACATAGATTCATATTACTACCCTTCGTTGGATCCTAATGCTGGGATGTTACAATTGTTAAGTTATTTATTTTATTTGGGGAACCTATAATAAATTTATATGTTAAATTATTTATTTTATATTCAATTATGCATAGGGGTGTGTATGGGGAGAACGGCTGGGTGCCAACACCTCCCCAGAACCACATCCGCGTCGACACCGCCCTCTTACGGGCAAAAAACGGTCACACTAGACGCTATATGGGGAACGAGTGGAGATGCTCTAAGGTAAAAACCACAACGGCAAAAAAGCCTCTTCCCTCCCCCGCAAATGCACGGCGCAAGCAAAGGATCTTGGGAACCCCATCTTACAATTTTCCTTCTTTCTCTCACCCTCCTTTATTCAATAAAATTTTGTTGTGTCGCATCTCTCTCGGATGGATGAACTTTCGCCACCAAGAATCATGAGCCGACCAACACTCTCCTACTAATCAATGATGATAATATATTACATACTCCCTCCGGCCCTCCCAGGGCGCAGTTCAAAGCATTTTTTACAAAAAGAACTCTAAATCGCATACAAAGTTGCAAATTAGTCTAATTTCAAAATTTGAATTTGGAAATCATCTCCGCCCACGATCCAGGCGACCGCAATCACCACCGCCTCGCGATCACCGGAGCCCGCCGCCCCGTGATCCCACGATCACCACCCATTAGTCCCGGTTTGGAGCCTGCTGCGTTGTCTTGGCACACCCATTAGTCTCGGTTTGTATCTCAAACTGGGACCAATGGGCTAGCCTATATATATATGGCATAGCTCTCCTCTATTTTTCATGGGGGAATGATGACCCACAAGTATAGGGGGTGTATCACGGTATTTTCGAGGGAAGTGAAACCCATTTTATTGATTCGACACAAGGGGAGCCAAAGAATATTTATAAGCCTTAACAACTGAGTTGTCAATTCAGCTGCACCTGGAAACAATCTTGCTCACAGCAGTTTATCAGTAGCAACAGTTTTGTAGTAGTGATGGCTCTAAGTATGGCGCCTAGAAAAATGCTTGATGGCAGTGTTGATGTAGAGCTCGTTGGGAACCCCAAGAGGAAGGTATGATGAGCACAGCAGCAAGTTTCCCTCAGTTATGAAACCAAGGTTTAATCGAACCAGTAGGATCAAGGAAACACCCCAAAGGTGTTACTAGCTGAGCTTTGGCAGGGAGCACTACCATTGCTAGTAGCAACGCGGAGACCTGCACAACACAACCACAGAACTTTGTCCCCAACTTGCGATGAAGATGTCAATCTCACCGTGTTTTGCAGAAAACAAAGATTAAACGTATCGAATGGAAAGAAGTAAAAGTTTGCAAAAAGTAAACACAAAGCAGTAAAAGATTGTAGATTGTATGTAAAGAAAAAGGACCGGGATCCATAGTTCACTAGAGGTGGCTCTCCTTAAGATAGATAACATGCTGGGTGAACAAATTACAGCGGGGCAATTGACAAACACCGAGAAAGCAATACATGCATATACTAATCATCTTGACTCCTCTAAGACTTGATTGGGCATTACAACATAATACATAGACCGCCATCCAACTGCATCTATGACTAATAATCCACCTTCAGGTTATCATCCAAACCCCCTCCAGTATTATGTTGCAAGCAATAGATTATTGCTTTACGAACTGCGTGTAAAGTAAACAATACGATTGTTCTATGAACAAAGGATTGTTGTTTTCTCCCTAGTAGCAACAGCACATCTAGTACCTTAGAGATTTCTGTCACTTCCCCAGATTACCAGAGGCATGAAACCACTATCGAGCATAAATACTAACTCTTGGAGTTGCTAGCATCTACTTGGCCAAGATAGCTACTAACAACGGAAAGAATGCAAGATCTCAAATAACGAAGACATGATAGAATCAATAATCAATCTGAAATAGCATCTCAATATCCATCGGATCCCCGCAAACACAACATGCAGAATTACAAATAGATGATCTTGATCATGAGCGGAGCTCAGAAGATCTAAACATGAAAGCACAAAGGAGGAGAACCAGCCATCTAGCTACTACATGGATCCGTAGTCCAAGGATGAACTACTCACGCATCACACCGGAGGCTTGCATGGTGATGAAGAAGGCCTCCAGGGTGAATTCCCCTCTCCGGCAGGGTGCCGGGAAGAGCTTCAGATCCCTCCCGATCTAGGGATGGAGATGACGGCGGCTACAGACTCTTTCGTGGATTTTTGATTGGGTACTTAGGGTTTACGTCCCAAGGGCATCTTATATTCGGAAGGGGAGGCCGAGGGGGTGCCAGGGCTGGCCTCACCACCCCCTGGCGCGGGCCAGGCTGGGACGCGCGGCCAGGTGGTGTGGTGGCCCCCTGGTCCTTCTCCGTCTCGTATTCTAGCACTTGATCACTTCCAGAATAAGAGGCTCTTTGGCTTTTGTCCCGTCCAATTCCGAGAATATTCATTTTCTGAATTTCCTGGAACCAAAAATTGCCGAAAACAGGTAGCTGGCACTATGGATCTTGTTAATAGGTTAGTCCAAGAAATCATATGAAAAGTACTCCAAATGTAACAACCTCGGACCCTACACTCTAAGTTCAAGCCTGGATGAACCGAAAGTGGTTAAGAAAGTACAACGGGGGCCCAGGTCCACCCACGTGTAGGCCCATCGGCCGCCCTAAACACTTCCAAGAACATCGGGACAAGAGCGAGCAGCGTAGGCAACAGGCGAAGAGATCAAATACATACACAAGTGAGTATGTATGCAAGCTACCTTACAACAGTTCTCAGAGCCATACCATCTAAAAGAAATAGAAATATTGCAACGCCATACGGCAAGATCCAAATATCCTAGATAGAGATAATAGTGTAGGATAGCTCCTCATACATCAATCAACAAAGTATCAAGCGGAAGTGGGAAACAAGATCCGAGTATGGATAAGAAGCAAATCGGCATGACATGCCACATAAATAAGCACATCCCGCCCACAGATCTCATGGATCCCCATCCCCGGAATCTCTACACCGAGTGATCATTGCCAACACCATCTGTCTCCTCCACCCAGTATCCATCTTGTGAATACACCTGTTCATCTGAATCAAACAATTTATCGTGTTAGACCCTAGGGGTACTCAGCAAGTCTTTATGCCTCTAAAGGGGACATAACCTGGGGTGACGCAATTGCAGCCAAAGATAATAACTAACAAGTCTATAGATACTCGCTAACCATCCGCCTAACCAATGATAGATGGATGTCCGATAATTAGAAACAATAGTTATAACAGTATAAAGTAACAGATCCATCCTCCTTCTCGCTTACCAACGAGAAAGTGGACGCACAACCCATCCGTTGGTAGTTTTATTAACCATTCCATGAGTATTGCACTATTTACTAGACAGGTATTTAGTCACTAGAAGCGGTACTTTAGTTATACTTGTCTATGATCGAGAAACTGTGCTCCAAGTCGTCCATAACCGCGGACACGGCTTTCAGAAAGATTTACCCTGTAGGGGTGCACAAATAGCAACACACACTCGATCAACCTCGAAAAAACCAACTCAAAACCCAACGAGGCGTTCACGACAAAGCAATCACAGGATTCATGAAATATTTCAGGGGGCCACCCCACTAAGCTACCCGCAACGAAGTTGGCCGGCTCCGGAACGGACCCAGGGTTTGTGACGACGGCTGTAAATGACTGGGAACCCGAAAGTGTGACTGGGCTTGTCGATACCGCGAAAACATGGCACGATCCAAAATAGTACAGGTGCTCCACGCACAATCTTAAATAAAACAGTAAAGCATGGCATAGGTACAGGATAGTAGTAAAGCCCCAAACTAATTATGGCCCCAAGAAATAGAAATGAATCAATCTCTGGCTCAGGGGGGGTCCATAAGGCCTCCCGGATGTGGATAGTGCGAATAGTCAAGGAACAAGAATCAAGTACTTGGGGTCCTACGGGACACAAGTGGGCATAAAAACCAAATGACAGATATTGCCCACCGATGCCTCTTTCATTAGTTATCCCATTACTACTCAGGTTAAGTTGTTTAGATACCTCGTTATCCATCAGACACTCACATACCCTACACATGATGTTCTACGACTCGCATGGCTCAAACAACTCCTGTAGTAATGGCTCATGGGATGGAGGAACAAGCTCGGTGGGGTTTAAAAGTAAAGGCTATGTAGAACTTGGGATTCAATTTAATGCAATCGCGACTCAATGATGCAAGAATAAGATAGAAGCAATAGGTACTATATGTATGCAAGCATGTGGTAGTGCTTGCCTGGCATCTCAGTTGAAGCGAGAGGTGGATCTAGGTAGTACTCCTGGGATTCCTGATAATTCCCCTACTCGCGTCTATTCGAAAAGAAAAACCAAACAAACAAGGGCCAACATAAATAAAGTGCACAAGCATATGAATAAAATGCGACAAGCAAACAAGCATGCCATGATGAATGATGCATAATTTACATGCCAATAATGTAGCATGCCAAGGGTGAGGTGTTGGGACAAGAATAACTCATTTTATTAATTACTTGGGCAAGTTTTATTACCATAAACAGTTCTGATTTTTAATATTGATATGATGCATGCTACAGCTCAGAACATGGAATGCATAAACAGAACGGGCTCGTCGCGCTAATCGATTTAGACATATTATTTGCCAAAATTGGAGTTATAGAATTAAAGTTATTAATTAATTAAGAAAAAGGCATTTTTATTGCAATTTAATCATCTCGAAAAATTTAAACTAGTCAAACATTATTTTGCATGGCATATTTGGAATCCTCACATTTTTCTGATTCAAAAACATATATTATTTGTATTATTTAGATTTGTCAAGAAAAAGTTATTTAAAACTGGATATAAACATATTTATCAATTTCTGAAATTGTTTTATTAAACAGAAAAGGTCAGAGACTTTTTGCACCCAGAGGAAAACTAGCCACAGCGGCTGACAGTGGGCCAGGCGCTGAGCTGGCAGAATCGCGCGTGGTAGGGCTTTTGTTACCTCGGCGCTAACTAGATAAAGGGACAGACGGATGGGCCCGAGGCTGTAGCGGGTCCACCCATGCGGGGCCCAACTGTGTGTTGACACGCGGGCAGTCCGGGGGGGGAGGCGCGGGTTGAAGGCCAAGGAACTGCAGATGTTTTGTAAAAGGGTCACGGCGGCTGGCAAGTGGGCCTGGAAGGACTGCGGTTGCAAGGAAAGAAAAACCGGGGGGTTTTCTACAAAAGTTTTGGCGATGCTGGACTGACGGACTGAAACTCTGTCAGCTACAGCTGCGGTTGGAGCTCCCTTCCGGCGTCGATTGCGAGCCCGATACTCCACGGAATTGGTCGGGGTTTGAAGCTACGCAAAGGTGGATCAACGGAGCGCAGATATGGTGTGGAGGGTCCCGCCGGAGGAGTACTGGGGACGTCGGAATGTTGTCGGGAACAGAGACGCTGCGGGTGCTGTTGCTGCTCCGTCGGTCGCGCGCGCGGCGAGCTGCAGTGACGCGCGGGGCTGCCGACGCTGCTTGCGCACGTACCGGCGCGGTGCACGCGGCACGGCGACACGGCGAGCTGTAGGGTGAGGGTTAGAGACAAGGAGAGACCAGAGGGGAGCGGGTTGAAACAAGCTGATGTTGCTGTGCATGCGCTGTAGCTGTCTAAGAGTGGGGCGCGCAGCTGCTGCTATTTCTGCACGACGCGCGCGATGGCGGGGACTACCGCGAGCGGCACGGCCCGGCGAGCTGCGAGACAGCCAGGGAAATACAGAGGGGAGGAGGCACGACTCACAAAGAGGGTGTTGGAGAAGGTGGCCTCACGGGAGATGGCGACGGTGAGCGGCGGTATGATGGAGACAAGGTCTGGCCGGTGCAGTGGGACCTGCAGGTACATGGTGGTGGCGAGGCTCCTCGGGCACACTCCGGCATCAATCTCCGATACTGGCCATCGAAGGGGATGTAGAGGGTCATGCTAGTACTCATGGAAGATCTTGGGGTGTTGTAGAACCACGGGCTAGAGAGGAGACCGAGCTAGGTCGAAAGGTCGGTCGAGGCTGCTTGCGGTGGAGAGGAAGGACGGATCTCGATCTGGTTCCGGGAGTGGTTGCGAGAGGATAGGGACGCCAGCTGCTGCTTGGCTTTTTGCAGAGGAGGGGGAGGGCTCACAGCAAGGATGTGAGGTTGTCCAGCTCAAGCACGTGAACAAGAAGGAAGGAGAGAAACAGGGGCGTGGGTCGCTACTGTTGCGGGCTGCGTATGGTCTTATCTAGGTTGGAGTGTGTGTGTGCATATGTACACAATGCCAGAATTTTGGAAAAGAAGGAGATTGGAGTTTTTATATAGTCCAAACTAGACTAGATGAGACTAGTTTTAGACAAAACTTTAGACGGATTTAGTGTCAATGATTTAGGCAGAGATCAAGAGACAAAAATAAATAAATAAATATTAGAGATGGAGTCTTTATTTAGATAGCTAGATTAGCTAGGAAAACTTGGTAGATGGAGTGTAGATATAGGATTTGATCAAAATTTGAACAAGCATACAAGTGCAAAAGAATTTGAATAAAAGAAAGGTCACTAGTGGCATTGATATAACATGTGATTAGGGACTAATATTGCATGTAGTATGACATGATGTAGAGATAGGGTAGGTGTATTCCTCTTTTATGTATTTTATTAGTTTGAAAACAAACTACTCAAAACTCTTCCAAAACCAAAGAAAAAATCAAATAGGTTGAAAAAGGAGAGAGAGGAAGCTTGCATGGCCCATGCACAAGTAATAAATGCCACTAATTCTAGTTGTGAAAACAACTATTTTCAATCATGGTCATATATTCTTGCATGCATGTCAATATTTGAATTAAGGCCAAACCAAAAATAGACAAGCTTGCTTCTCATATGGACTAAATAAAAGAACATGCAATGAAGAGATGGTTGCCAAGCTTGTGTGTGTGATCCACTAGACAAAAATATAGCCACAATTATATTCATACATGATCAAATATTCCAAAACAAAACCATATGGAAGCTAGACAAAGAAACTACTCACATAGCATGCAAAGGTGGCCATGTGGCTCTCCACATATCAATAATGTGAAAACAACATGATGCATATATGGGAGCATGTGGACTTGTAAGAGGATCCATCCCAACCCACATGAGCTAGAGGTAAACCCAAATAAAATGCAAAGCTCACCTATAGTTGGATGGTGGAATTATGGGGTGGTGACAAGAAAGGTGGTGGAGTTAATAAAAGATATGCCCCCAACTCCACTTGGGCATCAAGCATTTATCAAGAACCAAATACAATATATCAAGAGGCAAATACAATTAGTAATGCATATGAGATAAGAACCAAATGAAAAGGGTTTGATATGATGCTCAAATGCAAGGTGGCATGATGACATGAGCAAGATATAATGATGATGCAACAATTATATGTATGAAGGTAGCATATATATAGACTAGGCTAGTAGTATTGCAATTGTTAGACAATTGGGATGCTACACCAAAGTTGGAACAAAACACAAGAAAGTGGATAAAACCAAGCATGGAACATCAAAAATTATAGATACATTTGCAATGTATCAACATCCCCAAGCTTAACTCCTGCTCGTCCTCGAGTAGGTAAGTGATAAAAAGAAAGAATAATTTTTGAGGTGACGTGCACCATCAAAGGCTTGATCAAAATATTTGCAAAACATTCAAAGCTGGGATCATAGTACTTCAAGCATAACATGAAAATCAAAGTTCTAGCAATAAGTAAAGAAACTATGATACAACATGAAAAGGCACAAACAAAATATTCATCAATAACAATGATTTGCAAGACGTTTATTTGTTTCACATAAAGAAAACATAGCATAATAGCATTCAGCTTGTCCCTCAATAGAGTAGCAAATATAAATGCATAGGACACCTTCAAAGTTCATAAGAGTGACTAGATACAATAGTTTCAAACAAGCAATATCAAAGTATGCATCAATCAACTAGTCTTGGGACAATGCACATAGAACTAAGAATGGCCACTATGCTCTCAAAGTAGGTGCATAAAGATAGAAGGTGGAGACTCAATATAATGGTGGAAGAAAAGCCTTTTGTAAAAGGAAGTAGGGATTCAAGTCTCAAAAAGAGCTTCCAAAAAATATGGTACTTATAGCTTTGAGCTCTCATTGCCCCTATCATAAGCATCTTGAAGTGATTAAGGTTAAAGTTAACAAACTATGGTGTACATGCTTGACGAAGTATAAGTCAGAAATCTCATGTCCCTAGTATACGAGGGCCGCTCCTCATGCTACTCAAGTTTAGTCACTGGTAAGTTCTTGTCATCGTAAGTACATGGGTATCATAGAGAACCGCCAACGGGGTACCCCTTGCCCGATGATACGGTAGAATCCCCATATCAAAATGACAAGGCAAGCAGACAACGAGCATCTCAACATTCTTCTTATTTACCATGGGAATATGGTGCTTTTTTCTCTCTTTCCTCTTTTCATAGTATCTCTTTTTTTTCTTTTTCTCTTTTTTTTCTCAATATAGGACTCTTTTTTCATAAGAAGAATGCTTCATAGACAGCTCATTATGGTTACGCTGCAGGTTTCCACCATGTCAGCATGGATTACACCAGCGGCCTAGGCGTTTCTCTAACACATATACATAACTCCATGGACTTACAAGCTCCCCTTTCATTTCACACCGACGACATCCATATACAAAAGAGCATGATATCAACTAGGTACAAGTACCAAGTGCAATGTTGAAAGCGTTCCCCATGAAAGCATGGTTTTGCTAATTCCCGACAAATAAGTGCAAGCATATACAACATAGAAGACACAATGGTTCAATTTTATTAAGGGCAAGTAAAGTAAAGTGTGCATCAAGTTCGTCAGAGCTTTAATCACAAGTTTTCTCATAACAAGTGGAAGGTAAACAAAAGCATGAATATACTTGGAATAGCATAAGCTAGTAGGTAGGTATGGTGGACTCTTTCTAATAACTTGGTTTAGGGAGTTGGATGCATGAGTGGAACTCATACTTTGTTGTGGAGGCTAGCAAAAGACTGGGAGCGACAAACTAAGAGAGCAATAATGGCCATAATCATGCAGAGCGACAAAACATCATTGATCAAAGCATAAAGTGATACTACAAGTTATAAACTAAAGGATCATACAGGCTATGGTGACTTGAGATAGTCATAACATGGTGTGAGCATGCGCCAAGTCAACCGAAATAAAGCATCAAAGGAGAATACCACAATACTATGCTTTAATATGCTCAAACAACACATGATTCATCCAAGGCACATTAGGCAATCTCAATTGTTTATAACAAGTCATGCTATAGCAATTACTAAGCATAAAGCCAAAACAATATCAAGCGTGGCATGATAAAGCATAGGCCACAGTCAAAAACATGCTATTTTTACCACATAAGTATGAACTTTCCTACTCTTTTCCAAACCAAACCAAACTATTTGCAAACCAATGTATGAAAGAGGGGGTCCAACCAATTTATTCAGAAAACTAAGTAAACCAAGCAAACTAAAAACCAAAACGAAAACGAAAAAGAAGACGCTCCAAGAAAAACACAACTGTGCATGAAACAATAAAAATGAAGTGTTTGGAAGAAACCTGGGATTTTTATTGATGAAGAAGGGGATGCCCTGGGCATCCCCAAGCTTTGAGGCTTGTACTTCTTGGATGTTTCTTGGGGTGACACGAGTGGCATCCCCAAGCTTGAGCTTTAGTCCATCCTTCATCTCATTACTCATTCCTTCCATACACCTGAAATTTTCCTTCATACAAAACTTCACACAATCTCATTAGCAACATTAGTGCACTTAAGATAAATAAGTCTCAAGGTTAAGTTCTAACACCCAATAAACTTCCATGGGAACACTAGCTACTGTAGCACTTCCCTCAAAAATCTCAATTCCCCAAACGAATTCAAAAAGAAACCCACAAGAAGCAAATGCAGAAAATGGCAGAAATCTGTCAAAACAGACAAGCAGGTAAAGACGAATTTTTTCAAACACCTTCTGTTGCTCAAATAAAAACGTGTTGAACTAACTAAAGTTAGATAACAACCTGGGTCAGAAGCAAAAAAAATTAAAGCTCAATCCGACATACAGAGCTCTCTCACGAATTTTTACGGTGAAGCACAGAAATCTGTTTCGGGGCAGCAACTTTCCCAATCATTACTTCTCTCTCATTAGAGGTTACTCTTGGAACAAAAAGCAAATAAAAAGGATAAGGAGAGGTTATTACAGAGGTAATAACTCCCAAGACTCATCTAAACTTTTGGGTTATCTCCCAATAAGTACTTTTCTTTAACGACTTTAAGTTAGGCATAAGAAGCAAAGAAAGAATCAAGTGTTCTCAAATGAAGAAGCATTAAGACCAAATTTTGTTTTCATAGGAGAAGCAAAAGAAATATTTTCTCTATTTTTAGGTAAGTGTTCTATACCTTTCTTGAGTGGGAGTTGATATTTAATGGTTCCTTCTTTCATATCAATGATGGCACCAACAGTTCTAAGAAAAGGTCTTCCCAAAGTAATAGGACAAGAAGCATTGTATTCAACATCCAAAACATAGAAATAAACGGGGACATAAGAATCGTTAACCATAATAAGAACATCATTAAGACTCCCCATGAGTTTCTTTTTAGCATTAGCATCAAGTGGGACATTCAAATAACAATCTTCAAGAGGAGGCAAATCAAGCATATCATAAATCCTTCTAGGCATAATAGAAACCCTACTATCAAGATCACACAAAGCTTTGAAATCAAAGTCATTCACTTTCATATTAATGATGGGTTCCCAACTATCTTCTTGCTTTATAGGAATAGAAGCTTTATGTTTCATCTTTTCTTCTTTAATCTTTATGAGAGCATCAGTAATGTGTTTTGTAAAAGCCATGTTCATAGCACTAGCATTAGGACTTTTAGCAAGCTTTTGTAGGAACTTAATAACTTCAGAGATATTGCAACCATCAAGATAAAAATCAACTTTATCATCTAAAGTAGTAGAACTATTACTATCCTCAACACTAGTGGTGGTGATAGTAGAAACACTAATGTTTCTAGCAATTTCATCTTCTCTTTCCCACATAGCATGTAATTCAGCTAATAGTCTAACATTTTCATCAATTATTACTTGTATAGCATTAGTAGATGCAAAGGGTTGTCATTAGTTTCAACTTTAGCAGCCATTTTATTCAAAGAAGATTGAGCTTCAGCCAAAGATTCTATATTTCTTTCAGCATTAGAGAGTTTTTCCTCAATAGTCTTATTGAAAGCAGTTTGTTTACTAATAAACTCTTTAAGCATAACTTCAAGTTCAGAGGGAGCACTCTTATTATTGTTGTAAGAATTTCCATAAGCATTACCATTGTTGGGAGGATATGGCTTATAATTGTTGTTACCAAAATTGTTCCTATAAGCATTATTACCATAAGCATTGTTGCCAAAAATTTTATTTCTTATGAAGTTCACATCAACTTGCTCTTCTTGAGCAACCAAAGAGGCTAAAGGAACATTATTTGGATCAATATGGGCTTTCCCATCAACAAGCATAGACATAATAATATCAATCTTATCACTCAAGGAGGAGGTTTCCTCAACAGAATTTACCTTCTTACCTTGTGGAGCTCTCTCAGTATGCCATTCTGAATAATTAACCATCATATTGTCCAAAAGTTTTGTTGCACCACCCAAAGTAATGGTCATAAAGGTACCTCTAGCAGCAGAATCCAATAGGTTCCTTGAAGAATAGTTCAATCCTGCATAAAAAGTTTAGATGATCATCCAAGTAGTCAGTCCATGAGTGGGACAATTCTTTACCAAAGATTTCATTATTTCCCAAGCTTGAGCAACATGCTCATTATCAAGTTGTTTAAACTTCATTATTTCACTTCTCATGGATATAATCTTAGTAGGATGATAGTATTTTCCAATAAAAGCATCTTTGCACTTAGTCCAAGAATCAATACTATTCCTAGTTAAGGAATTCAACCATTCTTTCGCTTTTCCTCTCAAAGAGAAAGGAAACAATTTCAGTTTAATAATATCACCATCTATATCCCTATGCTTTTGCATCTCACAAAGTTCAACAAAGTTATTTAGATGGGAAGCAGCATCTTCATTACCAATACCAGAAAATTGCTCTCTCATAACAAGATTGAGTAAAGCAGGTTTTATCTTAAAGAAAGTATTTTTCAGCCACAGGTGGAGCAATATGTGTGCTCATAAAATCATTGTTGTTGGTGCTAGTGAAGTCACACAACTTAGTGTTTTCAAGAGTAGTCATTTTTTTGGGTTTTCAAATAAGAAAGCAAACAAGTAAAACTATTTTTTTGTGTTTTTGAAGAACAAAACAAGCAAACAAAAGCAAAAAGAAACTAAGCAAAACAAAAACAACAAAGTAAAGAGATTGGTTATGAGGGACTCCCCTTGTGAAGATGTCCTTGACTCCCCAGCAACGGTGCCAGAAAAATGCTTGATGGCTCTAAGTATGGCGCCCAGAAAAATGCTTGATGGCGGTGTTGATGTAGAGCTCGTTGGGAACCCCAAGAGGAAGGTATGATGAGCACAACAGCAAGTTTCACTCAGTTATGAAACCAAGGTTTAATCGAACCAGTAGGATCAAGGAAACACCCCAAAGGTGTTACTAGCTGAGCTTTGGCAGGGAGCACTACGGGTGCTAGTAGCAACGTGGAGACCTGCACAACACAACCACAGAACTTTGTCCCCAACTTGCGATGAGGATGTCAATCTCACCGTGTTTTGCAGAAAACAAATATTAAACGTATCGAATGGAAAGTAGTAAAAGTTTGCAAAAAGTAAACACAAAGTAGTAAAAGATTGTAGATTGTATGTAAAGAAAAAGGACCGGGATCCATAGTTCACTAGAGGTGGCTCTCCTTAAGATAGATAACATGCTAGGTGAACAAATTACAGCGGGGCAATTGACAAACACCGAGAAAGCAATACATGCATATACTAATCATCTTGACTCCTCTAAGACTTGATTGGGCATTACAACATAATACATAGACCGCCATCTAATTGCATCTATGACTAATAATCCACCTTCAGGTTATCATCCAAACCCCCTCCAGTGTTATGTTGCAAGCAATAGATTATTGCTTTACGAACTGCGTGTAAAGTAAACAATACGATTGTTCTATGAACAAAGGATTGTTGTTTTCTCCCTAGTAGCAACAGCACATCTAGTACCTTAGAGATTTCTGTCACTTCCCCAGATTACCAGAGGCATGAACCCACTATCGAGCATAAATACTAACTCTTGGAGTTGCTAGCATCTACTTGGCCAAGATAGCTACTAACAACGGAAAGAATGCAAGATCTCAAATAACGAAGACATGATAGAATCAATAATCAATCTGAAATAGCATCTCAATATCCATCGGATCCCCACAAACACAACATGCAGAATTACAAATAGATGATCCTGATCATGAACGGAGCTCAGAAGATCTAAACATGAAAGCACAAAGGAGGAGAACCAGCCATCTAGCTACTACATGGATCCGTAGTCCAAGGATGAACTACTCACGCATCACACCGGAGGCTTGCATGGTGATGAAGAAGGCCTCCAGGGTGAATTCCCCTCTCCGGCAGGGTGCCGGGAAGAGCTTCAGATCCCTCCCGATCTAGGGATGGAGATGACGGCGGCTACAGACTCTTTCGTGGATTTTTGATTGGGTACTTAGGGTTTACGTCCCGAGGGCATCTTATATTCGGAAGGGGAGGCCGAGGGGGTGCCAGGGCTGGCCTCACCACCCCCTGGCGCGGGCCAGGCTGGGACGCGCGGCCAGGTGGTGTGGTGGCCCCCTGGTCCTTCTCCGTCTCGTATTCTAGCACTTGATCACTTCCGAAATAATAGGCTCTTTGGCTTTTGTCCCGTCCAATTCCGAGAATATTCATTTTCTGAATTTCCTGGAACCAAAAACAGCAGAAAACAGGTAGCTGGCACTATGGCTCTTGTTAATAGGTTAGTCCAAGAAATCATATGAAAAGTACACCAAAGTTGGAACAAAACACAAGAAAGTGGATAAAACCAAGCATGGAACATCAAAAATTATAGATACATTTGCAATGTATCAAGTAGGAATTGTAAAGTAGCACCATTAGTAAAGTAAGGACAGCAGTAACAACATTAGTAAACAGTAGGATTCGAGTGCGGTAGGCATCGGGATGGATGGACGGGTGTTGCATGGACAAGACAATTCACATGGCAATCAGAACATAGGGAAATTGCAGATAAATAAGATAAAGCATCCAAGTACTAGATAATCCTAGGCATGTGTCCCATATATAGTCATACGTGCTCGCAATGAGAACTTGCACAACATCTTTTGTCCTGCCAGCCCATTTGCAGCGGGGCCTCAAGAGAACTACTAGAAATTAAAGTGCTCCTTTTAATAGAGCACCGGAGCAAAGCATTAACACTCCGTGAACACATGTGATCCTCACATCAAAGCCATTCCCTCCGGTTATCCCGATTTCTGTCACTTTGGGGCCATTGGTTTTGGACAACAACGTGTGTATACAACTTGCAGGTAAGACCAAAAACAATACTATCATAATGAATCAACAACATGTTCAGATCTGAAATCATGGCAGTCAAACCCTAGTGACAAGCATTAAGCATAACAGGTCGCAACAAAGTCATAAAGCACTAATAGAAGATACTAGGCACCATGCCCTAACAATCTGATGCCATTACATGAACGGTCTCATCCAACCCCTACCATCCCCATAGCCTACAACGGGGGAATTACTCACTCATGGATGGGGGAAACATGGATGGTCGATGGAGAAGTGATGGTGATGATGATGGCGATGATCTCCTCCAATTCCCCGTCCCGGAAGGGTGCCAGAACAGAGTTTCTTGTGCTGTTTCGTGGAATCTGGTGGTGGCAGCGGAGCGAAACTCCTTCTGGAAAAACATCGAACCCCCCTAAGTTTTTAGGTCAGAAGGCAACTTATAGGCGAAGAGGGAGACCGAGGGGGTGTCTAGGGCGGCTAGACCACCCCCTAGCGCGGCCAGGCCCAGCCCGCGTAGCCAGGTGGTGTGGCTGGGCCCCAGCCCCACTCCGTCTCGTATTCTGGCTCCGGGAGTCTTCCGGTGAAATAGGATTTTTGGCATATTTTCCGGGATTTTTCCTGATAGTTGATTTTCTGCACAAAAACTAGACACCAAAGTAATTCTGCTGAAAACAGCGTTAGTCCGTGTTAGTTGCATCCAAATCACACAAGGTTAGAGGAGAAACAATAGCAAAAGTGTTCAGGAAAGTAGATACGTTTTGGACGTATCAGGGAAGGTGTGGCAAAGTTTGTGCTAGGTTTTTTTCTCTTATGCACTAGAGGTGCTCGATGAAATGTTTGTGAGAGCGATGCAACTTGAGTTCATAGAGGAAAAACATGATATGAGGTCCCCGAGCCACACTTAAGGTTTCTCCTCTTTGTTTCAGAGTGTCCTAAAAGGTAAGCAACTATTTTGTCGTTTAGACCATGCGGTACTAATTTTAGCATCGTGATTGCGTTTGATATATATGGTTGTATGATGTAGATGAGCCATCCATGGATGTACGGTGACCGACGCTCTAACACTTTTAGAGAAGGCGTGCGTTCTTTTCGCTTTGTGGCTGAGGAGAACAAGCGACGGGATGGTTTTATGTGGTGTCCATGTGTTGACTGTCGGAATGAGCAGGCTCACACTTCCTCAAGAGTCATTTAGATCCACCTTCTTTGGTCCGGTTTTATGTCCGGCTATAATGTTTGGACCAAGCACGGAGAAAGATGGGTTATGATGGAAGATGGCGATGAAGAAGAGAACGATGATGACAACTATCTATCTATGTTCCCTGAATATGCTGATACCACAATGGAAGACAATGAAGAAGAAGGAGGTGAATAACGGGAACCAGATGAGCCTTCTAATGATCTTGGTCGGGTCATTTCTAATGCAAAGCGAGACTACGATACAGAAAAAGAGAGGTTGCAGTTCGAACAAATGTTACAGGACCACAACAAATTGTTGTACCCAACTTGTGAAGATGGCCAGAAGAAGCTGGGTAGCACACTAGAATTCCTGAAGTGGAAGGCAGAGACAGGTGTGAATGACTCAGGATTTGAAACGTTGCTGGTAATAATGGAAAAAGTATCAGAAGAAAAGACTCCTCCTAAATTCGAAGGCTATCTAACGAAGCACCAGGCTAACTGGGATGCACTTGTGAAGTACAAGGAGTCAGAACCTGCTAAGGAAAAGTCGGAAAAAACAAGAAAAACGCCGCGAAGAAGAAATATCACCATCACCTGGGGCCGGGGGCTACGCGACTACCATGTCAAAATGGGATGCTAAAGAGAATGATCTGCCTGCTAAAGGGATCACTCTAGAACCAATATGCAAAGAATGGGATTTGAGGGAAAGAAATTGGTTCCTTGGGCATGGGAGTGAGTATGACGATACTACAGGGGACCTTATTTGCAGTGACGGGATTAGGATACCCCGAGACACATGGCAGAGAGTGGTGAAGGAAATTAAAGAGGGGACAACAGAGTTCTGTCCCGATAGAGAGAAAGACTTGCTAACAAAGGTCCTCGGGAATGATGAACACAGAGAACGAGTACGAGGCCTTGGCCCTAGTTGTATGTGGCAGATGGGGTTTCCCAAAGAAAAATATACTTATAGGAGCCGAGAGAGAGCAAAGAGACGACGATAGGAGGAGGAGGGAGACCGGTTCAAAGAGTTTCTAGAAAGACTTGAAAAGCATCAGCAACAGATTGACAAACTTCGAGGAGTAGCGCGCCTGCAAGATCCTGCACTCGATATTACCGCTGTCCCATCTCAGCGGAGAAGCAGCGTGGCTGAATCAGATGTCCTGCCTGATGATGCACGGATGGTAGATGGTGGTCTCGGCTACCCCATGGATGGAATCAAGGAGCAGACATCTTGTGAGCTCCATCAGAAGGTGAAAAACCTATCCATCAAGGTGGCGGTCGTACGTGCTTTACTGATGACCCACAAGTATAGGGGGTGTATCGCAATATTTTTGATAAGTAAGAGTGTCGAACCCAACGAGGAGCAGAAGGTGCTGGCTAGTGGTATGGATCAGGAATTCTCTACAAATACTTAGCAAACGGATTTTTAGGGGTTTTTGGTAAAGCAAGTAAACAAAGTACGAGTAAATAAAAGACAGTGGGAATAAATGCAGCAAGTGGCCCAATACTTTATGCAGCAAAGGACAAGCCGGTTGTATTACTTAAGATGACCAAACGTTCTCGAGGACACATGGGAAGACTGTCAAGTGCTTTCGCTTCATATAGTTGATTAATCTTCTTTAGCTTGCTAAGTGCTGTGTGGGTGAACCTATGCTAATGTACCGACCTTCCTAGGACTAATACATACTTGTGATTATAACCCTTGCAAACATCCGTAAGTACAAGAAAGTAATTAAGGTAGAAACCTAACCACAACTTTAAACTCTAAGACCCTTACGTCCCTTATGCAACGGTTTCCTAACGGGGGTTCAGTTTTCTGTCACTCCGGCAACCCCTACGATTAGTAGCCAAATACACAATGCATTCCCCTAGGCCCATATAGGTGAAGTTTCATGTAGTAGATGTCCACATGACACCACTAGAAGAAGTACACCACAACTTAAATATCAAACTATTGAACCTTTCTCAACACAACTCCACTACTAAAAACATGACTTCTCCCATGTCCTCAAGAACAAAACGAACTACTCACAAGACATCATATGGATCATGACCAGAGATGGAAAAACGATGTATAACAATCTGAACATAAACAATAATTCAATGGTTCACTCAATAGCATCAACTACAAAGAGTAATCAACACCGGGAAAGTTTCCCCTATGAACTAATGCAAGATTCAACCCAATTGTTACAGCAATATGGAGATGGTGATGAGGGTGCTGATGGTGATGATGGTGGTGGTGGTGATGATGATGATCCCGATGAAGTCCAGCTTGATGGTGGTGTTGATGGTAACGATCTCCCCTCTTCGGGAAGGAATTCCCTCGGCAGAAATCTGTCTACCGGAGAGATCTCTCTCTCTCGGTGTTTTCCGCCCCGCAGAGGCAGCGGAATCTTTCTGTGGTCGCTCCCCTGAGTCTTAGGATTCGGGAGGATAATATACGCCAGAGGGGAGTGCCAGGGGTGGACCAGGGCGGCCACACCACCTGGTGGCGCGACCTAGGCTGGCCCGCGCCAGGGGGTGGTGTGGGGCCCCTGTGGCCCATCTCCAGCCCTCCTTATGTCTTCCTCCGTCTTCTGGAAAATAGGATTTTCCGTATATTTTCCCGGATTTTCCGATCTTCGCGAATTTTGCCTCCAAACAACACCTTTTCCATCAAAATCCTGACTGCAACGGTCCATGCTCCAAAAGTTATCAACCATGCAAAAACAGATGAAATAACATAAGTATCACCTCTCAATATGAAATATATCAATGAATAATAGTGAATTATGACATAGAATAGTGATGCAAAATGGATGTATCAACTCCCCCCAAGCTTAGACTTTGCTTGTCCCTAAGCGAAACTGAGCTCAATAAACATGGCCTCAGGTTTATGGAGTGAAGAGTCGATAAAAGAATACGGACAAGAAGCATCACATTCATCAAATACATAGATCATAATAGAAGACAACTCACTATTATATAACTCAACTTGCAATGAGTAAAGGAAACACAATACAGATACATGAAGTAAATCATAATTGGTAATGGCAAACTTAGCTCTTGGTCAAAGAATAGTTGATAATTTGATGGAGTTCACAAATAGCAGGTTTTCAATGATAGCTTTCAAAGTAGTAAACATCAAGATAAGAGCAAAGTGCAAAACAAGGAACATAAGAAATATGATTTGAATAAATTATCATATGAATGAATGAAACACATCAACTCAAAATACTTGCTGAGATAGAGAGGAAGTAGGTTTACTGACTCAACTACAAAGTAAAAGAAGGGCCCTTCACAGAGGGAAGCAGGGATTTCAAGTCTCATAAAGATCTCCCAAAAATTATGATACTTACTAGCTTTCAGCTCTCATTGCCCCTATCATAGGCATCTTTAGGTGATTAAGGTTAAAGTGATCAAATATGAGGATATGCATTGACAAGTTGTAAATTGAGAATCTCATGTCCCTTGAATACAAGGGTCGCTCCTCATGCTACTCAAGTTTAGTCACCGGTAAGTTCTTGTCATCGTAAGCATATGTCTATCATAGAGAACCGCCAACGGGGTATCCCTTGCCCGACGATACGGAAGAATCCCCATATCAAAATGACAAGGCAAGCAGACAACAAGCATCTCAACAATCTTCTTATTTACCATGGGAATATGGTGCTTTTTTCTCTCTTTCCTCTTTTCATAATATCTCTTTTTTTCTCAATATCGGACTCTTTTTTATAATAAGAATGCTTCATAGATACTTGTTATGGTTACGATGCAGGTTTCCACCATGTCAGCATGGATTAGACCAGCGGCCTAGGCATTTCTCTAACGCATATGCATAACTCCATGGACTTACAAGCTCCCCTTTCATTTCACACCGACGACATCCATAGAGAAAAGAACATGATATCAACTTGGTACAAAGTACCAATGCAATGTTGAAAGTGTTCCCCATGACAGCATGGTTCTACTAATTCACAACTTACAAAGCGCAAGCATATACGCAACATAGGTGAGCACAATGGTTCAAGTTTATTAAGTGCAAGAAAGTAAAGTGTGCCATCAAGTTCGTGAGAGCTTTAATCACTAATTTTCACATAACAAGTTTAATTTGGGAGGTAGATAAAACAAGAATTTACTTGGAATAGCAATAATGCTACTAGGTAGGTATGGTGGACACAAATGGCATGGGTTTTTGGTTTAAGGGATTGGATGTACGAGAAGAATTCCCTCTCAGTACAGGTTTTTGGCAAGCAAGGTTGGGTAGCAAGTACAAGAGTTGAAGGAAGCAAACAAACATACAACGATAAAGACAAACATGCAATCGTCCTTGGAAGCACAAAAGATCTTAACTAGAGAAAAGTAAACTCATGAGCAAATCAAGAAAGAAAGATTATGAAATTATTTTTCTTTAGAGTACTTTTATCTTTTTCATTCAACTCTCAAAAGGTGTTGCTACTGACCGAGCCAGGTTTGCCAAAACCAACTAAATTAACTCAATGATCCCAAAGTGATACCAATTCTAACAACAACATCAATCATATAACCACGAATTAAAAACTAATATAAGCTATGCAAAAGAGTAAATGATAGAACTTCTCATTAATATTCCATAACGGCAACTCACTACATATCTAACGAGAGAGGGGACACTTCCATAATGCAAACCATCCTACATAATAACTTCTCTATTCATGATATGACTCTACTAAAAAGGTAAAAAGATAGAAGATAGTGATATGATACCGTGGCACTCCCCCAAGATTGGAACAAACCAAGGGGATGCCAAACCTGATGACGAATTACTCCTTCGGTGGTGGTGGTATCCTCTCGATGAGCTCTCTGATAAGTTTCCCCAAGTCCTCAATCTCAAAGGTGAGATTACGAATCAGCTATGAGTTTTGCTCACTGCGGCTCATGATCATATCGGGTTGAGAATTCTAGCTCTTGCTATTCTTTCCCCACTCTTCCTCCTTGAAGTCTTCTTTTCCTGCATGGCTAGAACAAGGCAAATCCCAACTGGAGGGTAATTTCCCCTTGGGCATATTCTGGTATTGATGCTCATGGATAAGAGTATGGAAAGGATTCTTGGTGCGTGGAGGAAGTGACCATGGATCCAAACTGTGACGAGGAGCTTTCCCCCCAGTCTACATCCGTGCAGTCCATCTAACCCTGGCAGGTTTTGTCACCACTCCAATGCTTGCAATGGTAGTGCCGGTGTGCGGATGTTGGCCCTGCTCCTCTTCATCTTCACTCTTGATCTCCTTCTCCTTCCTGGGGTCTTGGAGGTCTTCCTCCATAGGCTCCTTCCCTTTATCCTTGGCGCACACCATTGTGCTTCTAAGCTTTCAAAGAATATGTCCTAGCAGAAACAGATCAAAACGAAAACATGACGAAAACACGATATATGAACCTCGGAAGATCCGGGGGGTTATATATTACAAAGTTTCATAACACAAGGAAGGTACTGGGAGAAAACGAGTCAGAGGCGGAGTCTAGGGTGGACTCACCACCTGGTGGCGCGGCCAAGGGAGGGCCCGCGCCATAGGGTGGTGTGAGCCACCCTGGCTCCGTTTCCGTCCCTTTTTCGCTTCGTAGCTTCCCATATTGACTGAAAACTGCAAAAGTATAGTTGGATTGTATTTTCGCGGAACTTTTCTTACCAGAACTGTTACCTATTTGGGAGCGGACTCTGCAGATCTTTGATTTTGGTCCCTGATAAATCTTTCCGGAGTTACAACTTGAAAGGCATCAACATCTTCATTGTAAGAATCTCCAGCAATATAGTGCTTGAGTCGCTGCCCATTCACTACTTGTGTAGTATCATCTTTTAAAGAAGAAATTTTTATTGCTCCTGAACGGTATACTTCTTCAATAGTGAAAGGTCCTTCCCATTTTGACAGTATCTTTTGTGCAAAAAACCTGAGACGAGACCTATACAATAGAACTTTCTCACCAACATGAAATTCTCTCTTAAGTATTCGCTTGTCATGCCATCTTTTAACTTTTCCTTAAAGAGCCTAGCATTTTCATAGGCTTCACTCCTCCATTCATCTAAAGAACTTAAGTCAAATAATCTTTTCTCACCAGCGAGCTTACAATCTCTATTTAGTTCTTTGACTGCCCAGTAAGCTTTGTGTTCTAATTCTAAGGGTAGGTGACAGGCTTTCCCATAAACCATTTTATAAGGAGACATCCCCATAGGATTTTTGTAAGCAGTTCTATAAGCCCATAAAGCATCATTCAACTTTTTAGCCCAGTTTTTTCTAGATCTATTAACAGTCTTTTGCAAGATGGATTTAATTTCTCTATTTGATAACTCTAGTTACCCGCTAGTTTGGGGGTGATAAGCTGAAGCGATTCTATGATTAACATCATATTTAGCAAGGGTCTTTCTAAAACCACCATGAATGAAATGAGAACCCCATCAGTCATGAGATACCTAGGCACTCCAAACCTAGGAAAGATAACATCCGTAAGCATTTTTAGAGAAGTCTCCCCGTCAGCACTCTTTATAGGAATGGCTTCTACCCACTTAGTAACATAATCAACGGCAATAAGAATATGAGTGTACCCTTTCGAAGGAGGGAAAGGGCCCATAAAGTCAAATCCCAGCAATCAAAGGGTTCAATAACTAGAGAGTAGTTCATAGGCATTTCATTGCGTCTAGAGATATTACCGACACGCTGACATTCATCACAAGATAAAACAAATTTTCTTGCATCTTTAAAAAGGGTAGGCGAGTAGAAACCTGATTGTAGCACCTTTTGCGTAGTTCTATCTCCTGCATGATGTCCTCCATAAGCACTACCATGACATCTACACAATATCTCCTTTTGTTCATATTCTGTAACACATCTTTGCATAATACCATCCACTCCTTCTTTGTATAAGTGTGGGTCATCCCAAAAATAATGCCTCAAATCATAGAAGAACTTCCTTCTTTGCTGAGCTATAAAAGTTGGAGGCAAATACTTGGAGACAATAAAGTTAGCATAATCAGCATACCAAGGGCTCCCTCGCGAGCTTACCCCTACTACAGCTAATTGTTCATTTGGGAAACTATCATTAACAGGCATAGGGTCAAAAGAGATGTTTTCCAATCGAGATAAATTATCAGCTACAGGATTTCCAGCACCCTTCCTATCTACTATATGTAGATCAAACTCTTGTAAAAGCAGCACCCATCTAATAAGCCTAGGCAGCATGATCAGTATGAATGGTGACTTTTGAGTCTACAATATAGGGCCTAAACTTATCACAAGCAAAAACGACAGCTAGAAATTCCTTTTCAGTAGTAGCATAATTCTTTTGAGCAGCGTCTAGAGTCTTACTAGCATAATGGATAACGTTTAACTTTTTATCAATTCGTTGCCCAAGGACAGCACCTATAGCAAAATCACTAGCATCACACATTATTTCAAAGGGTAAACTCCAATCAGGTGGTTGAATAATATGGGATGTAGTTAAAGCCTTCTTAAGAGTTTCAAAAGCTTCCTTACAATCATCATCAAAAACGAAGGGTACATCTTTTTGAAGAAGATTAGTGAGGGGTTTTGATATCCTAGAAAAGTCTTTAATAAACCTTCTATAGAAACCGGCATGACCAAGGATACTACAAATACCTTTGATGTCTCTTGGACATGGCATCTTCTCAATTGCCTCAACCTTAGCTCTATCAACTTATATGCCTCTTTCAGAAACTTTATGCCCAGGGACAATCCCTTCATTAACCATGAAGTGGCATTTCTCCAAATTAAGAACAAGATTAGTTTTTTCACATCTCTGCAAAACTTTATCAAGGTTGTGCAGACAATTATCAAAAGAAGTACCATAGACAGAAAAGTCATCCATGAACACTTCTACAGTTTCCTCACAAAAACCATGAAAGATAGCAGACATGCACCTTTGAAAAGTAGTAGGAGCATTACATAAACCAAAAGTCATACGTCTATAAGCATAAGTTCCGTAAGGGCAAGTAAAAGTAGTTTTTTCTTGATCTTGTTGTTTAACAGCAATTTGAGAGAAACCATAATAACCATCAAGAAAACCAAAATGGGTCTTTTTAGACAACCTTTCCAACATTTGATCAATAAAAGGAAGCGGGTAGTGATCTTTCTTAGTAACTTTATTGACTTTTCTAAAATCAATGCACATCCTGTAGCCTACTACTATTCTTTGAGGAATAAGCTCATCATTATCATTAGGAACAACGGTAATACCTCCTTTTTTAGGAACACAATGAACATGACTAACCCATTCACTATCAGCAATAGGGTAGATAATACCAGCATCAAGGAGTTTCAATACCTCATTCATTACCACTTCCTTCATCCTAGGATTTAAACGTCGTTGGTGCTCTACAACCGGCTTTGCATCTGGTTCTATGTTGATAGAATGCTGACATATAGTAGGTGAAATCCCTTTTAAATCATCCAAAGTATAGCCCATAGCTCCTTGGTGTTTCCTCAAAACCGCCAATAACCTTTCTTCTTCCTTTCTTGAAAGTTTAGAGCTAATAATAACATGATATATCTTTTTATCATCAATATAAGCATATTTAAGATCATCAGGGAGAGGTTTTAGATCGAAAACCGGATCCTTTTTAGGTGGCAACGTGGTACCCAAGTCTTCTATAGGCAAGTTATGCTTGAGCATCTTAGGCTGATCACGAAGAATCTTGTCAATCTCATTCCTTTCTTCCATGAAGATTTCACTTTCATGATCTTCCATAAATTGCTGCAAAGCATTGTTAGGAGCAAGAGAAATAGAAGCAAGTTGTTTAACTCTAAAATCCTCATTATGGGTTTCCTCTTCACAAGGTTCCTTAGTGAATTTCGAGAAATTAAACTCATAAGATTCCCCAGCAAACTTAGTCAAGATTTTCTCCCTTTTGCAATCTATAATAGCTCCACAAGTACTCAAGAAAGGTCTTCCAAAAATAATAGGATAAGTTTTACTAGCAGCTGAACGGAGTACTAGAAAATCAGCAGGGTACTTAATCTTACCACAAAGAACTTCCATGTCATGTACAAGACCAATTGGAGAGATGGTCTCTCTATTAGCAAGGTGAATAACCACATCAATCTCTTCCAATTCGCAGGGACTAATTTCATGCATAATATCTCTGTAAAGCTCATAAGGAATAGCACTGGAACTTGCACCAATATCACATAAACAATAATAGCAATGATCACCAATTCTAACAGAAAGCACAGGAACACTAGCTTTTTTAGTTCTATTAGGATGTGAAACAATATTAGAAGCATCCTCACAAAAGACTATGTGTCCATCTTCTATGCTTTTAGTGACAAGGTCTTTCACAATTGCTACCACAGGTTCTACATTTATTTGTTCATCAGGTTTTACAGTTCTTTTTTCACTTTTGGTGATTACATTAGTTATCATAGGATGATCCTTTACCTTTTCTGGGAAGGGAATCTTCTCGATATAAGGTTCAGGTAAGATGGGATCAACAATGCAATACTCAGCACTCCCAATAGGAACATAGTCAACAATATCTTTGTAAGGTGCATGGTATTTATTCCATCCCCTTTTTGGAATTTCAATATAAGAACCAAAAGCTCTAAAGCAATTGGTAATAACTTGCAAATCAAGACCATAAGCATTACTAATATTTTGAAAGTCATCAGTTCCCATAAAAGATTCAATGCATTCATAATCATAATTTATACCTGACTTTCTACCTTTTTCATTCTCCCAAGCTTCAGCATTATCTTGAATACGGTCCAGAAGATCCCATTCAGCTTCTTCTTCCATGCGAGTGAATGATCTAGCACAAGAACCGTCCAATAAATCCTTGTCATGTAGAGGGAGTCTTGCATAAAAGTTATTGATAATAATATTGTTGGGGAGCTCATGAATGGGACATTTGAGCATTAGTAACTTCAATCTCCCCCAAGCTTGAGTTGTACTCTCTCCATCAAGAGGCCCAATGTTGTATATTTGATTCCGATCTTTATGAATCTCACTGGGAGGATAAAACTTTGAATAAAAGAGAGGCACTATTTCCTCCCATTCCAGAGCTTGACCATTCTTCAGCAGCTTATACCATTCCTCATCTCTTCATTTTAGTGACAATGAGAATAACTTCTTCTTAACTTTATCTGTAGTAATACCTGCACACTTGAAAAACCCGCATAATTCGTGTATAAAGAGTAAATGATCACCGGGATGGACAGTTCCATCCCCAACATAGTAGTTATCCATAACACGATCAATAATTCTTGTAGGTATTTTAAAAACATCATTCTCAGCAGGTGGTCGCTTATCTACTACCTTAGCGGTGGTAGTAGCATTACCAAATAAGAAACTCAACGAATTATCCATAACGAAAATAAAGCAACTAGCAGAAGTAAACAATACTCACAGTAGAAGTTTCCTTTACCAGTTCCACTCTCCAATAGAGCTTCACTCCCCGGCAACGGTGCTAGAAAATAGTCTTGATGACCCACAAGTATAGGGGATGTATCGCAGTATTTTCGATAAGTAAGAGTGTCGAACCCAACGAGGAGCAGAAGGTGCTGGCTAGTGGTATGGGTCAGGAATTCTCTGCAAATACTTAGCAAACGGATTTTTAGGGGTTTTTGGTAAAGCAAGTAAACAAAGTACAAGTAAATAAAAGACAGTAGGAATAAATGCAGCAAGTGGCCCAATCCTTTATGCAGCAAAGGACAAGCCGGTTGTATTACTTAAGATGACCAAACGTTCTCGAGGACACATAGGAAGACTGTCAAGTGCTTTCGCTTCATATAGTTGATTAATCTTCTTTAGCTTGCTAAGTGCTGTGTGGGTGAACCTATGCTAATGTACCGACCTTCCTAGGACTAATACATACTTGTTATTATACCCCTTGCAAACATCCGTAAGTACAAGAAAGTAATTAAGGTAGAAACCAAACCACATCTTTAAACTCTAAGACCCTTACGTCCCTTGTGCAATGGTTTCCTAACGGGGGTTCAGGTTTCTGTCACTCCGGCAACCCCTACGATTAGTAGCCAAATACACAATGCATTTCCCTAGGCCCATATAGGTGAAGTTTCATGTAGTAGATGTTCACATGACACCACTAGAAGAAGTACACCACAACTTAAATATCAAACTATTGAATCTTTCTCAACACAACTCCACTACTAACAACATGACTTCTCCCATGTTCTCAAGAACAAAATGAACTACTTACAAGACATCATATGGATCATGATCAGAGATGGAATAATGATGTATAACAATCTGAACATAAACAATAATTCAACGGTTCACTCAATAGCATCAACTACAAAGAGTAATCAACACCGGGAAAGTTTCCCCTATGAATTAATGCAAGATTCAACCCAATTGTTATAGCAATATGGAGATGGTGCTGATGGTGATGATGGTGGTAGTGATGATGATATTGATCCTGATGAAGTCCAGCTTGATGGTGGTGTTGATGACGACGATCTCCCCTCTCCGGGAAGGAATTCTCCCGGCAGAAATCTGTCTGCCGGAGAGATGTTTCTCTCTCGTTGTTTTCCGCCCTACAGAGGCGGCGGAATCTTTATGTGGTCGCTCCCCAGAGTCTTAGGGTTTCAGAAGGAGAATATACGCCAGAGGGGAGTGCCAGGGGTGGACCAGGGCGGCCACACTACCTGGTGGCACGACGTAGGCTGGCCCGCGCCAGGGGTGGTGTGGGCCCCTGTGGCCCATCTCCAGTCCTCCTTCTGGCTTCTTTCGTCTTCTGGAAAAATAGGGTTTTCTGTATATTTTCCTGGATTTTCCGATCTTCGCGAATTTTGCCTCCAAACAGCATCTTTTCCTTTAGAATCCTGACTGCAGCGGTCCATGCTCCAAAAGTCATCAACAATTCAAAAACAGATGAAATAACATAAGTATTACCTCTCAATACGAAATATATCAATGAATAACAGTGAATTATGACATAGAATAGTGATGCAAAATGGACGTATCATTTACCTTGTCCACCTGAGGCACGCTGGCATGGCCATGAGATTCTAGCTATCTATGCTAAAGTCGGGGTGGATGAAATTGCAATAGGGTGGGACTCAATGGAACTTGACATCCCTGGACCTGAAGGTGAGAGGACACTCGGAGATGTATTGGGTGGTATCATTCTATGGGACAAGAACAACATCAAGCTTCCAGGCTCGGCTCCAAGGCCAACACCTCCTCCGAGTCGTTGCATGTCACCTTCACCTCCAAGAATCCCACCCCATTACTATGACCACCACAGCGTGAGTCCATCTCGATTGATTTCCTGAGATATCATGTAATAAATAACTCATTATTTTTCTTTATCGGGCAGGGTTTGGAACCAGTTCATGAGCACGGTTATGGGTCACTTTAGTGAGAAGCTGACGTTTAAGCCGGTCTCGGTAAGTAGTACACGCATCTCTTTACTTCTAGTTTCAATACAATTATGATGCTAGATTATTATTTTGATTGAATTCTATTCTCATAAATTGCGTGAGGCAGCCACCCAGGAAGAATATATGTAGAATCTATGTTTGCGAGTTCATTTGGACGTTTACCACTAAGCACAAAGATTATAGAGTCGATGTAATCAATACATTCACAACATTATTTTATTACCGTCACTTTTTGTTATCATGATTGATATTCATATTGATCTCCTTTTTCTTACCAGAGCAACGCATACTAGGAATTGTTGAAGAACTGGCAGGATTCTTGATGAACAAGATGATAGATGACACCGGAGAATTTAGTGTGAATAGGCGCTACCGATAATCCCCGATCGTGTAATTGAATAGACGAGGTCCAGTCCCGGTAATTGTGATGTCCATGTAACTATCATGTATATATTTGTATGCTCAATCCTAAGACAAGTTGTCTTATATATGCACAAATGTGTACGGTATGTGGTAATATGGAAAACTATTTTGAAATGAAAAAATAAATAAATAAAATGATACAAAATGAATTCTCTATCACGGCAGAGAAAGTGCCTAAAATGTTGCTGCGGCAGAGAACCATTTGTCCCGGTTCGTAATAGGAACCGGGACTAATGGGGGGCACCCATCGGGCCTGTTCGTCTACGGTACCAAAGTTCTCGGGCCAGCGCATGGCGGTACCTAAGTGGCCTAAAATTGCCTCCTTTCGAAATGTTGGGCCGCCAACTACTGAGAGGAGCCATTTCGAGGTAAACTCATCGCACCCCTGCCAAATTCAAACATTCCGTTAAACTGCCCCGTGAAGTAGACGGTCGGGACCCTCATGTCGGTCATCTGTCTGTGACGCGAGCACCAACGCGGCAACCTATTAGGCAAATCGGGTAACTAAGTGGATTGGATGCGTTGACCAATTTCACAAATCCATTCCCCTAGCACCGGCGGCGTCGGAATCCACCCTCTAGGCAGGACAATCCCTTCGGACATTTGACGTTCGGCGCCAAGTTGTTGTGCCCAGTTGCTACGCCCAGTCGCTGATCTCGAGCTCCAATTGTGCATGTTGTAGCCGCCGTTGCGAGGCTCTAGCCTGCCTCCGCCGCCCACGAGCCGAGCAGCTCGGAGGATGGCAGATCCTACTACCTAGGAAGAAGAAGTTCTGGATACAAGCGGGTGAGGTACCCTTCTCTTTGCTATTCGCACTAATTATAACTACTAGCTGGCTACTGAACCTAAAATTGTTTGTTAGCCCAACGCTGACAAACATATTTTGTCCACAGTTTTCTGTCAAGTGGGATCTCCGCAGACCACCCTTACCTGGTTATGGTAGTCCTCTTGAGGTACGAATCTGAGGGCAAGTGGTATGGACACCATTGTATCACGATGGAAGAAGCGCCTGCGCAAATCTGCAATATATCTGGTATGGTTGTTGCTATGCGTAATCATGATAAATTATGGCCGAAGTAGACTGCAAAGTTCATCTTCATGGATGAACGTGGCATCATGGTTCCTCTAACGTGTGACAGTCGGCTAATTGGGTTGAAGAAAAGGTATGCTTCGGCTTGCATGTTTGAGCAGAATTGTGATGTACAAGATCTAGAAGCTGCTGCAACTGGGAGTCACCCTTCTATTCTTGGACAGGGTGGTTGCTCAAACCCAATTAGCTCCTGGTAAGCAAAAGAATCTCGGGGTTCGCATGTTTGTGCTGAATTGTAATTTTTGTTTTATTTACTCTGTAGATATTGGGAAGTTATGCAACGGTCGTGTTTCTTTGACAGGACGCTCCGCAAGGTTAGAAACATGACTGCTAGGTCAGTCATTTTGCTGCCCGAAGAAATTCAAAACTAGTGGAAAGATGATGCTGGACACGATTCTGGTGCCCATTGTCCCGGCGATGCAGAGTACGTTAAGCTAAGAAAATTGGCACCGATTCTGGTGCCCATCACATAAAGATCTACATAATAGGTTTGACCACAGATTGAGATGACTTAGTTTAATTTAATGTTTCTAACTACCACAATCCCTCTGGCGTTAACTATGGTCATAGGTTTTTCTATCGGTGCCCTTCTAATCCTGAATTTATCACAAAAATCTTCATATATGAAAGAAGTAGTTGCACCCGTATCAAATAAAACTTTTCTAGGATTTGTGAGAATATTGAGCGTACCTATCACCGCTTGATCCGAGTTATCCACCTCCTCCAAGGTTGCACAATTCAGCTTTCCAGTAGGTATATCCCTCTTGCCATTATCATTTTTGCCATAGCTTCCACCTCTGTTAGGCTGTCCACCTCCGCCTCCACTGGCTTGTCGTCCACCCTTTGTGGGCCAACCACTGGGTGGTTTGTTTGGGCAATCGGGCTTAATATGACCCTTTTGACCACAACCAAAACAAATAATCACTGGCTTCATGCAATCCTTACTAATATGTCCCGGAAGTTTGCAATTGTGACATATGACATTCCTTCTAGGATTGAATTGTCCTCCAGTGTTGTTGCTACTCTTGTTGTTGTTGTTGTAGGGTCTGTTTCTTGGTTGGAATTCCAAATTGCTTTTGGGTTTAATTGCTTGAATCCTCTTTGTTTCCTTCTTTGCTCTCTTCCTATGGGCCTCTTGGACATTCTTGTAATCATCTTCAAAGGTTATAGCTGCATCAAGCAACTATTGAAAAGTTTGGGTGATGGCAAGCCTCAACCGCATCTTCACAAATGGATTTAGTCCACGGATGAACCTCTTCTTCCTTTTCGCCTCCATGCCGAACTCCCGGATGTACTTCATAACACTAGAGTAACCCTGTTGAAGTTCTTCAGACTCCCTACGCTTCAACTCAATGATACTTTCTGGAACATGGTATTCATGGAATCTTTGCTTGAACTCCTCCTAGTTGTACTATCTTCCTGGAAGTTGCATAGCTAACTAACCCTCCCACCATGCTGCTGCAGGTCCGGTCAATAGATTTGTTACATACCTTAGTTTTACTTCCTCATTGCGTCCAACAGTTTTCAACTTTCTTTCGGTATCTGCTAACCAATCCTCTGCATCTATTGGTTCTAGGGTGGATGCAAAAGGTAAAGGCCTTGTATTTTGAAAATCCAAAAGACTAACACCATGTCCTTGAGGTGCCCTCTGCTTTCCCACTCGATCTACTAACCCCTCCATGAATTTGTTCTGGGACTCTTGCATCATTTCCATGTACTACATAAAGTTCTGGTCCATCAATGGCCTCATTGGTGGTGGTGGTGGTAAATTTTCTTGCATTCTGGCGTCTTCATCCGCCTTTCCCTTGGCTTCACGCTCCATGCGCTGATGTTCAGTCTCGTTCTCTACACCCGTTTCCATACCCCCCATGTCCTGTAACATAAAGCGAACACTCATAATTACATCATGCATATGTGTTCTGAGCTCAACTTCATGCATAGAACTAGTCACACAATGGAAAACAAGATCCAAATTAGAACCAAATATCCATTACACACATATTATACATTACAAACAACATAGTTGATACAACATGATTACAAGCCCTTACTATTTAAGCCTTACAAGCTCATGTGGATACTATCCCACTTATTTATTTACATCAAGTTCTTAGACTCTAACTTACGTATCACCGCTGGGATACTCCTACTCAAGGTCACACTCCCCAGAAGCTGCGATGTTCATCGTACATACCCGAAGTACAATCGTGCTGATGTGAAGTAGGACACACCGTCTATGGAACGACTTGCCTCTTCGACGGACGATACTCAGTATCAGAAGTCTCCGGACTTGACACATCATTCAGCTGAAGTGCATCCATACCTTCCAACTCATCTTAAGTATCTTCAGAATTATCCTCATCACTGTCTTCTTCATCCATCTATTGCATCCTGACTCTAGAGGAATCAACAGAATATTCCCCTTCCGGTGCTCCCCAAGTACTATGTGGTACTGGATGACTAGTTCCCTCATCAGGATATCTAGTGGGTTCTGGTATAGGTGAGTAAGGATATGGTGTAAAAGATGCTGGATCTATAGGTATATCCTTGAAAACTGGGTTACCCTATCCACTGCTTCATTCTCTAGTTTAGATGCTAACTTCTCCCTTCTTTCAGGATTTGTTAAATCCTCTAACATATCAACCTGATCTTCCACAATAAACTAATGTGTCTTATACAAAGACCCAACCATAAGTCGATACAGATCCATAAACTTAGAAGCTAGTTTTGGACGCTTCCTTACTAAAGTAAGATGATCTGGTTCAGGTTCCTCGTCTATAGAGTCATGAGGAATCACATAATATGTGCTCAAGCTAACTCTTCTACTTTGTGCTCCCGAACATTGGCTATCGCCTCCACGATAGCAACATGATATGCTGCTAGGTGACTTCTACCTTCACCCATAGGTAAATTGTGATATAAACCAAGCTTCTTTGGTAGTTGGATGCTAACACGATATTTGGCCAACATTCTCCCATCATGGTATGTCATTGTATAAACCGGAATATTAGTTGTGCAACCAAATACTCTCAGAAGTTCTGGAAGTTGTTCAGTTAATGCCCCCTGATAGTCATCGAGAGTCTCTTCTTTCCTTGCCAAAGTCTGTTTTGGAAACTTTGGTGCCATTTCCACTGTATATAAATAACAGAAATAAAAATAATTAGTATCCATTAATTATAATGATGCATCATAATAAAGAATTATCGCAATAAAAAATATAATGAAATATACCCAATTGAATATTCATCATGTAATCTAGAGAAATCTTTACCGTTGCTCCTAAACTCCTATAGGTAATTCCCTTTACTAGGTTTCCAACCTAAGGTCAAAGAAATTGCTTTGATACCAGCTGTGGTGACCCAGTATACCACTGCATGTGTAGGACACTATAGTCGTTGACATGACATCCACATAACACCGTTCTGTAAATATCACATCCATCAGAGTGGTACAACAGCAACATTGCGGGTCCACATTACAAACATACACACTTCATTATTATTACAAACCAGGAGTTCCAAACTTCAAGTGTTACAAAATTACAAACCAAACTTATGTAGTTTCAGCAGAAGATATAAAGTTTAAACTCATACTCTGAATTGAGCTCAACAACTTATTTTATAAAGTTCCTGCTGCTCGGCTCAATTAGTTTATTAATAACTAAGGCAAGTACTCGGACTCGTTTCCCTCCACTCCATAGCATATTTCGTAGTCCACCCCTTCAACTCCTCTGGAAAGGTCTGGCTCCTCGTAGTAGACATCTTCTTGCCCTTCAGTTGCATACATCGAAGGGTCTTCTAGATTCTCAGAGTCTAAGCACGGGTTCCAAGGAAAGAGTGAGTAATAGCATTACCCATCAAGTTCATTATATGCAAGGTGGGAAGTTTGATCCTCTATCTACCACCTCGGACTATCAGTCCTTAGCTCTATACAGTTTTCATAAACATTTCTTCAAAGATTGATTTTATTATCAAAAACTATGCCCATCAGCCTTCATAGGTTGACTAGAACTCAATGGAGTTCCTTTCCTGCCACGTTCGTAGCTCCTTCCTGGAACAGGGAGTAACAAGTTACAGTTCTTACACTCTGTAGAGGTGCGATGCTTTACCCATGAGAGATCAACCCCTTGTTGCACAATTAGGCATACTTTCCCGTCCACAATTCTGAGATGAGTTCCCTTTCGGGCAAGCTACAACCCTGATGAGTTCCTGACTACACCTCCGTTAAGCCCCCTTTCGGGAAAGCTACAACCCTGATGATTTCCTGAAGACTCTATGAGCCGGTTATGCCCTTGGCAAGCTCCATAAAGGTCCGACTATACCTCTAGCAGCCGCTCATAGATAATCTAGATACCAAAATCGTGGGGCCTAAGGGTGCCCACCCATATGCTAGATCCACACAAGGAATCCCAACATCACGATAAGGTCATCTTGCCTGCATATGAAAGTAAGAAGGTCCAGTTGATTTCTTCGACCCATTCCAAATCTCATGGTTAACGCGTAATATACGGCGCTAGAATCACTGATGTCATGGGTTGTTAATCCTATGGTGACTTGTGCAATTGGAACCCTAAGTTCCATTGCCAATCTTTATCATCACTTAGGATGATAACTACCTCTTATTTATTAGAGAAGGTAATGTTTTCTTTTTCCAAAACATAGATGATAACACACAATTTGCAACATCTTTGATAAAGACTCTTCAAAGCACATGAGCAACTTGTGACTACAAGGTAGTGAAGTCGGATGCTTCCACCTAACCTTGAGCTCCGGTTTCTACAGAGAACCATTTATTGCCCAGTAAGGACAATATTTAAAGAAGCAATGTGCAATGCATAGTAAGTCATGCAAGGTTTATTATTTGCTTATTTGCATGTTTTACCCTCTTCGTAAAAGTTTGCTATTTTCTTTAATTAAAAGAAAAGTATTACTTTAAGTCTTTGAAATTTTCATAATTATTACATTTAGTATTTTTATAATGACTAGTATTATTTAAAGAGTTTAAAATTGAATTTATTTAATTTCTAACTCTTTTAAGTATTTAACTCAAATTCCTTTAAGGAAATAAGACTTTATTTTTATCACACTTAATTTACCTTTCAAAAATACAAACTAGCATTTTTATATAATAATACTTTCTTGTAGAATTGTAAAAATGAATTTTATTCAATTTTTTGTGTTTGGTATATTTTTATAAAATTCCAAAGGAATATATACCTTAATAATAATAATTTTAAGTTTAATTACCTAAAATTCCATTTGTTATTTTTCTTAAATAGACGACATTGTTATGAGTCCATTAATATTTTATTTATATTTTTAGGATTTCTATTTTATTTCTTGGAACCATTTGAGTTCTAGGGTTATTTTGGTCATTTGACAATTTAATTAGATTTTCCTTTTTAAAACTAGAGCTGGCCCATTGGGCTAGCCCAGCCCTAACCCGGCCCAAACCAACTGGTCAAACCCTCTTCAGTGAGGGATACTGGACCACACCGGCCCAGTACGCACCCCATGCACCTCTCACCCCCTCGTGTTCTTCCTCGACTTGCCGTGGCGCGGTGTCGCCGACACCGTTGTCGCTTGATTGCCACCTCCCTGGGCCTCCCCGGTCGCTGCCGTGGTGTGTGGTGAGGTAGCTAGCGCTGCTCCGATGACTGGTCTAGCTCGATTCGTCTTTGGACTCCTCTCCTCCCCAGATTGACTCCACCCAAACCCTAGGGTTTGGGGGTTTACCGGCGATGTGGAGTTTTGCCGCCCCGGTGGTGTTATGCTGGCTACTGGTGCCTCTGTGGTGTCGTCGCTGTTGCACGCGTGACTGTGGCCGCCGCCGCATGACCTGGTGCGGGTTGCAGCGCCCTTGGGTGCTCCCCGTGCCATTGTGCATGCTCATCGGCCTTTCTGCATCTTCTCTACTCTAGTGAGGACCATAAGTAAGGTCTTCTGCTTCCTCTTCGTAGTCTCTCTTTACTTCTCTTGCTAGCCACTGAGTGCTCCCAGAGAGAAATTCCTAATTAGGGTTACCTGTTCTATTAGGGTTTCACTCCTCTGTGTTCATAATTGAGGATACTGAGCTATTTAGGAATATCTCTGGTGTTGATTCTGTGGTGATCCATAGCCTACTGATGGGCCTGGGAGTTACTAATAGTTCTGTAAGATAAACTATTATCTTAGCCTTGTTACTGTCAGCACACAAATGGGAATGTTGTGACTTTAATCTAGCCTATTATCTAATTAGTGATGATGGTTAACTAGTTTCAGTACTGGAACTTGTATTTGGCTATCTGGAATTATCATTGATGTCTCTGCTGATAGTTCTTCTATGTAAGAGAATGATTCCTAATTAATATATTGGGAAGATGATTAACTATTCTTTTTAAATGACCTGGATTATGTAATCTCTGGGTAGGATTTGCTTAGTTAGAACAAATCCTTGTGAAACCTTCCTTGGAATGGTACACAGGGTTTGCTCTAGTACTGGCTTTATTCTACATATCCTCCAGAATGGCTTGATGCTAAATTGAGTTGAAAACTCCTTCTGGATATGTTGGCTTATGATATTCAATAATTGCTTTATGCCTGTGATGCTGGTCTGAGGCAATATTCATTAGAAACTAAGGTTTTTATCTCATGTGTACCTCTCAAATACACTTTGGTACTCAGTTCAGAACAATGGTTCTTATAGCCTTGAAGAAAATGATTTGCTAAATGATACATTGTTAACGTATATATAATTTTTGATGTTCCATGCTTGCTTCATATCTACTTTCTTATGTTTTGTCGACACTTTGGAGTACTTTCTACACACTTGACTAACCTATTAACAAGATGCCACAGTGCCAGTTGCCTGTTTTCTGTTGTTTCTGGTTCTATAAAGTCAGAAAATCAATATTCTTGGAATTGGACCAGACAAAAGCCAAAGTCATAATTTTATAGAAAGACTCACGGAGCTAGAAGGAGAGAAGGAGATGGGCCACAGGGTGGCCACACCAGCCCTAGGCGTGGGTCCCCCTGGCCGCGCCAGGGCATGGTGTGGGCCCCTTGGATGCCCACCGACCTTGCCTCTTCGCCTATAAGATGCCTCCCGATGCGAAAACCCTAAATCATCAAGCCTCCAACCATGAAAAGTTCCGCAGCGCCGCCGCCACCGAAGAGGAGATTCGGGGGACATAAAGTCTCTGCTCCGGCAGCCTGCCGGGATAGGGAAGTGCCCCGGAGCCATCTCCATCGACCTCCACCACCAGCTGCATCGCCGTTGGTGATTCCCATGATGAGGAGGGAGGAGTTCTCTCTCGAGGCTAAGGGTTCTACCGGTAGCTATGTGTTCATCTCTCTCTGTCTCTCTATGCATGATCATATTGTGATCATGAGCTTTGTAATCAAGTACAACTACCTTGCTACTCAAGTGCTTTAATAGATCTCTGCTGTCCCCATGTGTGTGAAGTTGACAGTGTGCACACCATGGTGGCACTTAGACTAGAGATTTCAAATACTTGTTATGAGTTATATTTGGAGTTGGATGTCTCTATCAAATTGTGGTGTTTGTTGGAACCATCTAGTACTCAAGGTGACAGTGTGGGGTTATCTAGATGGGAAAGATGAACTTTTAGGTGTGATGTTATAGCCCTACCGTGGATTAGAGTGTCCAACCGGAGAGTAGTTTAGATTAGTATCATGAAGAGAATATATTTATATGAGAGCATTCACTAGTGAAAGTATGATCCCTATGCCTTGTTTCTAAGCATTGAAACACCGTTTGCAACTAGATCTGTTACATGTTTGCTTGCTTCCATCTTTATTTCAGTTTGCCTTTAGTCTCTTCCACGCCATCAAGCTATTTTCTGGCACTGTTGTATTTTATCCATACCACTTGTATTTCACTATCTCTTCGCCGAACTAGTGCACCTATACACCTGACAAGTGTATTGGGTGTGTTGGGGACACAAGAGACTTCTTATATCTTGATTACAGGGTTGCTTGAGAGGGGATACATTTGACCACTTCCTCCCTGAGTTCGATAAACCTTGGGTGATCCACTTAAGGGAAAACGTGCTTCTTGTCGTGGTGGTGTCACGGCAGATGCCATGGATAGGCTAAAGGTGGGGACTAATACACGCTAGGGGAATCCAGGGAGGGATAGTGGAGTGATTCTCCACACAGATGTTTGTATAGCTTTTTCTCCAAGATTACAAGTGCTCCCTGAGCTATATTGGCGAGAGGAGGAAGAAGGAGCTCTCTTACTCTCACCCACAGATAGTACCTAAAACCCTAGCACCAATAAAGAAAATCCAATCAACTAGAGATCAACCAACCCCTTCTACTGAAACACTAGCCCCTCTTTTATAGAGGGAGCTCGGGCTCTTCCTAGGGCATACGTGGAAGCATATTCCTAAGAATATGCTTCCCCCCAAAGTAGCAAACCGACCGGGGTGCTTTTCCTCCGCGTCACTCATGCTTTAGCTACGTGAGCCTCTGCGGCGCCTGCGTCAGCCGACACGGGCGTCGTCACCCTTGTCGGCCACGCCCCGGTTGTCCTGTCCTTGCTTGCTTCGCTCAGGTGGTGTGTACCGAGGCTTCTTTTGACCAGCGAGATTCCTTCCTTCTCCTGGAAGCTAGATATGGCCCGGATCATGGTTGATCCGGCCACATATGTTCCTACATACAAGTAAAACATGCACTTCCGACTTACTACTTAAGTCGGATGAGACTTAGTTAGGCGAACGTTCCCCGTTCTGGGTTACTCCGTGATTATGCCTGCCTTCAGGTGACCCGGCCAGCATCCTCTTTGACCTTACCGAACCTCGGCTAACTTGGCCTTTATACCCCGGCGTGACCCTACCCGGGGTATCCCCCCAACATTAGTCCCCGAAGGTGGTGCGACCTTAGCTGCCTTGGCCGCTAAGGCCACATCAGGTTCAATTTCAAGCTCCAGTCGCTATTTCCGAGTTACCTCTTTACCTCGGATTATATGGATTTACGTTCCCTTTGCACATTCCAAGTTCTCACTTGCCGGCCGGGTTACCACTTCAACTCGGACCTCATGGTTTTACTTTCCCTCCGCACATGCCAAGTTTTCACTTGCTGGCCGGGTTACCATGGTTCGATCCGGGTCTTGTTTCCTTCTCTCGTACGCCATCCCATGTGATGGGTAATCATTTTGTCGTTTTATTTTAAGGGCCTGCACAATAACCGCCGCAGTAATTGTCAGTTATCACTGCGCACGGGTCACGTCATGCCTGCCTCCTCGTTTCTCGCATCACAGTGTCACGTCATAGGATCATCTCCGCTTTGTGGCCTCCTGTGTGGCTCCCCGGTGATTGGTCCGGACAGGCGATACACGGCCACTGCGTGTGGCCGGCCCGCAGGACACGATCCCACTCACCCCTGGCGAGAGTGGTTAAATAGCGGAAGGGCGCATCCCTTAGGAGTTTCCTCCCTCTGCACCCCTTTGCCCGTTGCCCTTTTCCTTCATCTTCCTCGCGACCGCCCCGCCGCCAGTGCACCAAATAGCAGCGTCGCCGCCGCGCTTCTCCGTCGCACCTCTGCGTCGCCGCCACCGCGACGCAAATCTCTCGCCACGGGTCCTCGTCAATCCCGGCCACTGTCCCCCGCCACCTCTAGCGCCAGCGAGGGCCTCGTGGACCAGATGACGGAAGAAGAACTCATCGTTGCTGAACAAGAGATGGAGGAGGACGCCGCGGCGGTGGACCGCGGTGCGTGGGCCGGCTCCTGGGTCTTCCAGGATGACCTGGACTGGCTCTACCGGACCAGACGCATCCCCGCCAGCGTCGCCGCTCGTCTCGCCTCCGCCGAACTGGCTCCCTCACCCAATCCGGGGGAGTTCGTCGTGTTCTTGTCTCACTATCAACGGGGCTTCGGGCTGCCGGTGAGCGATTTCTTCCAGGATTGGCTCAGTACCTACCAGCTCCAGCCGCACCATCTTCCAGCCAATGCCATTACTTCTCTCTCTGCCTTTGCTTCTACGATCGAAGGCTACACCGGACCGAGTCCCACGAAGGAGCTGTGGATCTGGTTTTTCGGCCTTCGTCGCAACGTCATCCCTGACATCCACACTTATCCGGAGGACAAGCGGCTCACTCAGTTCGGAGCGGCTTCCATCTCACTCCGGAGGTTTTCTGTTTTCCCCCGGGTCACCGGGTTAGAGTCCTGCAAAGGGTGGCCCGAACGTTCTTTTACGTCCGGAACACAGGCACCAAAGACTTAATCCGGCTGCTCCCCTATACTCCGGGTCCACCTAACCCGGATCTGTGGGACGCCATTCCCAGGAAGCCCACGGCCTTGGCTAACCAGGTCAACAAAAGGTTCGCGGAGCTGAAGGAGCTCGGGCTACGCAAGGAGGATGCAATGATCACTTTCGTGGGCAACCGAATCTCCCCCTCCAGAAGCGGACCCACAAGGTGTGCCACATGAGCTTCGGCCGCGATCCCAACCGAACTTCATCCTTCGAGCTGAGCAACACGGAGATTTATCGCCGGGTTAAGGCTCTCTTCACCACGCACAAGGACTTCTCCTGTGAGTGGACTTGGGGGATTGAGCATTTTTGCCGGGACCGGCTTCCTCCCGCGGTAAGCTTCATGTAGCAAACTTACCCCGGACTAATTACATGTCAGTTATCGTTGCATTTTTGACTCTTTTGTTCATTCCTTTCCTCAGCAATTCCTTCAGCAGACCCTCGAGGACGGCACTGATCCGACCCTTAAGTGGGCGCCGGACCGGGAGACTCCGGATGAGGAAGAGCCGGACCAGGAGATGTTCCTCCCCATGACCGACGCCACGAAATGACCCACGGGTAAATCGTCTTCTATTAGAGATTGGCCCGATGATGAAGTTGACTCAGATATCGAGGTGATTGAACCTGTTGAGGATGTCCCCCTTTCTTTTGCTTTTTCGCCATCAGCTCACCCCGGTGGTCATATCCACGAGGATCATCCCCTCGCTACGGGCGAACCTGTTCCGGTGGCATCGAAGAAGAAGCACGGGGCTTCCTCAAGTTCTTCCTCCGGACCTTCCCAGCCCGCTAAAAGGCAAAAGAAGTCCGGGGACAAGACCGCCTCCAAGCCAGTAGGCAAGGCCCCAGCACGAATGGCTCGGAAACCCAAGGAGGCCGAAACCTCGGATGCGTAAGTCATTCTTTCTTCTGTAACTTGCTCTTCCTTACTTTGTTGTAATTTTTCTTCTGACATTGTTTGATTTTGCAGGGCTCCGGTGGAGGTCCGTCAAAGTGGATCTAGCATCTCTTCACCTCTCTGGCCTAGCCCTTCTCCCTGTCGCGACGACGAGTCACGTCCGCTGAGCCCTATTCCAGAGGGTTCTTCGGCCGCTCCGGGTTCAGTTCCACCTCGGTAAGAGAAGGGTAACCTTGGACCGGGGGAGACCGGCCCGGCCGAGGCGACGGCATCCACCACCTTAGCATTGCCGCAACCAGCAGCCGCTGAAGCTACCTCGGCCCCAGCCCCAGTACCAACAACCAGACCAGCACCAACAGCTATTCCGGCATCAGCACCAACTCCGGCTGCAAAAACATCAGCACCTGGCACCAAGTCCCGCAACAAGAGCACCAGTGCCTAGCTCCTCTGCCTCGTCCGAGTCTTCTCAACCTCGGCGAGGAGCTACCCCGGCCGCTCCTAAGGGGAAATCCACTGCAACAGCTTCCTCTTCCTAGCAAGCCAAGGACAAGAAGGCTCCAGACGCTGCCAAGCCGACATTCGTCGAGGCTGGGCAGCGTACCCTCGTATCAATGCTTCCTAAGAAAGCTCCAGCAGCGAAGGACGCCCCTGCCGAGCCAACTAATGCACAACAGATGGTTCTGCACACTAGCCCAGCCCTTGCCTTGATTGAAAGGAAAGAAGCACACGCAAAGGGCTTTGTGGCGCCCCATATGCCCAGCGGTGAACGGTATCCTTTGAGCCTAATAGAATTTGTCATGAACTGGAATAAGGCAGAGGTCGTTCAAGACGCGGATCTCCCGGAGAAGTTCGGCCCCGCCGAGTTTTCCGCTTACATGAACACAGCCGCAAAGGCAATTAACCCCGCTGGGCGAATGATGGAGGTACGCCGTTTCCCCTTTACATGTTGTAGATAATAACCATTAGTCCCCGAGCCTCCGGGGGAGTAACTTGTTACTCGGTCGGATGCTCTTTAGAAAACTAACGTAGCTCCATGAGAACTTCAAATATGCACACACCTAGAGCCGGGTTAAGTTCCACTTGGCCCGGATTTTAGTACACTTCGAATATGCACACACATAGAGACGGGTTAAGTTCCACTTGGCCCGGATTTTAGTACACTTCGAATATGCACACACCTAGAGCCGGGTTAAGTTCCACTTGGCCCGGATTTTAGTACACTTCTAATATGCACACACCTAGAGCCGGGTTAAGTTCCACTTGGCCCGGATTTTAGTACACTTCGAATATGCACACACCTAGAGCCGGGTTAAGTTCCACTTGGCCCGGATTTTAGTACACTTCGAATATGCACACACCTAGAGCCAGGTTAAGTTCCACTTGGCCCGGATTTTAGTACACTTCGAATGTGCACACACCTAGAGCCGGGTTAAGTTCCACTTGGCCCGGATTTTAGTACACTTCGAATATGCACACACCTAGAGCCGGGTTAAGTTCCACTTGGCCCGGATTTTAGTACATTTCGAATATGCACACACCTAGAGCCGGGTTAAGTTCCACTTGGTCCGGATTTTAGTACACTTCGAATATGCATCGAGCTAACTTGTGTTTGTCCCTTTCAGGTAACCACCAATCGCCGGAGTGCTGAATTCCAACGCTTGCTAGACACCCACAAGCTGCTACGCGCAAAGCAGGCTACACTTATTGCGGAATACGAGAAGAGGGGTAAATTTCTTCCTTAGCGCTTCTTCGTTTTGCTTCATTCTCCTTTGTCGGACTAACCTCATCATTCGGTTTCCGCAGCTGGGGTGGAAGCTGAGAATATCATTATGCACAAAAATTTGGAGCACATCAAGGGTAAGTCATTTCTGTCCGACTTTGCCGTGCTTTCCATTCCCTTTTCTCCTTGGCTCGGCCAACATTCATACCTCGGCTCTGCCGGGCCAACACACTATTTCAGCATCGCTTGTAGATAGTGTGCCCATGCCTGACATGATGCTACATTTTCTCGAACAAGCAGGGCAGCACCAAGCCGAGCTAAAGAAGAAAGATGGCGAGCTCGCCCTCCTCCGAAGCAAGGATGCTGAGATTGCCAAGCTCAAGGCAGAGATGGAGAAGATGAAGGCCCAGCACCAATCCGAACTTCAAAAGGCTGGTCAGAACTACACAGAAGAGCGCGAACGCCTCAACCTCCAGATCGCCAAGGACCGGGATCTTCTCAAGGAATCCGGCATCCAGCTTGCGTGGGCGAACGCTGAGCTTGAGCAGCTTCGGAAGAGACGCGATGACTGCACTAAGGAGCTGACCCGGGTCCTTAGCCATATATCATGTAAGTTCCTTTCCCTTTTCCGACCTACCTCTCTAGGTTACTTCATATGTCTTTCCTTGACCTTCCTCCTTTGCCTTGCTTCCAAGCAAATTTCCAGAGGGCACTCCTATTGCGAGCACAGCAGTTGCCAAGAAGATTGATCTCAACCTCCTGACACGTCTGCGCACAGGATCCAGATGGACCAATGACCTGGAGTGGGTAGCTCGGCACCAGGCTTGCGCCCATAGCCTCATCGAATATGCTCCCATTCATGAATGGGTTGATGGGTCGAGCTTCTTGGAATCCGCTGCGGACGAAGAGATCAAGGATGATGAGGGTAGCTCGGACGGTGATGGAGAAGATGATGCCTCGGATATTGAAGGCGGTGAAGATGATGCCGAAGTTCCTCCTGCTGCTCCTTGAGCGAAAAAAACTTGAAAATTTATTAGATCCCCGGTATGCCGGGTGGAGTTTTATTCTAAACACATGTGATATTTTGCTACTAAGCTCTTATGCCGGATTAACTTGGGCGTAGTCCCCGAGTTTTTTTTTCTTGTTCGTTCAATCTCTTGGCTCGGTTCGTGTCTACCTTGATTCGGTTTTATGACTTACGAATCCGAGCTTCAAAAATTGTCTTAACAATACTAGGAAACTTTTAGACTTAGCCCCAAAATAAAACTGCATAATAACTTGAAACTAAATAGAGGGTTAGTCCGAAAAACAAACGTCGGCTCGAATAAATTCTTCTCCTTAGTCGTTTTTCATGTGCAACGCAATTCCAAACTTGTTCTCTTGCTTGCCATGAAGCCAATTCTTGTTGGACAGCAGCAAGTCGAAGAGTTGGGTTCTTGGTGCTCACACATTACTAATCCGAGTTAAGTAGAATAACTTATTCCAGCTGACTCGCAAAAAACAACAAACATTATTAAGGCAGTCCCTGAGTTACTGCTCGAGGTGCCAACATTTCATTGATAAGCTCATAGCCGACATACATACCGACATACGAGATAACTCGGATACATAGACTTCTTAGCTAAGTGTAGAAAGGACGAAGTAGAGCTATATTCCATGGTCGCTTGGATTCCTCTCCGGACCTGTCCGCCTTGTTCTTTTCCCGTGGCTTTGCATCTATAAGATAGTAAGAATCATTGTGCAATGCTTTGCTCATGATGAACGGCCCTTCCCATGGGGGGGATAACTTATGCATGCCCGTAGTACGCTGTACCAACCGGAGCACCAGATCGCCTTCTCGAAAAACTCGGGGGCACACTTTCCGGCTATGATAGCGTCAGAGATTTTGCTGATATATGGCGGATCTGGACAGTGCCAGTTCTCTTGCTTCTTCCAGCAGATCAACATCATTTTGCCGGGCTTCTTGCACTTCGGCTTCTGTGTATTGGGTGACCTTAGGCGAATCATGCTCTATGTCGGCTGGTAATACAGCTTCTGCCCCATATACCAGAAAGAACGGCGTATAGCCTGTTGATCGATTTGGAGTTGTTCTTAAACTCCACAGTACCGCTGGTAGTTCTTCTATCCAGCACCCCGCTGATCTTTGCAGCGGCTCAATGAGCCGGAGTTTTATCCTATATAATACTAATCCGTTGGATCTTTCCACTTGCCCGTTCGATGCAGGGTGGGCTACCGAGGCTACGTCCAGCCGGATCCTCTTATCCCGGCAGAAACGAGCAAATGCTCCTTCCGCAAAATTTGTGCCATTGTCAGTTATGATACTGTGAGGATAACCATACCTTAAGATGATATCTTTGAGAAACGTTACGGCCGTAGCTCCATCACATTTTCTTATAGGCTTTACCTCAATCCACTTCGTAAACTTGTCCACCATTACTAGAATGTGAGTCATATTTCCCCTTGCTGGTTTGAATGGGCCAACCATATCCAAACACCATACGGCAAATGGCCAAGTGATTGGTATGGTCTTGAGTTCCGACATTGGCATATGTGTCTTGGTAGCGTACCTCTGACAACCATTACATTTTCTCACCAGATCTTCTGCTTGCTCTAAGGCGTTTGGCCAGTAGAATCCGTGCCAGAAAGCTTTTGCTACCAAGGCTCGGGATGAGGCATGATGCCCGCATTGCCCCTGATGTATATCTCGGATGATTTCAAGCCCTTCTTCCGGGTCAACACATCGCTGGAGAACATTGGTAACACTTATTTTGTATAGTTTGGAATTGATGATCGTGTAGGCCTTTGCCCTCCTCTATGTTTGCCTGGATAGCGCTTCCTCCGTAGGTAACGTTCCATCTTTCAGGAATTGAAATATAGGTAGTGCCCAAGCTGGTATTGTTCGCACAGGGAATACATCCTCGTCTATCTCCATCTGATCCACCGGCATAACTTCAACCGGATCACGCTGTGCAGTCCCCAGGTCTTGCGAAGCAGTCCCTGGGTTTGCCGAGTCAGTACCCGGGTTTCGCGCACCACTTCCTGTGTCAATGTCCATGGGCGCAGCTCCGGATTCTGTGTCCTCCGGGACATAGATTGACTCGGATTCTGGGGATGGCCTGATGGATGGTTTCCTGAGGTGCTCTAATGCTACACCCGGTGGAATTGCTTGTCGGGTTGACCCGAGCTTCGACAGCATGTCGGCAGCCTCATTTTCCACCCAGGGTACATGATGAAATTGCATCCCTCAAAGTAACCAGATATCTTCTGCACATAAAATCTGTACAGTGCCATGTTCGGATCCAGGGCGTCCCGATACTTGCTGCACCACCAAATCTGAGTCGCCAAATCATATGATCCGACGTATCCCAATCTCTTTTGCTACCTTGAGCCCATGCACAAGTGCTTCATACTCAGCGACATTGTTCGATGCCGTGAAATGGATCTGCAGCACGTATTTCAACTGGTCCTTTTTTGGCGACGTGAGTACAACTCCAACACCTAGCCCGGTTTTGGTTTTTGATCCGTCAAAGTGCATTCGCCAATAGTTCGGATCTAGGAGTGGTGGTTCGTATTGTACCTCGGCCCAATCCACAAAAATGTCCGCCACAGCTTGAGATTTGATGGCTTCTCTTCTGTCATATTGCGGAGCATAAGGAGTTAGCTCAATTGCCCATTTTGCAATTCTGCCGCTCGCATCCTTGTTGCTCATTATCTCGGATATGGGGGCCTCACATATGACCCGGATAGGGTGCTCCTCAAAGTAGTGCTTCAGTTTTTTGGCGGCCATGTACACGCCATATGCCACCTTTTGATAGTGTGGGTAGTTCTGCTTTGAGGCTGACAACACCTCGCTCAAGTAATACACTGGCCTTTGCACTGATTTACCTTCCTCGTCGCGCTCCACCACTATCACTGCACTTACAACTCGGTTGGTTGCGGCTATATAGAGCAACATTGCCTCCTTGGATAGTGCTGAGGCTAGCACTAGTGCCGTGGCTAACATCTTCTTTAGGTGGGTAAAGGCTTCATCGGCCTGCGGCGTCGAAACGAACTTAGCCGACTTTTTCATGAGTTGGTAAAGAGGCAATGCCTTCTCTCCCAACCGACATACAAACCGACTTAATGAGGCCATGCAACCTGTGAACTTCTGGACATCAATAAGACACTTTGGCAGTTCCATTCGTTCGATGGCCCGGATTTTGGTTGGATTAACCTCGATACCTCGGCTGGAAACAAGAAAACCGAGCAATTTTCCAGCCAGGACACTGAAGGTGCATTTTTCCGGGTTAAGCTTCATCCGGAACCTCCTTAGGTTCGCAAACGTTTGCCTGATATCGTCAAGGAGCGTTTTGCTTTCCTTGGTCTTGATAACCACATCATCCACGTACACCTGTACATTTTGACCTATTTGGTCGTGCAAACATTTTTGCATACATCTTTGATACGTTGCCCCTGCATTACGTAAACCAAACGGCATGGTGCGATAGCAATAAGCCCCATACGGGGTAATAAACGTAGTCCTTATTTGATCATCCGGATTCAGAGGTATCTGGTGGAAACCAGAATATGCGTCAATGAATGACAACAATTCACATCCAGCAGTTGAGTGTATGACCTGATCTATCCTTGGCAGCGGAAATTGATCTTTTGGACACGCCTTGTTCAGGTTCGTGTAATCAATACACATGCGTCAAACCACTGCCACGTTCGGTCATCCTTCTTCTTCTCCACCAGCACCGGATTGGACAGCCAATCCGGGTAAAGTACTTCCATGATAAATCCTGCAGCTAGCAACCGAGCTATCTCATCCCCAATGACTTTCCTCCTATCTTCGGCGAAGCGGCGGAGAGGTTGCTTCACCGGCTTATCTCCGGGTCTCACATTCAAAGAGTGCTCGGCCAACTCCCTCGGAACACCTTGCAAGTCCTGTGTGGACCAAGCAAAAATGTCCCGATTCTCACGGAGGAAGCTGACGAGCTCGCTTTCCTATTTATCACTTAACTCGGCACCAATTGTTACGGTGCGCTCTGGGAACATGTCATCAACAGGAACCTTCTTGGTATCTTTCGTGGCCTGGAAAGAGACACTTCCATGCGGGTTACTCAGCGCCGGCATATACTGCTGCGCGGACTGAGCCAATGCCGCCACCTCTTGAATTTTCCTTTTTTCCTGCGCAATCACAAGTGACTCAGCTAAGTTTGACCCGGCCGACGCACACTCCATGGAACGTCGGAAATCCCCTGCAATGGTAATCACTCCATTCGGTCCGGGCAACTTCATCTTCAAGTAGCTAACGTCACAGCTTGCCATGAACTTGTTCAGCGTGGCCTTCCGAGTAACGCATGATACGCGCTCTCTAAGTTCACCACCTCGAACTCCAAATTTTCGGTTCGGCAGTTATCCCTCGTGCCAAACAAGACGTCAACCCGGACCTTGCCTATGGGCTCACAAGAAATGCAGGGCACAATGCCATGGGAAGTTGTCCTCGTGGCCTGGAGCATATTTTCCGAGATGCCCAACTTACGTGTTGTATCCGCATACATGATGTTAATACTGCTGCCATTGTCGATCAGTACTTTTGAGAACCTAACATTAATACTAGGCCCAATGAACGTCGGGTCCAGCACCAATGCATATGAACCAGGGCTTGGCATAAGCTTGGGTTGATCCTTTATGCTCCAGGTAATTTCCTGGTACGACCAAGGCATGAACCTCGTCACTGCCGGCATCACCACATTCACCTCCATATGCCTACGCTGTAAGCTTTTTCTGTCAGTTTCCTCAGTGCTGAACACACAGTAGCTCTAGTGGTGCTCCCTGCACTCGTTTCTCCCCTCATTTCCGGGGTACCTCTGATCCGGCTGATGCTGATTTTCTACCCGATGCACTGCATCCCTTCTCTCGTTGTTATCATACCTCGGCGGAGGGGGAGGCAACATTAGCTGTTGCGTGTTCGCTCCGGAGAGCAATTGCTGCCGGGGTAACTCCTGCCGAGGCTGATCATTCCGGGTGCCTGAGCATTCCTCGAACCGCCTTGTTCAATCTTGCGCATCCACTCACATTGCCTCGTCATATGACCCGCTGGGTTATTCGGATTTGGCGTGTGAAACTTACACGGCTGGTCCAACATCGACTCGTAAGTATACCTCGGACGGTCTTTCCTTTCTTGCCACTGCTTCTTTTGCTCTGGCATCCAAGTTTTCTTGCCATCGTTTCTTGGAGTCCATTGCCCTCTAGTTTTTTGGTGTTGACTGCCCCCTGCTCCGGGCTGATCTTGATTCACAGCTGCAACTTGGTGCGAACTATATCGATGATCTGGTCTATCATCTCTCCTTTTTCCCCTGTAGTCATTCCTTCAGGATGATCCGGCCCCATCTCTCTGATAGTACTCATTGTTTGACTCGTTTGATACAAGCCTACGTTGAGTCGGATCACCCAGAGCATACGAATCTGCAATCCGGATCATCTCTGCCAAAGTAGTTGGCATTTTCCTTTGCAACTTCATCCACAGCTCGCTTCCATACCTGCACCCTTGTGCAAACCATGCTATTGCCTGTGATTCAATCACGCCCTCACATGAATTTCTCACAGTGCACCACCAGGTTAAAAACTCCCGATCCGTCTCATTTGGCCTTTGCTTGCACATAGCTAGGGTCTGTGGCCTATTTGGCCTCTGATACGTACTCGAAAAATTGCTGATGAACATTTCCTCAAAGTCTATCCAGCAGTTGATCCTCCCTGGTGGCAAATTGTTCAGCCATACTCCTACCGGGCCTTCCAACATCTAGGGTACATATCGTACAGCCCATCTCAGGTTGCCAGCGGCAATTTTCACAGCCGTAGCATAATTTATCAGCCAATCCTCCGGCTTTGTACTGCCGTCATACGTCTTCGTGCCCCTGGGTAGCTGAAAGTTCGGTACCGGGGGCTCCTTCATGATCCGGGGTCCAAAACATGCTGGGCCCGGTGGACCTTGACATTCAATTTGTTCCGACCTATACAGTCGATCCAGTTTCAACCTGGCATCATCCGGCATCAAATCCCTGCTTCCCAATCTTGACCCTATCACATGATAGTCCGTCCTTGGGTATCCCGCGTTTGCCATTTCCGAGTCTCCATCATTATACCTGTCTTGCTCTCTTGGAGCGCCTTTCTGTTGCATACCTTGGCCGGCACTTTGCTCTTGCCTTGGTACATTCCGCTGCTGCGGTTGTCCTACTCCAGCCGAGTTTCGCTATCCGACATTGTCGTTGACAACGTTCCCTTGACCAGCATTGCCTTGGTCACGGTTACCTCGGCCAGCTTCACCTCGGCTCATACTCCATCGATCATCGTTTTTCTGAGCTTCTTTTCCTTTCCCTGCCCGCGTCGGGTCATACGGGACGATCTGTTTGTTCCGTCTGGCCGAGGTTACCACCTCTTCTCTCCTTGGACCACCATGAGGAGACGATGCGGCTCCAGTGGATTTCTCCGGGTTACCCACCGCCGAATGGACGATCTTGGAGGCTCCAGCTCTCTCCGGGTTAGCCCTGAGCAGTTCCTCGTTTTGCCTGTTCGCAATCCGAACCAGCTCGTTAACCCTATCTTGTTGTCTTTGCCGGGCTTCACCCATCAGACCCTCCAACTCGGATGCAGCTGCATCCGCTGCTCTGAGGTTCTTTGCCAGGGTACTGTACCTCGGCAGCCCCATGGACAAACAGTTTTCTGAATCCTCTACTCCATTATCACCTTCTCTGTTCATCTCACTCATGAGATTTCTCCCTTTTACCTTTACCGCCTCAACTTTGTTTGCTTTCGCGTACTCACGCAGCGTCATGTTCAACAACTGCTGAGCTGCGGCTATTTTCTTTGCACCCTCTAGTCTTTTCTGCGTAGTTTCTTCTAGCTCGTCCTGCGCTCGAGCCGGATCTACCGCTGCTACTACAGGGTTTGCCAAGCTGTCCATTGCCTCTCTCAACACATTTTCCGGCCTCTCTAGCGGAAGACCCCTAGTTTTCTTAGTGCCTTAGGAGTTACCTCTGTATCTGGCGCTGGATCCTTGCTTGCGCCCGCATCAGGCGCAGTCATCATCACTTCTGCGCGGTCCGGGGAGCGAGCGATATGCGCCCCGCGAGCCACAGTGAGGGGTGGTTCCCCTACTTCGACGACGTGGCACGGATGAACGCAAGACACGTCCACCGCAACGTAGACCTTGTGCGCGCCGAGCTTGACGAAGAGGCCGTTGCGCAGAAGAGGGCGCGTGCCAAAGCAGCCTGCGTTCTGACGAAATCCAGCGCTCCAAAGCGCTGAACGAGCCCGGAGACGATGCGTTCACCGGTGGCGATGAGGTTTCCCGTACGGATCTTGACCCCTGCTAGCGCCGCTAGCCCCACGGTGGGCGCCAACTGTCGTGGTGGTGTCACGGCAGATGCCATGGATAGGCTAAAGGTGGGGATTAATACACGCTAGGGGAATCCAGGGAGGGATAGTGGAGTGATTCTCCACACAGATGTTTGTAGAGCTTTGTCTCCAAGATTACAAGTGCTCCTTGAGTTGTATTGGCGAGAGGAGGAAGAAGGAGCTCTCTTACTCTCACCCACAGATAGTACCTAAAACCCTAGCACCAATAGAGAAAATCCAATCAACTAGAGATCAACCAACCCCTTCTACTAAAACCCTAGCCCCTCTTTTATAGAGGGAGCTCGGGCTCTGCCTAGGGCATACGTGGAAGCATATTCCTAAGAATATGCTTCCCCCCAAAGTAGCAAACCGACCGGGGTGCTTTTCCTCCGCGTCACTCATGCTTTAGCTACGTGAGCCTCTGCGGCACCTGCGTCAGCCGACACGGGCGTCGTCACCCTTGTCGGCCACGCCCCGGTGGTCCTGTCCTTGCTTGCTTCGCTCAGGTGGTGCGTACCGGGGCTTCTTTTGACCAGCGAGATTCCTTCCTTCTCCTGGAAGCTAGATATGGCCCGGATCATGATTGATCCGGCCACACCTGTTCCTGCATACAAGTAAAACATGCACTTCCGACTTACTGCTTAAGTCGGATGAGACTTAGTTAGGCGAATGCCCCCTGGTCTGGGTTACTCCGTGATTCGGCCTGTCTTGAGGTGACCCGACCAGCATCCGCTTTGACCTTGCCGAACCTCGGCTAACTTGGCCTTTATACCCCGGCGTGACCCTACCCGGGGGTATCCCCCCAACACTGCTGTTCTACAAACCTCTGCAATTAGAGGCCCAACAATTGTCTACAAGAATAGAAGTACGTAGACATCAAGCTATTTTCTGGCGCCGTTGCCAGGGATTGAAGAAGAAGAAGCTCCCACATCAACCACGCGCCAGCAAGTATTTTCTGGCGCCATTGCCGGGGAGGTAAGGTAATAGGTACTCACATCCTCCGGTTGTCGTCGGATTGATGACAAGTATGCCATGAGGGGGTCCTCGAGGCATGCAGACGAGAGGGGTGTGAGACGTACAGTGTTCTGGGACGGTGAGCACACAAGTTTACCCAGGTTCGAATCTGCCGGCTTCAGACGGATCCTACTCCTACTAGCAATCTAGTAATACGGCAGAGCCGGAATATGGGGTACAAGGGTTCGCCTGTGTGAGTTGAGATTGTAGACTATTGAGGGTCTAGAGTATTGGTGCCCTAAAGGCTCTCCCTAGGACGTCTTATATAGATATCCGGCCTAGGGTTTATAGGAGAGATCTATCCGGCTACGACTAAGAGTCGGTTACAGAGTACAACTTGAACTACAAGTAACATTATGGGCCTAAGTCGGTAAGTCTTATGGGCCTTCCCATACTCGGATTGGACTCCATGTTCTCTCCCTGACTGGGTCGCCTGTGAAGCAAAGCTCTAACCCGAAGTGGGCCACCCTGGTCAGTAAGGAACTGTGAGGATATCCAGAAAGTATATCCCCAACAGCAGCCCCCGGAGGCCTCCAAGATCCAAAGTCGGATTTATCATCGTCTAGCTTGATATTCGGCTTGCAGAAACTTGAAGGGTTCCTGAAACTTCACAACAAAAAATATGATCTGGGTCTTAAAAATAAGTCGAACCTATCAACAGGTTACTCGGATTTTCCAGCTTGATTTCAAAATAAGCCGGAACTTGATCTCTAACGCCACCTGACACAAGTCATGGTCAAGTCACGTTATCTGACAGACATCCTGTCAGCACGACCGTTGGTGGGTCCGTAGTTCGCGGAACCGAGGCGCCGTTTCAATGCGTACGCGGAGATCGAGGCAACGTAATCATCATGTGGGTCCTTCCCAGTTCCTTCCACGACGCGTGGAGGTTACACTGTAGCATTTGCACGAATCTTGGCGCGGTTAGGTGGATATAAGGGGTGAGGATTCTCCTCCTCCTTTCTTCACTTGTCCTTTGCCTTTTCCTCTCCTCCAAATCTCCCCTGCACGCACAGATCTCCTCTGCTTTCCCCCAAAAACTCCCAGCGCCACCCATCCTAGGTCAACTGCTCACCGGAGAAATTGCTTCTTCTTCCTCTTCCGGCTTGGCAACAGCGGCGGCGACGGAAGCGGCAGCGGAGAAGGAAAGCTTCCGCGGGGTCTAGATCCCTTGCGTGTTATATGATGAGAAGCTCCATGGCGTGGAGACAGAAGGGCTCCTCCGCTCCGACGACTGGCGGAGCGGAGCCGGGGAGACCATCCCTAACCCGCACATCGACGAGCAGGTCCACTTCGGCACCCACCTCGACAGAGGTTTGTCATTCCCTCCCTCGGAGTTCTTCTCCGAGGTGATTGATCATTTTGGTGTTCAACTACACCATCTTCCTCCCAACTCTCTTCTAGAGATGAGTGCTTACGCTTCTTTGTGTGAGGGATTTCTCGGCATTAGGCCGAGTTTGACCTTATTCCGGTATTATTTCCATGTCCGGAGAAATTCTATCACTGCTGGTGTTCCTTACATCACCAGTACCATTAGTTTTTCACTTAGACGCGAGCGCGCATATCCCAAGATCTTAGCTAGTGACTCGGTCAAACAATGGCCAGTCACATTCTTTTATCATAAGGATATCCCGGCTCTCGGCAAAGCCACTACTTTGTAGGCTTTCATCGATGGAGCTACCACAGCCCAACCGTCCTGGGACGAGGCTCCTCCGGCTCTCACTGACGATCTGATCCTCGCTAAGAGGCGGATCGAATACTTGATCAAACACAAAGGACTGAAGGAATCCGACTTGGTCCAATGCTGGGTGTCATGTCGGATCCAGCCCCTTCAGTACCACGGAGACCGACTGATGCACTCCATCACGTCGTCCAAGAAAGACTCCCTCCGCATCAGCCCCAGAGCCTACACCACACAAGGCTATATAAGCTAGATAAAATGGTTGATAAGGTAGCGTATCGAGAGGTGGATCCCGGAGATTTCTCTGGATATGCATAGGCGGAAAACCCCGTAGTGCCAGTAAGCTTCTAACATTAAACCTTTTTATGTGTTTCAATCTTTAAGTTACATTGCAATACTGATATGTTTTCTTCTTTTCAGCTTGTTGACCTCCCCAAGTCGGAATTTGCTCCACTCGAAGGATATCCTCCAGAGTTTTCTCAGGAGACAGAGGTGGTACCATTGCCGGATGCTACGCTCAAGAAGTGCAAAGCTCCGACAGTGGCTGTTGGCACAAAGGAGGTGCCCCTCGTGAAGAGGTAACTTTCCATCACAACTTCCGCCTTTGCACTTTACTCGAATTTCCTTCCGAGATGTAATGTTTCCGACTTTATTACATTCTCATAGCTAAACAGCTCATCAAGGGCAAGGGGAAGGGAATTTCTTCGAAGCCCCTGCGACAGACGAAGCTTACCATAGCTTCTCCTGTCGTGGCTCCTCCGACTCCTGCCCCTCAGCCTTCCGCAATGCCGGTGATAATTCCTTCTCTGGCTATTGCAGAAGATCCGGCTCCATCCACGGAGCCTGCGATCCTCGAATCGCAAACTGACGTCACCATGGGTGAGTCAGGTTTAGATAAGAGTGAACCCTCTTTGGGTAATGATCCCTCGGCAAAAACCTTCACCGAAAACCTTCTCACAATCTGGGACTTGCCAAGTTTGGCCTGTCCCAGAAATCTGCAGAAGAGATCCAACGGCTGGCTAGGCAATGCCTGGAGAAAAGAAACTTATCTGTCGAAGAAGAAGCGCAAGAAGCAGAGGACGTCAAGCACTCTGATCTTCTTGAACAAGTGCATCTTCGCAACAAGAGAATCAGGTCCGGGGAGCTTCCAACTGCTCCTGTGACCCCTCTAACTCTCGCTGAGAAGGTTGCAGTTGAAGTGAACGCGAGTTTGGATAAACTTACTCGCGAACAATATGTAAGTCGGAATTCCAACTCTTGTTTTTCCTTTATTTCATATCATATCCTCTAGCCCCCAAGCATGAAGTAGGATAAATAATCTGGGTTTATGCTTCCTTAGGATGCCAAAGAACGAACTAGTGTAGCCCCAAGGCTCGTGCTGATATTAGCAAAAATATTAGCCCGAGTCTTTAGTAGCTTTCTGACTTTGGATATTCTGACTTACAGAAAGTATATTCCTATAACCAGGATTTGTTGAAGAATGTCTGCGATAAGTGGAGAGAGATCAAAGCTCTCCGACTTAAAAATGCTGAGCTAAAAGTTGCTAAGGATGAGGCCGAAGGTAAACATTCCGAGACTCAAGCCTTGTCTTTCATGTTTTCATAGTCGAATTTTTGCTGAACTATCGTTCTTTTTTCACTTACAGCGCTGGTAAAATAGTCCTGTGCGATGATTGAAGAGGCCGAGAACCTCAAGACTTTGGTGGTGGAGAACAAGGAACTTCGCCAAGAGCTGGATCAGCTCAAGGTAGATCATGAAAAGAGCATTGCTCAAATCCTTGAGTCCTCCATGGCTACTGATGAGCGTGATCGTAAGATTGCTGCTCAGGATCAAAAAATCTCGGGCCTCAATAATGAGCTTTGTAGAGAGAGGGACCTTTTTGAGGCGCTCCAAGCTGAACTCCAGAGTCTTCGGGAAGAGAAGACCAAAATTGACGACGTCATTTTCGGTATGTTCCATCTGTCTGACTTGTCTATTTTCATTGACTTATTTCAATGTCGGATTTTCTTTAATTGTCTTTGTCTATAGGTCCTCTGAACTTGACATACTCCACCTCCGCTGAGCCCCGCACCCACCGGCCTACCCAAGTCGGTGACCTGCTTCATGACTTCCGCCAATCCCTTGAGGATATTGGCAAAGCTCTCAAGATTCCGGACATGCATAGCATGTCGGATTTTCAGGTGCGGGACAAAGCAAAGGAGATGCCGCAACTTGTTCAGGATTGGAACATGTCCTACGCGCGGACCGTGGCGCAGAACGCTCTCACCATGGTCATGAGCCACCATGGAAACATGGAAATATGGCAAGTGACCAGAGGGTACTGCAAAGTAGATGAAGACGGCCAGGAGCAGGACATCAAGGCCATCATGGACTCCTGCGCCGGATATGGGTGTCACGTGGCTGATTTAACCAGCTACGAGACTCCTTTCTTCACCCGCGTGGACACTCCGCCTCCAGAAGATTCAGCAGAAGTTTCCGATGATGAACACACCACCTCGGACGTGGACATCTCGGAACGATATCAAGGCGACGTATCCAGCGAGCCGGCAGCTCCTTCATCTCCTCCTGCATCATAGATTGCTAGAAACATTTGTATTTATCCTGAAAAAAACATGATGCGTCTGTAAATATGAAGTACTATAATTTTGCTAGTGCTAAGCTTTTGATCTATTCAGCACTTTTTGACTTCAAATTTTTTGCGTGCCTGAAATGTTTACATAAGCACTTGTATTTTTTCATCTATACTTATCGTTTATCTGGCTTTCCGCCTCGTCCCTTTCGTGAGCCGGCTAAACCCTTGGCCGGAAACTTTGCCGAGCAACGGAGCTTAATTGCTAAACCAGTTTAAACTCGGAAACAAAGCTGGCTTCCAGTACCAACAATTCACTACTCGGAAAATACCCGCATCCAGCAATCGGACAAAGAACCAAAGTATAGACTAGAAACTTTAGAGTTATACCCAAAGGTAGCATTTTTAGAATCAGAAATCTAAACCAGAACGAACATGAGCATAAAGTACTTTCAAGCATTCTGGAATTTTTGACTATGACATGATCATTCAGAAATAAGATGGTAAAAACTTCTCAGAAAAACTTGAGGCAACCAAAACTTTTATTTCTCACAGAACATGTACATATATATGATTACAAAGAAGGATAAACTAAGAATAAAAGGGACGTAGCTGAGCAATATTCCATGGTATGTCTAACACATCCGGATTTGTACTACCTCCAGCTCTCTTTCTCTTCTTAGTAGCAGGTCTTTCTTTGACTGGACTCATGTCAGTTAAGTAGTACGATCCATTGTGCAATACTCGACTAACTAAAAAGGGCCCTTCCCATACTAGGGAAAGTTTGTGCTTTCTTTGTTGCACAAGCCGGAGAACCAAATCACCTTTATTGAAAGATCTATTTCGGACTCTCTGGATATGATACTTGCGTAACTTCTGCTGATAAGCTATAGATCTCATTTCAGCAACGACGTGAACTTCTTCGACTAAGTCGAGATCATTTTGTCGAGAAATCTCGGCATCCTCTTTAATATACGCGGCCACTCTAGGAGAAGTATGAATTAAATCACTAGGAAGAACTGCTTCTGTGCCATAGACCAAGAAGAAAGGTGTGTATCCGGTTGAGCTATTTGGGGTTGTTCTTAAACTCCATATTACAGAGGGTAATTCCTCTGCCCAAGCCCCCGCAGCACGTCGTACTGGTGCTTCGAGTCTCGGTTTTAGGCCTTGTATGATTAAACCATTTGCTCTTTCGACTTGTCCGTTAGCCTGTGGATGTGCGACTGACGCAATGTCAAGTCAGATATTTTTCTCGTTGCAGAATTCTGCCAATTCTCCCATAGAGAAGTTACTCCTGTTGTCCGTGATAATGCTATGTGGATAACCATACCGGATTATAACATCCTCGACAAATCTTTTGGCTGTTGCTCCATCACAACTTGTGACGGGTTTAGCCTCAATCCACTTGGTGAATTTATCCACCATCACTAAGAGGTGAGTAAATCCACTTGGAGCTTGTTTAAATGGTCCTACTATATCAAGCCCGCAGACCGCAAAAGGCCATGTTATAGGTATTGTTCGCAGCTAATCAGCTGGAACATGAGCTTGTTTGGCGTAGGTTTGGCAACATTTGCACGTCTTGACTAATTGTTCGGCATCTGCCTGAGCTGTAAGCCAGAAAAATCCGTGTCTAAAATCTTTTGCCACTAAAGATTTGGCTGCAGCGTGGTCACCACACTCACCTTCGTGGATTTCCCTTAAGATTTCCACTCCTTCTTTCAGAGATACGCAGCGCTCAAAAACCCCAAAAACACTTCGCTTATAGATCTCACCTTTAACTACAATATAGGCTTTTGCTCATCGGATGATCTGCCGGCTCAGCACCTCGTCTTCGGGTAATTTGCTATCTACCAGATAATCTAGGTAGGGTTGAGTCCAGCTGGGAATTACAGCCAGAACTGCTATTAGAGGTGAGTCGGATTTGGTCGGATATTCCTCATCTACTCCTTTTATCGAGGGAACTTTGAGGTGCTCTAAAAAAGCGCCCTCCGGGACTTCTTTCCGTGCAAAGCCTATCCGAGATAGTGCATCTACTTCCTCATTTTCTCGTCGAGGGATGTGTTGAACCTCAAACCCTTCAAACGATTATAGATCATCCACGACAACTTTATATGCTGCCATGTGTTTATTTGCATTACAAATATCTGACACTTATTGGGCAACAAGGTCCGAATCTCCATAACACATCAAACGTCGGATGCCGATATCCTTAGCAATCCGGATTTCATGCAGCAGTGCTTCATACTCAGCAATATTGTTTGTCGCTGTGAAGTGGATCTGCAACACGTATAGAAGTTTACCTCCTTGGGGTGATTTGAGCACCACGCTAGCCCTCGAGCCCCCGCGAGCCTTAGACCCATCAAAGTAGAGGGTCCAATATTCTGACTCAGGGAGGGTCATATTTTCCTTCGTCTCTGTCCAATCAGCGACAACGTCAGCAAGGATTTGGGATTTGATTGCTGTCTGGGTTTATACTCAATATCGAAAGCTGAAAGCTCTATGCCCCATTTGGCGATGCGTCTTGTGGCGTCACTGTCGTTGATTATCTCTCATGGGAGCTGTGTTCACCACTGTAATTGGATGCTCCTGAAAATAGTGTTGTAACTTACGAGATGCTAGAAAAACACCGTAAGCCAACTTTTGATAGTGCGGATACCGCTGTTTTGACTCTGTTAGGACCTCACTAACAAAGTAAGTCGGAAGCTGCACCAGGTGTTCCTGATTTTCCTCTGGTCTCTCCACCACCATGACGATACTAAGGACCTTATTTGTCGCAGCAAGATAGAGCAACATCGGTTCCTGAGGTTCCGGCGCTGCAAGGATAGGAGCAGATGAGAGTACTTTCTTCAGGTCTTGTAGTGCACCTTTAGCTTCGTCGGTCCAAACAAAATCCTTGGTCTTTTTCAGGAGTTTGTATAATGATGCGGCTCATTCACCAAGCCGGCTCACAAACCGACTGACCGCAGCAATGCAACCAGTTAGTCTTTGTACGTCCTTCAGGCGAGTTGGCCTAGAAATATTGAGTATAGCCTTGATTTTGTCCCGGTTCACCTCTATGCCTCTTTGAGATACGATGAAACCTAACAATTTTCCAGCTGGTATTCCAAAGAAGCATTTCTTCGGGTTAAGCATGATGTTGTATTTTCGTAGATTGGCGAACGTTTCCTCCAAGTAGGATCTTTTGGAGTTGTGTAGTTTCGTAGATTGGCGAACGTTTCCTCCAATATCATCCAAGATAGAGCATCTGCTTCCTCATTTTCTGGTCAAGGGATGTGTTGAACCTCAAACCCTTCGGACGATTATAGATCATCCATGACAACTTTATATGCTGCCATGTGTTTATTTGCATTACAAATATCTAACACTTATTGGGCAACAAGATCCGAATCTCTATAACACATCAAACGTCGGATGCCGATATCCTTAGCAATCCGGATTCCATGCAGCAGTGCTTCATACTCGGCAATATTGTTTGTCGTTGTGAAGTGGATCTGCAACACGTATAGAAGTTTGGACATCACCGCAATATCATCCACGTATGCATGTACATTGCGTCCGAGTTAGTCGTGGAGGCAACGTGGCATCGTGCGCTGGTAGGTAGCTCCTGCGTTCTTCAGCCCAAAGGGCATCGTAACAAAACAAAAGGTTACGAAGGGGGTTATGAATGAAGTTTTGACTTTGTCAGGTTCCTTCATCCAGATTTGGTGATAACCAGAATATGCGTCGAGAAAACAGAGGAGTTCCGAGCCTGCCGTAGAATCGATAACTTGATCAATTCGAGGCAGAGCAAACGGATCTTTTGGACAAGCCTTGTTCAAGGCAGTATAATCAACACACATCCTTAAATCATTGGTGTCCTTTTTAGGGACCATTACAGGATTGGCCGACCACTCAGTGTGGATGACCTCTTCTATGAATCCGGCTAACTCGAGCCATGCTAGTTCCTTAGCTATTGCCTTACGCTTTTCATCGCCAAAACATCGTAGGGACTGTTTGACGGGTTTAGCATTCGGGTTTACATTTAAAGAGTGCTCGGCAAGTTCCCTAGGTACTCCAGTCGTGTTAGATGGCTTCCATGTGAAGATATCTTGATTTGCTTGGAGGAACTTGACGAGCATGCTTTCCTATGCGCTACCTAGGCCTACACCTATCTGGGTCACCTTGGAGGGGTCATCATCCTTCAATGGCATCTTCTTCGTCTCTTCTGATGCCTTGAACTCCGGATTTGGCTTTGTCACCTCCTTCTTCGTTGCGGGCATCTCGGACGGATCTATGCTCTTCTTGATCTCCTGGTACTCCAGGGCGTGCAACACGGCTTCAGCAAAGGCAGCATTTCCATCCTTGCACTCTCGCGCTTTCTTCGGGTCTCCCTGATGGTGATCACGCCGTTGGGACCTGGAATTTTCATCATATTGTAAATGTAACACGGACGAGCCATAAAAGCCCAGTAAGCCGGACGTCCGAATATAGCGTGGTATGCGCTCTTGAATGGTACCACTTCGAAGGAAAGTGCCTCCGTCCGATAGTTCTTTGGAGTTCCAAAGGTAACATCGAAAGTGATCTCCCCTAGGGAATTGGCTTGTCTTCCTGGGACAATGCTGTGAAAAATCACAGTGCTGTGGTTCAGCTGGGTCTCCGAGATCTTCATCCGGCATAGCGTTTCAACATAGAGAATATTGATGTTGCTACCACCTTCAATGAGGGTCTTGGAGAAACCATAACCGTCAATAAGTGGATTGACGATTAAGGCGTATTTTCCTCGCCTGTTCAACTTAGGCGGATGATCAGCACGGTCAAATGTGATTGCCACTTCCGACCAGTCCAGAAATTGGGGGATAGCCGGAACTGTTGCATTGAGCTCATGTATAACTGCTTTCTTGACCTTTGCTGGTTGAGATCCGAGGAAGGTGACATAAGTGTCTTTCTTGGTCGGAAAATTTTTCTTCCCTTCCGGCTTGGGATTTGAAGCGTCAGCTTCCTCCATGTCGGAATCTTCCTTGCTCTCTTTGTCTTTTTCGAGATTCTTCTTTCCCTTCTTCTGCTTAGCTTTGTAGCCCGCGGTGTCATCTCTTTTGATGTCGTCATTGAAGCGACATTCAGCGTTAGTGTGGGACGAGCCCCCATTGGCGTCTAGGTGATGCACACATGGGTTATTGGCAATGTCGGCCCAAGAGTAGGTTTTGCCTGGTTGCTGGTCTCCTCTACCTTGGACCCTTGAAGTCCCACGGCCACGCCCACGGCCTCCACCGCGTCCTCCTCGTCCTCCAGACCCGAAAGTAGCAGTGACTACTGCCGTTTCTGCATTGGGTTTCTCTTCCGAGGTATTTTTGTGCTTCTGAGCTTGTTGCTTTGGTTGTTTTGCCGACTGGGGCACAACTAGGGCATTGAGAAATCCCTCTGCATCGTCGTCAGCATCTGCATACTTGCTCACTGTTTCTATCATCTCTCCCAAATCAGTGACCTTGTCACACTTCAAGCGATGGCGTAGTAGACCAATTGGGAGTCCTGCGATGAAAGCCTCAATTGCAGTTTGATCGTTTACTCCTTCACAGGAGTTCTTGGTGTCAATCCATCATCCGAGGTAATCCCGGCAAGTTTCTCCGGCCTTCTGGGTGCAACGTTGTAGGTATCCAACCGTAGAGGGCCTCCGATATGTGCCTTCGAAATTACGAAAGAACGCACTTTGCATGTCATACCAATTATGGATGGTGTTCTCCGGAAGTTCATTGAGCCATGATCGTGCCGTCTTCCGCAACATAAGTGGGAGATATCGAGTTGCGACCAGGCTGTTTCCGCCTTTGGCGATGCAGCAAGCTTGGAAAAAATCCTGAAGCCAGGTATCTGGCCGAGCAATGCCATCGTAGGCTTGGATATGCCTTGAAATAGCAAATCCTTCTAGGAATCTTGTAGCTCTGATGCGTGGTCCGAAGCATTTTGGGCCCACGTAGATATCATCGTTTCGAAGCGCCACGCCTCTATGTTGGAGTTGATCATGTGCCTTGCGTCGTTTGGGGATAGAGATCGTCCCGAATGTCGGCTGTGGCTGTGGTGCCTTGGAGCCGGACTTCGGCTTCTGCCACTACCTCCTCCGCCACGTCGTCCTCCTTGTCCCCCTTGAGAGCCGCTGTGATGACTGCTTGGTGGAGAGGGTGGGGCAGCTGGATTGTTTCCGGCTGATCGCCGGCCTGTGTCCGGAGCGTCATTATTCCGGTTCTGGGGAGGGTCTTCACTACGACGAGCCCCCTACCGGCTTGTGCCGGCATGGTTTCTGTCATTCCTTCGTCCGTCGTTCCCACTATGGTGAGGCTCAGCCGGACGGCTTGCATGTCTAGGAGGTGGCATTCTTTGACGATCCTCCTCCCGACATTTCTCTTTATCTTCTCCCCTTCGATCGTTCGACTCTCGTCGGGGAGGATTTCTCAATACAGTGCAGCAATGGCCTCTTGTCCGGCCGCTGGGGCGACGTTGCTCCAGTCACGCGCTGTTCTGTGATGCTGTCCTGACGATCCGGTTCTGGAGTGGTTGTCTTCCCGTCGGTCGGAATGGTGATGCTGTTTCGGAACACGCTGGGGCCTTATATCATTCCAGGATGAGTTCGTGTGACATTGGTCGGATTTGGATAGCAGCTTTCCACTTCCAGATTTCGCAGCCATCTATTGCTCCAAACCCTTGGTGAGTAGCTTGATGCCTAATCGAACCTGTTCTAGGCCTGGGTTATTTGACAGGATACATCGAGCTACGACAATGTTTTGTACCGGTGTCGGATACACCAGATTTCCTTTGCTGTCGAGATGAGGCATCCCTGGATCTCCTTCAAAGAGGACCATGTTTACTTCTGGAAATTGACTATCACGTGTGTAACGCTTCCGTGTCTTCTGATGCAACCGGGACATGTATTCCTTAGTTGCCATGCGTTTCTTTTCCTCCTGAATGTTTTTTGCTTCATCCAGGAGTTGTTGACGACGCGCTTCTAGGGCTTGGGCCCTTTCGTCCAGCTCTTCAGCAGTAAGTTCTACATCTGTAGGGATAGGTGTGGTTAATGCAGCATTGATGAGTTTACGCGCACCTTCAATGATCACGTGTCCATCCACCGATTCTTCTTTTCTTGGGTCGTCTAGGATAAGTGCTCCATCCGAGTCTTCTTCGTATTCCTCGGCAATCACCTCCTCTGCCACAGGGTATTTTGTCGGGGTCTTGTTCTTCTTATTCTTCTTCTTTGCCTTCTTGGCAGCGCCGGTAGCAAAGACGCCTTTGGGTCTGTTTCCCAGAGTCAAGCTCTGATCGGTACTTTCGGACATCTGGACTTCAGGATTATCTCTGACGTCCATGTCATCCTGCGCTTTGGGAGAGTGTTCCTCAGATCCTTCATCCATGGCTTCTCCTTCTTCTGCAGCTTTGGAGTTATACTCCTCTTCATATTCCGTGGAGAACTTTTGGAAGTCCGCTAATGTCATCGATTCATCCGAGGATGCGGGTACGTCGGCCTTTGTTCCAATTGCTTCCAGCACAGAGTCGGTGTTTTCTCCAGCATCGGCTGAGCCGGTTCCAGATCCAACATATCCGATGAAGTGCGACGCGTTCCTCCTGAGGTACCTGTGGCTTTCGCAATCAGCTTCGTCAAAACTTTTGATGGTATCGAGAATTGCGTCTACACTCACGCCTTGCAGTATCATACGTCGCAGTGTGTACCTTAGGAAAGGCCTGCCTGTCCCGGCGTCATCAGAACCGGAATCAGTGTCATTGACTTGCTCCTCCTGAATTTCAAATTCCACGGGTGGGTCGATCTAGGATCCGGCTTCTCTAGGGAGATCCACTCCAGATTCCACTTGGACCGCTAGGTCTTCTTCAGGCTCGGATTTCTCCACTATCTCCGCAACTGGTGCGGGCTGGGTGGGATTAGGGTTTTCTGAGATCCGGAACTCTGCCGCCTCCGTGGACAAAGGGGACCCAGAAGATTCTTCTGCCTCTATCATCACCGCTGGGGTAGGTGGGCAGGTTCAGCGAAGCCGATGTAAACATCGATCTCGCCAAAAGACATGATTGTGTAGGCAGTCACGTCCTCCCTAGCCGGAATCCAAGTCTCGTCAAGAACGATGAGAGGGATGTCACTGGCGTAGAGGATGCGACCGACGGCGATAGTTTCGCTGATTCCAATTCTTGGAGATTCCGCTCGGAACGCAGATCCAAAGCTCACTTGCCCCACGGTGGGCGCCAACTGTCGTCGGATTGATGAAAAGTACGCCATGAGGGGGTCCTCGAGGCGTGCGGAAGAGAGGGGTGTAAGACGTACGGTGTTCCGGGACGGTGAGCACACAAGTTTACCCAGGTTCGAATCCGCTGGCTTTGGACGGATCCTACTCCTGCTAGCAATCCAGTAATACGGCAGAGCCGGCATATGGGTTTCAAGGGTTCGCTTGTGTGAGTTGAGATTTAGACTATTGAGGGTCTGGAGTATTGGTGCCCTAAAGGCTCTCCCTAGGACGACTTATATAGATATCCAGCCTAGGGTTTACAGGAGAGATCTATCGGGCTACGACTAAGAGTCGGTTACAGAGTACATCTTGAACTACAAGTAACATTATTGGCCTAAGTCGGTAAGTCTTCTAGGCCTTCCCGTACCCATATTGGACTCCGTCTTCTCTCCCTGACTGGGCTGCCCATGAAGCAAAGCTCTAACCCGAAGTGGGCCATCCTGGTCAGTAAGGAACTATGAGGATACCCAGAAAGTATATCCCCAACACCGGTGTGAGTGCTCGAAGTTATTTCCTTTAGATTCTGCAATTTTGTCTTTTTGTTTCTTGTTTTCACTAGTTAGGCTTAATGGAAAACAACAACAAAATTAGAGAGCTTTATAGTATTTATCTTGAGTTAGGACATGAAGGGTTTGAAGAGAAAATTAAAAAACCTATGGAACTTTATTTGCATGCTAATAGCAATGTTGTTAGTATAAATTCTTTGGACACCATTATTGCTAATGCTATGGAAAAGTCTAAGCTTAGGGAAGCTTTTTTTTATGAAAATGATCTTTTTAGTTCCCCAGGTTTGGAAGATAGCTATTCTATTGCTTATGATGATACAAAACCTCCAATATATGATGATTACAATGATGAGTATGATATTTTCAGTCCACCTACTATTGAGGAGAAAACTAATTATGATTACAATATTCCTCCTATATTTCATGATTATGGTGATGAGAATAATAATGATAGCTATTTTGTTGAATTTACTCCCACTACAATTAATAAGAATGACTATGTTTATGTGGGGAGTGTTAATTCTTTTATGCATGTGGCTCATGATAAAAATGTTTCTTGTGATAGTTATATTGTTAATTTTATTCATGTTGCTACTGAAAGTTATTATGAGAGAGGGAAACATGGTTTTATGTATCTCAATAATATTAAGTTTCCCCTCTTTATGTTGAAAGTCTTGAAATTGCACTTGTTTTGCTTTACTATGCTTATTGCTTTGTGCTTTCATGACTTGTTTCTTTACAAGATTCCTATGCATAGGAAGTGGGTTAGACTTAAATATGTTTTGAATTTGCTTCTTGATGCTCTCTTTTACTTCAATTCATATTTCTTATGTGAGCATCTTCTCAAACTATCATGCCTAACTTAAAGGCGTTAAAGAAAAGTACTTATTGGGAGATAAACCAAAAGTTTTAGATGAGTCTTGGAAGTTATTACCTCTGTAATAACCGCTCTTTATCCTTTTTATTTGCTTTTTGTGCCAAGAGTAACCTCTAATGAGAGAGAAGTAACACTTGGGAAAGTTGCTGTCCCGAAACATATTTTTGTGCTTCACCGTAAAAATTCGTGTAAAATCTCTGTATGTCATTTTGAGGCATGAAGTTTTTTTCTTCTGACCCAGGTTGTTATCTAACTTTCGTTAGTTCAACACTTTTCGATTTGAGCAACAGAAGGTCTTCGAAAAAAATTTCTTTTACCTACTGGTCTGTTTTGATACATTTCTGCCATTATTTGCATTTGCTTCTTGTTGGTTCCTTTTTGGGTTCTCTTTGGGGAATTGAGATTTTCAAGGGAAGTGCTTTAGTAGCTTGTGTTTTAATGGAAGTTTTATTGGTGTTGAAACTGAACCCAAAGACTTATTATTTTGAGTGCACTAATATTGCTAATAAAGATTGTATGAAGTTTTGTATGAAGGAAAAATTTCAGGTTTATGGAAGGAATGAGTAATGAGATGAAGGATGCACTAAAGCTCAAGCTTGCGGATGCCACGCGTGTCACCCCAAGAAATATCCAAGAAGCAGAAGCGTCAAAGCTAGGGGATGCCCAAGGCATCCCCTTCTTCACCAATAAAAATCCCAGGTTTCTTCCAAACACTTCATTTTTATTGTTTCATGCATAGTTGTGTTTTTCTTGGAGCATCTTCTTTTTTGTTTTCATTTTAGTTTTTCGTTTGATTTGTTTTCTTAGTTTGCTGAATAAATTGGTTGTACCCCCTCTTTCATACATTGATTTTCAAATAGTTTGGTTTGGATTGGAAAAAGAGTAGGAAAGTTCATGCTTAAGTGGTAAAGAGAGCTTGTTTTTGACTGTGGCCTATGCTTTGTCATGCCATGCTCGATATTGTTTAGGCTTTACGCTTAATATTCTTTGCTGTAGCATGACTTGTTATAAAACAATTGATATTGCTTAATGTGCCTTGGAAGGATCATGCGTTGTTTTAGCATATTAAAGCATAGTATTGTGGTATTCTCCTTTGATTCATTATTTGGGTTGACTTAGCACATGCTCACACCATGTTATGACTATCCCAAGTCACCATAGCCTTTATGATCCTTTAGTTTTCAACTTGTATCACTTTATACTTTGATCAATGATGTTTTGTCGCTCTGGATGATTATGGCCATTATTGCTCTCTTAGTTGGTCGCTCCAAGTCTTTTGCTAGCCTCCATAACCAAGTATGAGTTCCACTCATGCATCCAACTCCTAAAACGTTATTCCAAAGAGTCCACCATACCTACCTATTAGCATATGCTATTCCATGTATATTCATGTTTTTATCTACCTTCCGAATTAAACTTGTTATGAGAAAACTAGTGATTAAAGCTCTCACGAACTTAATGGCACACTTTACTTTTCTTGCCCTTAATAAACTTGAACCATTGTGTCGTCTATATTGTATATGCTTGCACTTATTTGTTGGGGATTAGCAGAACCATGTTGTCATGGGGAACGCTTTCAAAATTGCACTTGTACTTTGTACATAGTTGATATCATGCTCTTTTGTCTATGGATGTCGTCGGTGTGAAATGAAAGGGGAGCTTGTAAGTCCATGGAGTTATGTATGTGTGTTAGCAAAACGCATGGGCCGCTGGTCTAATCCATGCTTTCATGGTGGAAACATGCAACGTAACCATAATGAGTTGTCTATGAAGCATTCTTCTTATAAAAAAAGAGTCAGATATTGAGAAAAAAGAGAAAAAATAAAAAATATGACAAAAGAGGAAAGAGAGAAAAAATCACCATATTCCCATGGTAAATAAGAAGATTGCTGAGATGCTCATTGTCTGCTTTCCTTGTCATTTTGATATGAGGATTCTTCCGTATCATCGGGCAAGGGTTACCCCATTGGCGGTTCTCTATGATACACATGTACTTACTATGACAAGAACTTACCGGTGACTAAACTTGAGTAGCATGAGGAGCGGCCCACGTATTCAAGGGACATGAGATTTCCAACTTATACTTTGTCAAGCATATACACCATAGTTTGTTCACTTTAACCTTAATCACTTCAAGATGCTTATGATAGGGGCAATGAGAGCTGAAAGCTAATAAGTACCATAATTTTTGGAAGCTCTTTATGAGACTTGAATCCCTAATTCCTTCTATGAAGGCCTTTCTTTTACTTTTATGTTGAGTCTCCACCTTCTACCTTTATGCACCTATTGAGAGAGCATAGTGGCCATTCTTAGTTCTCTGTGCATTGTCCCAAGACTTGTTGATTGATGCATAACTTTGATATTGCTTGTTTTAAACTATTTTTATCTAGTCACTCTTATGAACTTTGAAGGTGTCCTATGCATTTATGTTTGCTACTCTATGAGGGACAAGCTGAATGTTACTATGCTATGTTTTCTTTATGTTAAACAAACAAACGTCTTGCAAAGCATTGTTATTCATGAATCTTTTGTTTGTGCCTTTTCATGTTGCATCATAGTTTCTTTGTCTTAGTGCTAGAACTTTGTCTTCCATGCTATGATTGAAGTACTATGATCCCAGCTTCGAATGTTTTACAAATACTTTGATCAAGTTTATGGTGGTGCATGTCACCTCAAAAATTATTCTTTCTTTTTATCACTTACCTACTCGAGGACGAGCAGGAGTTAAGCTTGGGGATGTTGATACATTGCAAATGTATCTATAATTTTTGATGTTCCATGCTTGGTTTTATCTACTTTCTTATGTTTTGTCCACACTTTGAAGTACTTTTCATGTTGCAACATAGTTGCTTTGCCTTATTGTTAGAACTTTGTCTTTCATGTTACGATTGAAGTAATATGATCCTAGCTATCAATGTTTTACAAATACTTTGATCAAGATTATGATGCTGCATGTCAGCTCAAAAATTATTCTTTCTTTTTCTCACTTACCTACTCGAGGACGAGCAGGAGTTAAGCTTGGGGATGTTGATATGTTGCTAACGTATCTATAATTTTTGATGTTCCATGCTTGTTTTATATCTACTTTCGTATGTTTTGTCCACACTTTGGAGTACTTACTGCACACTTTCTTGTACTAACCTATTAACAAGATGCCATAGTGCCAGTTGCCTGTTTTCTACTATTTTTGGTTCCAGAAAGTCAGAAAATCAATATTCTCGGAATTGGACCGGACAAAAGCCAAAGTCGCTATTTTCCCGAAAGACTCATGGAGCCAGAAGGAGAGACGGAGAGGGGCCACAAGGTGGCCACACCACCCCTAGGCGTGGGTCCCCCCTGGCCGCGACAGGGCATGGTGTGGGCCCCCTGGCCGCCCACCGACCTTGCATCTTCGCTAGTAAGATGCCTCCCGATGCGAAAACCCTAAATCGTCAAGCCTCCAGCCACGAAAACTTCCGCAGTGCCGCCGCCACCGAAGAGGAGATTCGGGGGACAGAAAGTCTCTATTCCGGCACCCTGTCGGGATGGGGAAGTGCCGTCGGAGCCATCTCCATCGATCTCCACCACCAGTTCCATCGATGTTGCTGATTCCCATGATGAGGAGGGAGTAGTTCTCCCTCGAGGCTGAGGGTTCTACCGGTTCCTATGTGTTCATCTCTCTCTCTATGCGTGATCTTATTGTGATCATGAGCTTTGTAATCAAGTAGATCTACCTTGCTACTCAAGTGCTTTAATAGATCTCTGCTCTCCCCATGTGTGTGAAGTTGACAGTGTGCACACCATGGTGGCACTTAGGCTAGAGATTTCAAATACTTGTTATGAGTTATATTTGGAGTTGGGTGTCTCTATGAAATTGTGGTGTTTGTTGGAACCATCTAGTACTCAAGGTGATAGTGTGGGGTTATCTAGGTGGGAAAGATGAACTTTGAGGTGTGTTGTTATAGCCCTACCATGGATTAGAGTGTCCAACCGAAGAGTAGTTAAGGGTAGTATCATGAAGAGAAGATATTTATATGAGAGTGTTCACTAGTGAAAGTATGATTCCTATGCCTTGTTTCTAAGCATTGAAACACCGTTTGCAACTAGATCTGTTACATGTTTGCTTGCTTCCATATTTATTTCAGTTTTCCTTTAGTCTCTTCCACGCCATCAAGCTATTTTCTAGCGCCATTGTCTTTTATCCATACCACTTGTATTTCACTATCTCTTCGCCGAACTAGTGCACCTATACACCTGACAAGTGTATTGGGTGTGTTGGGGACACAAGAGACATCTTGTATCTTGATTGCAGGGTTGCTTGAGAGGGGATACCTTTGACCACTTCCTCCCTGAGTTCGATAAGCCTTGGGTGATACACTTAAGGGAAAACTTGTTGCTGTTCTACAAACCTCTGCAGTTGGAGGCCCAAAAACTGTCTACAAGAATAGAAGTGCATAGACATCACTAAACCATGATTTGTATTATAGCTTTAATATGAACTTCTTTCTGAGGTGCTGCCATCCTTTGGATGTGCCCAGAAACATACAGTTACAGCTAATGAATAAGTGGATGTATAAGTATGGTTTATTCTCCAAGATCCATGATGCATAGGGTGAGATCTTGGTATTATTTGCAAAGATGGATTGTTTGGCTTTAGTTCTAATTCCTCTATGATGGATACACCCCACTTGGGTGAATCTAAGAGGATTATGTATAAAACAACACATGCTCAACTAAAAATTAGCATGTGATGGATTTTTATAACTCACCACACAGGTTGTTTTGTTGCTGCTGTGTTGGTGTTGCTGGTTTGTTGGTGTTGCTGATGACTTGATCTTGGCCTGCACCTCCTGGTGCTGCGCCTGCTCCTCCTAGTCTCCTGTGATCTGGAAGTTGCCCTTGCTATCCTTCTACACCACCCCCTCCTTATGTCACCATTTTGAGGTGAACTAGTGGTTAATTTGGTAGAGTGGCTGGTGATTTTGTTAAGGCTTTGGTAAGATCAATGAAGTATGAGCGTGTGCTTGAGAAGGAGAGTTGTGTTGCCTGTGGATGAGCTTCGATTGAGTGCTCTGTTTGAGTTCTAGTAGTGTTACTGCTGTATTGACAGCACACGACATGCATTCTGGTGACTAAGCTGTGTGTCTGTGTGGTCTGGTCATGTCGATCAGTTCGAGTGAAAATATCTCCACCTGTTACCCTTTTACTAATTACTGCCTGGTGAAACTTTCCCCACTTTTATTACTCAGTGATGTAATTTGAACAATGCATTTCATTGTTCACCACTGAGAGTAAAACTAACTAAATAACCCTTGTTTTCTTTTTTAGTTGTTTTATCTTATTTGCAGGAACAAGATCTGGAGATACAAGATTTAGTATAGGAATACATAAGTAGCATAGGTCTTAATTGTAATCTTCTTTTCTTTATTATTTTTGTAAAGAATCTTGTAAAGATCTGTAATCTTGTACTTTTGATGTATTTATTACAATTTGTAATGTTGTAAGGTAGTCAGAAAATTAGAATATATTTCTTATCTAATTTTCACTGTCTCCAATCCTTATTGTTGTTTACTATATCTATAATTTAACCAAATAATGTTAATAAGGTATTTTCGAAAACAATTCAATATTACTATCTTCTAGTTTTCAAACACTTTCAAATTGATTTAAATTTCAAACTTGAATTCAAAATAACTTCCCCAAAACTTAATAATTCCTAGAGGTCATGTCAAACTTCATAGCAATCACTAACAAGAGTTGTTCCTACCTCTAGTTAGTGAAAGAAACTCTAATGCCTTTAGGTTTTTGTTTGGCGAAAAATTACCCTAACTTTACAGATGCATGCATGCACAAACTTAGATTCCTATTACTACCCTTCGTTGGATCCTAATGCTAGGATGTTACAATTGTTGAGTTATTTATTTGATTTGGGGAACCTATAATAAATTTATATGTTAAATTATTTATTTTATATTCAATTATGCGTATGGGGGTGTGTATGGGGAGCACGGCTGGGTGCCGACACCTCCCCATAACCACATCCGCGTCGGCACCGCCCTCATACGGGCAAAAAACGGTCGCACCAAACACTATATGGGGAACGAGTGGAGATGCTCTAAGGTGAAAACCACAACGGCAAAAAAGCCTCTTCCCTCCCCCGCAAATGCACGGGGCAAGCAAAGGATCTTGGGAACCCCATCTTACAATTTTCCTTCTTTCTCTCCCCCTCCTTATTCAATAAAATTTTGTTGTGTCGCATCTCTCTAGGATGGATGAACTTGCGCCGCCAAGCATCATGAGCCGACCAACACTCGCCTACTAATCAATGATGATACTATATTACATACTCCTTCCAGCCCTTGCGGGGCGTAGTTTAAAGCAATTTTTACAAAAATAACTCTAAATCGCATACAAAGTTGCAAATTAGTCTAATTTCAAAATTTGAATTGGAAATCATCTCCGTCCACGATCCCGGCGGCCACAATCACCACCGCCTCGCGATCACCGGAGCCCGCCGCCCCATGATCCCGCAATCACCACCGCCCCGTGATCCCCGCAATCACCGACACCCGCCGCCCCACGATCCTGCAATCACTGGTGCCCGCGATCCTCGTGTCCGCACGTATCGTCTTCAGGTGAGGTGGAGCTGGTCTAGGTCTAGCTCCACTGCTCATCCCCGCCATCATCCTCGGGGGAGGTGGAGCCGGTCCAGGTCCGTCGTTGTCCGCCGCCGTGAGGTCTCTTGCCTTTCACCCTCGCATAGGTGGTCGACCTAAACAACAAGGAATTCGTTGAGCTCCTCCGACCTCCTCGCTACGGCCTCCAGAGGCGGACATCCATCACCGTGGCCTCGAGCAGGCACTCACCCTCACTAGTAGAAAAAATACCTTTGGTTCGGGCCATTAGTCCCGGCCGTGGCTGGGGCCAGGACTAATGGGCCGAACCGAATAGCCAGAATCCTCTGAAACCATTTGTCTCTGTCCGTAAGAGTCCTTTTGTCCCAGTTTGAGATACAAACCAGGACTAAAGGGTTTGGAGCCTGATGCGCTGCCCTGGCACACCCATTAGTCCCGGTTTGTATCTCAAAGCGGGACCAATGGGCTGGCCTATATATATATGGCATAGCTCTCCTCTATTTTTTCATGGGGGAAGGTGTGGCAAAGTTTGTTCTAGGTTTTTTCTCTTATGCACTAGAGGTGCTCGATGAAATGTCTGTGAGAGCGATGCAACTTGAGTTCACAAAGGAAAAACATGATATGAGGTTCCCGAGCCACACTTAAGGTTTCTCCTCTTTGTTTCGGAGTGTCCTAAAAGGTAAGCAACTATTTTGTCATTTAGACCGTGCGGTACTAATTTTAGCAACGTGATTGCGTTTGATATATATGGTTGTATGATGCAGATGAGACATCCATGGATGTACGGTGACCAACGCTCTAACACTTTCAAAGAAGGTGTGCATTCTTTTCGCCTTGTGGCCGAGGAGAACAAGCGGTGGGATGGTTTTATGTGGTGTCCATGTGTTGACTGTCAGAATGAGAAGGCTCACACTTCCTCAAGAGTCATTCAGAGTCACTTTCTTCGGTTCGGTTTATGTCCAGCTATAATGTTTGGACCAAGCATGGAGAAAGAGGGGTTATGATGGAAGACGGCGATGAAGAAGAGAACGATGATGACAACTATCTATCTATCTTCCCTGAATATGCTGATACCACAATGGAAGACAATGAAGAAGAAAGAGGTGAAGAACGGGAACAAAATGAGCCTCCTAATGATCTTGGTCGGGTCATTTCTGATGAAAAGCGAGACTACGACATAGAAAAAGAGAGGTTGCAGTTCGAACAGATGTTACAAGACCACAACAAATTGTTGTACCCAATTTGTGAAGATGGCCAGAAGAAGCTGGGTAGCACACTGGAATTGCTAAAGTGGAAGGCAGAGACTAGTGTGAATGACTCGGGATTTGAAAAGTTGCTAGTAATAATGGAAAAAGTATCAAAAGAAGAAGACTCCTCCTAAATTCGAAGGCTATCTAACGAAGCAGTAGGCTAACTGGGATGCATTTGTGAAGTACAAGGAGTTAGAACATGCTAAGGAAAAGTCAGAAAAAACAAGAAAAATGCCGCGAAGAAGAAATATCACCATCACCTGGGGCCAGGGGCTACGCGACTACCATGTCAAAGTGGGATGCTAAAGAGAATGATCTGCTTGCTAAAGGGATCACTCTAGAACCAATACGCAAAGAATGGGGTTTGAGGGCAAGAAATTGGTTCCTTGGGCATGGGAGTCAATATGACGATACTTGCTGACTCGTAGTTGATGTAGAGCTCGTTGGGAACCCCAAGAGGAAGGTATGATGAGCACAGCAGTAAGTTTTCCCTCAGTTATGAAACCAAGGTTTAATCGAACCAGTAGGAGCAAGGAAACACCCCAAAGGTGTTACTAGCTGAGCTCTGGCAGGGTGCACTATCGGTGCTAGTAGCAACATGGAGACCTGCACAACACAACCATAGAACTTTGTCCCCAACTTGCGATGAGGTTGTCAATCTCACCGTGTTTTGCGGAAAACAAAGGATTAAACGTATCGAATGGAAAGAAGTAAAAGTTTGCAGAAAGTAAACACAAAGTAGTAAAAGATTGTAGATTGTATGTAAAGTAAAAGGACCGGGATCCATAGTTCACTAGAGGTGGCTCTCCTTAGATAGATAACGTGCTGGGTGAACAAATTACAGTGGGGCAATTGACAAACACCGAGAAAGCAATACATGCATATACTAATCATCTTGACTCCTCTGAGACTTGATTGGGAATTACAACATAATACATAGACTGCCATCCAACTACATCTATGACTAATAATCCACCTTCAGGTTATCATCCGAACCCCCTCCAGTATTAAGTTGCAAGCAACAGATTATTGCTTTACAAACTGCGTGTAGAGTAAACAATATGATTGTTCTATGAACAAAGGATTGTTGTTTTCTCCCTAGTAGCAACAGCACATCTAGTACCTTAGAGATTTCTGTCACTTCCCCAGATTACCAGAGGCATGAACCCACTATCGAGCATAAATACTAACTCTTGGAGTTGCTAGCATCTACTTGGCCAAGATAGCTACTAATAACGGAAAGCATGCAAGATCTCAAATAACAAAGACATGATAGAATCAATAATCAATCTGAAATAGCATCTCAATATCCATCGGATCCCCGCAAACACAGCATGTATGAATTAAAAATAGATGATCTTGATCATGAATGGAGCTCACAAGATCTAAACATGAAAGCACAAAGGAGGAGAAACCAGCCATCTAGCTACTACATGGATCCGTAGTCCAAGGATAAACTACTCACGCATCACACCGGAGGCTTGCATGGTGATGAAGAAGGCCTCCATGGTGAATTCCCCTCTCCGGCAGGGTGTCGGGAAGAGCTTCAGATCCCTCCCGATCTAGGGATGGAGATGACGGTGGCTACACACTCTTTCGTGGATTTTTGATCGGGTACTTAGGGTTTTCGTCCCGAGGGCAACTTATAGGCGGAAGGAGAGGCCGATGGGGTGCCAGGGCTGGCCTCACCACCCCCTGGCGCGGGCCAGGCTGGGCCGCGCGGCCAGGTGGTGTGCTGGCCCCCTGGTCCCTCTCCGTCTCGTATTCTAGCACTTGATCCCTTCCAGAAAAATAGGCACTTTGGCTTTTGTCCCGTCCAATTCCGAGAATATTCATTTTCTGACTTTCCTGGAACCAAAAACAACAGAAAACATGCAGCTGGCACTGTGGCTCTTGTTAATAGGTTAGTCCAAGAAATCATATGAAAAGTACTCCAAAGTTGGAACAAAACACAAGAAAGTGGATAAAACCAAGCATGTAACATCAAAAATTATAGATACATTTGCAATGTATCAACATCCCCAAGCTTAACTCCTGCTCGTCCTCGAGTAGGTAAGTGATAAAAAGAATAGTGATGCAAAAATAGATGAAATAACATAAGTATTACCTCTCAATACGAAATATATCAATGAATAACAGTGAATTATGACATAGAATAGTGATGTAAAATGGACGTATCATTTACCGTGTCCACCTGACGCACGCTGGCATGGCCATGAGATTCTAGCTGTCTATGCTAAGTCGGGGTGGATGAAATTGCAATAGGGTGGGACTCAATGGAACTTGACATCCCTAGACCTGAAGGTGAGAGGACACTCGAAGAAGTATTGGGTGTTATCATTCTATGGGACAAGAACAACATCAAGCTTCCAGGCTCAGCTCCAAGGCCAACACCTCCTCCGAGTCGTTGCATGTCACCTTCACCTCCATCACCTCCAAGAATCCCACCCCATTACTACGACCACCACAGCGCGAGTCCATCTCGATTGATTTCCTGAGATATCATGTAATAAATAACTCATTATTTTTCTTTACCGGGCAGGATTTGGAACCAGTTCAAGAGCACAGTCATGGGTCACTTTAGTGAGAAGCTGACGTTTAAGCCAGTCTCGGTAAGTAGTACACGCATCTCTTTACTTCTAGTTTCAATACAATTATGATGCTAGATTATTATTTGGATTGAATTCTATTCTCGTAAATTACGCGAGGCAGCCACCCAGTGCGAATATATGTAGATTCTACATTTGCGAGTTCATTCGCAGGTTTACCACTAAGCACAAAGATTATAGAGCCGATGTAAGCAATACATCCACAACATTATTTTGTTACCGTCACTTTTCGTTATCATGATTGATATTCATATTGATCTCCTTTTCTTATATAGTTCGAGAGAATGCGGGATCAGCTCCTACCAGAGCAACGCGTACTAGGAATTGTTTAAGAACTGGTAGGATTCTTGATGAACGAGATGATAGATGACGCCGGAGAATTTAGTGTGAATAGGCGCTACCGATAATCCCCGACCGTGTAATTGAATAGACGGGCTCTAGTCCCAGTAATTGTGATGTCCATGTAACTATCATGTATATATTTGTATGCTCGATCCTAAGACAAGTTATCTTATATATGCATGAACGTGTACGGTATGTGGTAACATAGAAAACTATTTTGAAATGAAAAAATAAATAAATAAAATGATACAAAATGAATTCTCTATCGTGGCAGAGAAAGTGCCTAAAATGCTGCCACAACAGAGAACCATTTGTCCCGGTTCGTAGTAGGAACCGGGACTAATGGGGGGCACCCAGCGGGCCTGTTCGTCTGCGGTACCAAAGTTCCCGGGCCAGCACATGGCGGTACCTAAGTTGCCTAAAATTGCCGCGTTTCGAAATGTTGGGCCGCCAACTACTGAGAGGGGCCATTTCGAGGCAAACTCATATCACCCCTGCCAAATTCAAACATTCTGTTAAACTGCCCCGTGAAGTAGACTGTCGTTACCCTAATGTCGGTCATCTGTCCATGACGCGAGCGCCAACGCGGCAACCTCTTAGGGAAATCAAGTAACTAAGTGGATTAGATGCGTTGACCAATTTCACAAATCCATTTCCACCTTTCCCTAGCACCGGCGACGTCGGAATCCACCCTCCAGGCAGGACGATCCCTTCGGACATTTGACTTCCGGCGCCAAGTTGTTGCGCCTAGTTGCTGCGCCTAGTCGCTGATCCCAAGCTCCAATGGTGCATGCCATAGCCACCGTTGCGAGGCTCTAGCCCGCCTCCGCCGCCGACGAGCCGAGCAGCTCAAAGGATGGCAGATCCTACTACCAAGGTAGAAGAAGTTCTGGATACAAGCGGGTGAGCTACCCTTCTCTTTGCTATTCGCACTAATTATAACTGCTAGCTGGCTACTGAACCTAAAATTGTTTATTAGCCCAATGTTGACAAACATATTTTGTCCACAGTTTCTATCAAGTGGGATCTCCGCGGACCACCCTCACCTGGTTACGGTAGTCCTCTTCAGGTACGACTCTAAGGGCAAGTGGTATGGACACCATTGTATCATGATGGAAGAAGCGCCTACGCAGATCTGCACTATATCTTGTATGGTTGCTGCTCTGCATAATCATGATGAATTATGGACAAAGTAGACTGCAAAGTTCAGCTTCATGGATGAACGTGGCATCATGGTTCCTCTAACGTGTGACAGTCAGCTAATTGGGTTGATGAAAAGGTATGCTTCGGCCTGCATGTTTGAGTTGAATTGTGATGTACTGGATGTGGAAGCTGCTGCAACTGGGTGTCACCCTTCTATTCTTGGACAGGGTGGTTGCTTGAACCCAATTAGCTCCTGGTAAGCAAAAGTATCTTAGGGTTTGCATGTTTGTGCTAAATTGTAATTTTTGTTTTATTTACTCTATAGATATTGGGCAGTTATGCAACAGTCTTGTTTCTTTGACATGAAGCGCCGCAAGGTTAGAAACATGACTGCCGGGTCAGTCATTTTGCTGCCCGAAGAAATTAAAAATGAGTGGAAAGATGATGCTGGACACGATTCTGGTGTCCATTGTCCCGGCGATGCAGAGTACGTGGAGCTAAGGAAATTGGCATCGAGGAAGAGGAAGAAGGCAGGAAATGAAGAAGCCAGTGGACGTGAAGGCTTGGCACCCAGGCTGCGGAAGAAGGCTGCTGGCAATGAAGATGCATAGTAATGTGTTGAACTTGAACCTATATATGTAATTCGGTTAAATTCTGGAGCTCTGTCTGTGGAACTTTGCTGGGCGAGACAATCTACCCATGTTCTCTAAGTAAAATGTACCACGACTTAGGTTTCGGAAACGCCCGAGTCAGTAGTTGAATCCGAAATTGTTATTGTGCTACTACTATCTGAAAACACGCAGCACCGGTTCCATGATTGATGAGGGGCGGGAGGTCTCCAAATACGATGGGATGTAAGTGGCACAGAAATAAATTATTTAAGCTGCTACACTCCATGAAGCAGCAACTTATTTCAGCTACTGCACACAACGACATGGCAACATAAACAGCAATGGCAACCGATAATTACCAGATGAGGAGGAAATCGGTACCAGTATTCTAGCCTAATCTTGAGCACGTCTATCTCACCGCCTCTCTGCTCCTGCATCCCCTGCATCTGGCAAAGCTTCCGGATCTCCAGTAATCGAGTATACGTGCTTCCACTTTATAAATTGTGGTTGTGCCATTTGCATGCGGCACAATCCACGTAGATTACGTTTAAACAAACCACCAATGTCAGAATACACTAGTAGAAAAAGGGTCTTTGGTCCATGGTCACGTTCCCAATCCGGGACAGAGATCTCAATCGAGGCAGAAATTGATCTAAATCACAAATTCTTCCACAAATTAATCGAGATAGAGATATAAATCGAGGCATTTCATTAATTCAACCACAAATTCTTTTAAACAAAGGTGCGATTTCACATCCTACATCTTCAACCACTAGTCAACAATTTCACTTCCGCTGCCACTATCCTCCTAGCCGCCGGCTTCCTCCTCGTCGTCAGACGGAACCTCCATGATTTCTGCATTGTTCGTGAGACGGATCACCTCTTCGCAGTGAGCGGCGGCGATGATGGTGTACTTGGTCCATCCAGGGACGGACCAGAGCCTCTCCCGCCCTTCTCGATTGCGCAGATCCCGGTGCACCACGGGCCCGTAAATGATGTGGTTGCCAATCTTGGCCGTCCGCTCCTTCTTAAACAGCGCCGGCCAATACGGGCTGGCCGCCGTGTACCAGGGCAGAGCCCTCTTCCACGCGGGCATCTAGCGGCAGCGCGCTGCAATTTTGCTCTCCATCTTGGCTCCGTCAGGGACGAGGAGTGGAGCCACCGGCACCCCCGTATAGCTGATGCGCCATCCGTGGGGCACCGTCAGGGCCGGTGACGCGAGGATGTCGAAGTGCGCGAACATCACCACCTCATAGAAGTTCAGCGCGGGCATCTCCATGGCGGCGCGGTGGAGATTGGAGAGGGAGCGAGGGGATGGACGATGAAGTGACGGCGCGGTGGAGATTGGAGAGGGTGAGGGAATGGACGACAAAGCGGCGTGCTGTGGCGCCTCCTATTTGTACACGAGGACGACAAAGCGATGGGCGGAATATCCAATGGGCATTGGTCAGACAATAGGAAGTAATGCAGGGTTAATACAGATTAACGGGCGACCAATTTTTTTCCTCCAAGGACTCCGGGGCCAATAGTTCAAACCGTTAGGTCAACAAGTACAACTATTACAACTTAAAAAGGCACGGAGCTCAAGCTAAATAGAACTAGTTATCCCACATCTCCTTAATCTTCCTAATCTTAGCCCGATGCGCATCTTCCTACAAGAGCAAGGATCGAATCGTCTGCTCCTTCCTTTTAGCATCTTCCTTGCACACCTTCAATTGTTTCTCTACATTTTTCCTCATGCACTTGTCAATACTCGTAGTTTTGAACTGCAGGACTTTGGCTTGGTGAAGATCATTCCTTACTTGAGTCAGTTCTTGCTCTGCTTTAGCCTTCAGGGCCAACGTCGTGTCCCTCTCCTTCTCGACTTTGCTAACCTTGTCTTGAACCCACCTAAGATCTCGCTTATGCTTGGTCGTGTCAACTGGTTCCCATGGCATCATCTCAACACTGTCAAGAAGTGAGCTGAGTACGGATTCTTTCAACTCAATAGTCATTCCCCGTAGTTTCTCCAGTGTTTTCTACATCGATTTGGGCCAGTCTGGATCTACCCATTTGACAACACCGCAACTTCTGCCTTGCATCATTGCACGATGTCCTTGACACCATAGAAACCTCATGCATGCATTTCGTCCTTCGAATGCTACAAATTTAGCGGGCACATATCCATGTTTACATAGCAGAGGACTGTCTTCATCCGCTAAACCGTGATAGTCGGAGTCATACATGTTATGGTTGTTCTAACACAACATATGCGCATGAGTAAACAGAGTAGATCTAGCTCAAAAAATAGATAACTAGCCATATATGATAGATATAGAGATGAGACAACTCACATCGAAATCACCGTCCCTATCGTCACGACGCGTTTCCTCACCGTCTCCCCTTGAACCCATGGCAAGGGGGGAAGGGGGTGGCTGCTGGAGAGGGGATTGGGATGGAGGTGTCCTCGGCTTGTGGCTACGGCAGGATGGGAGTGAAGTGGGGAAAGTGGGTTCAAGGGGAAGGAAGAGAAGTACGGGGAGGAAGAGAAGTAATGGGTACGTGACACTGGGATATGGCCCACTGAACTCATGAGTCGTGACACTCGCAACAGGGGAGCGCCCGGTGTTGCCAGTTTGTCCAGAGCAAGCGTGCCCAATCATGCCGCAGAACAGCCTACCCACGGATCGCTCTCACAAAGACCATCCCAATCATCCAAGCGCCCCGATCGAACTGTATGTAACAATCGTCAAGCAGAACAATTGTGTTAGGGCGTGCCTTCTAGAAGACTCGGTCTAACGGCCACCCATTGGGGGGCTAAGGTTAGGGCTCTCCTAAGGTTAGGATCCATATGTGGTTTATGAAAAGAACACACATCCAATGACAATGGTGGATCCTTATGTGGTTTGTGAGAAGAAGACACATGCAATCACACTTGGTGGATCCATATGTGGTTTATGCGAGAAACACACATGCAATGACACTGGTGATATGTGGTTTGTGAAAAGAACACACATGCAATGACTCTAACTATGGTAAATGAAAAGAGTAGGCATGCAATGACACTGGTGGATCCATGTGTGGTTTGTGAGAAGAACACACATGCAATGACACTGATGTGGTTCATGAAAAGAACAGACATGCAATGACACCGGTGGATCCTTGTGTGGTTTGTGAGAGAATAGACATGCAATGACTCTAGCTATGGTTCATGAAAAGAACAAACATGCAATGACAATGGTGGATCCATGTGTGGTTTGTGAGAAGAACAGACATGCAATGACTCTAGATGTGGTTCATGAGAAGAACACACATGCAATGACACTGGTGGGTCCATGTGTGGTCTGTGAGAAGAACACACATTCAATGACACTAGGTGTGGTTCATGAAAAGAACACACATCCAATGACACTAGTGGATCCTTATGTGGTTTGTGAGAAGAACAGACATGCAATGACACTAGATGTGGTTCATGAGAAGAACACACATCCAATGACACTGGTGGATCCATGTGTGGTTTATGAGGGCAATAGACATGCAATGACACTGCGTGTGGTCCATGAAAAGAAGAGACATGCAATGACACTGGTGGATCCATATGTGGTTTGTGAAAAGAACAGACAGGCAATCACACTGGGTGCATCCATATGTGCTTCATGAGACGAACACACATCCAATGACACTGGTGGATCAATGTGTACACTGTGAGAGGAACACACATGCAATGACACTAGGTGTGGTTCATGAGAAGAACACACATGCAATGACACTGGTGTATCCTTGTGTGGTTTGTGAGAATAATAGACATGCAATGACTCTAGCTGTGGTTCATGAAAAGAACACAGATCCAATGACTCTAGCTATGGTTCATGAGAAGAACACACATGCAATGACACCGGTGGATCCATGTGTGGTTTGTGAGAGGAATAGACATGCAATGACACTAGCTGTCGTTCATGAAAAGAACACACATCCAATGACACTGGTGGATCCTTATGTGGTTTGTGAGAAGAACACACATGCAATGACACTAGTGATATGTGGTTTGTGAAAAGAACACACATCCAATCACTCTGACTGTGGTTAATGTAAAGAGCAGACATGCAATGACACTGGTGGATCCATGTGTGGTCATCCAATGACATTGGGTGTGGTTCATGAAAAGAACACGCATGCAATGACACTGGTGTATCCTTATGTGGTTTGCGAGAATAACAGACATCCAATGACTCTAGATGTGGTTCATAACAAGAACACACATGCAATGACACTGGTGTATCCTTATGTGGTTTGTGAGAAGAACACACATGCAATAACTCTAGGTGTGGTTCATGAGAAGAACACACATCAAGTGACTCTAGCTGTGGTTCATGAGAAGAACTCACATGCAATGACACTAGTGGATCCATGTGTGGTTTGTGAGAGGAACAGACATGCAAGGACACTGGGTGTGGTTCATGAAAAGAACACACATCCAATGACACTGGTGGATCCTTATGTGGTTTGTGAGAATAACTGACATGCAATGACTCTAGTTGTGGTTCATAAGAAGAACACACATGCAATGACATTGGTGTATCCTTATGTGGTTTGTGAGAAGCACACACATGCAATGACACTGGTGATATCTGGTTTGTGAAAAGAACACACATCCCATGACACTAACTGTGGTTAATGTAAACAGCATATGTGCAATGAGACTGGTGGATCCATGTGTGATTTATGAGAGGAACACACATCCAATGACACTAGGTGTGGTTCATGAAAAGAACACACATGCAATGACACTGGTGTATCCTTATGTGGTTTGTGAGAATAACAGACATGCAATGACTCTAGCTGTGGTTCATAAGAAGAACACACATGCAATGACACTGGTGTATCCTTTTGTGGTTTGTGAGAAGAACACACATGCAATGACTCTGGGCGTGGTTCATGAGAAGAAAACACATGCAATGACTCTAGCTTTTGTGCATGAGAAGAACTCACATGCAATTACACTGGTGGATCCATGTGTGGTTTGTGAGAGGAACCAACATGCAATGACACTGGGTGTGGTTCTTGAAAAGAACACACATCCAATGACACTGGTGGATCCTTATGTGGTTTGTGAGAAGAACACACATGTAATGACACTATTGATATGTGGTTTGTGAAAAGAACACACATGCAATGACTCTAACTATGGTTAATGAAAAGAGTAGACATGCAATGACACTGGTTTATCCATGTGTGGTTTATGAGAGGAGCACACATGCAATGACTCTGGGTGTGGTTCATGAAAATAACACACATGCAATGACACTAGTTATATGTGGTTTGAGAAAAGAACACACATCCAATGACACTGGTGGATCCATATGTGTTTTGTGAAAACAACAGACATGCAATCACACTTGGTGGATCCATGTGTGGTTCATGAGAAGACCACACATGCAATGACACTGGTGATATGTGGTTTGTGAAAAGAACAGACATGCAGTGACTCTAACTTTGGTTAATGAAAAGTGCAGACATGCAATGACACTGGTGGATCCATGTGTGGTTTGTGAGAAGAACACACATCCAATGACACTGGTGGATCCTTATGTGGTTTGTGAGAAGAATAGACATGCAATGACTCTAGCTGTGGTTCATGAGAAGAACACACATGCAATGACACTGGTGTATCCTTATGTGATTTGTGAGAAGAACACATATCAAATGACTCTAGATGTGGTTCATGAGAAGAACACACATCCAATGACACTGGTGGATGCATGTGAACACTGTGAGAGGAACACACATGCAATGACACTAGGTGTGGTTCATGAGAAGAACACACATGCAATGACACTAGTGTATCCTTATGTGGTTTGTGAGAAGAACATACATGCAATGAATCTAGCTGTGGTTCATGAGAAGACACACATGCAATAACACTGGTGGATCCATGTGTGGTTTATGATAGGAACAGACATGCAATGACACTAGGTGTGGTTCATGAAAATAACACACATGCAATGACACTGGTGGATCCATATGTGGTTTGTGAAAAGAACAGACATTCAATCAAACTTGGCGGATCCATGTGTTGTTCATGAGAAGAACACACATGCAATAACACTAGTGGATGCATGTGTGGTTTGTGAGAAGAACACACATCCAATGACACTGGGTGTGGTTCATGAAAAGAACACACATCCAATGACACTGTTGGATCCTTATGTGGTTTGTGAGAAGAACAGACATGCAATTACTCTAGATGTGGTTCATGAGAAGAACACACATGCAAAGACACTGGTGTATCCTTATGTGGTTTGTGAGAAGAACACACATGCAATGAATCTAGCTGTGGTTCATCAAAAGAACACACATCCAATGACTCTAGTTGTGGTTCATGAGAAGAACACACATGCAATGACTCTAACTATGGTTAATGAAAATAACACACATGCAATGACACTGGTGGATCCATGTGTTGTTTGTGAGAAGAACACACATCCAATGACACTGGGTGTGGTTCATGAAAAGAACACACATCCAATGACACTGGTGGATCCTTATGTGGTTTGTGAGAACAACAGACATGCAATGACTCTAGATGTGGTTCATGAGAAGAACACTCATGCAATGACACTGGTGTATCCTTATGTGGTTTGTGAGAATAACAGACATGCAATGACTCTAGCTGTGGTTCATGAGAAGAACACGCATGCAATGACACTGGTGGATCCTTATGTGGTTTGTGAGAAAAATAGACATGCAATGACTCTAGCTGTGGTTTGTGAGAAGAAAACACATGCAATGACTCTAACTTTGGTTAATGAAAAGAGCAGACATTAAATGACACTGGTGGATCCATGTGTGGTTTGTGAAAAGAACACACATGTAATGAATCTAACTATGGTTAATGAAAAGAGAAGAATTGCAATGACACTTGTGGACCCATGTGTGGTTTGTGAGAGGAACACACATCTGATGACACTGGATGTGGTTCATGAAAAGAATACACATGCAATGACACTTATGTATCCTTTTGTGGTTTGTGAGAATAACAAACATGCAATGACTCTAGGTGTGGTTCATGAGAAGAACACACATGCAATGACACTGGTGTATCCATGTATGGTCTGTGAGAAGAACATGCATGCAATGACTCTAGCTGTGGTTCATGAAAAGAACAAACATCTAATGACTCTATTCGTGGTTCATGAGAAGAACACACATGCAATGACACTGGTGGATCCTTATGTGGTTTGTGAAAACGACACACATCCAATGACACTGGTGGATCCTTATGTGGTTTGTGAGAAGAACACACATGCAATGACACTTGTGATATGTGGTTTGTGAAAAGAACACACATGCAATGACTCTGGTGCATCCATATGTGCTTTTTGAAAAGAACAGACATGCAATCACACTGGGTGGATCCATGTGTGCTTCATGAAAAGAACACACATGCAATGACACTGGTGATATGTGGTTTGTGAAAAGAACACACATGCAATGACACTGGTGGATCCATATGTGGTTTGTGAAAAGAACAGACATGCAATCACACTGGGTGGATCCATGTGTGGTTCATGAGAAGAACACACATGCAATGACGCAGGTGATATGTGGTTTGTGAAAAGAATAGACATGCAATGACTCTAACTGTGGTTAATGAAAAGACCAGACATGCAATGACACTGGTGGATCCATGTGTGGTTTGTGAGAAGAACACATCGAATGACACTAGTGGATCCTTATGTGGTTTGCGTGAAGAACAGACATGCAATGACACTGGTGGATCCATGTGTGCTTTTTGAGAGGAACAGACATGCAATGACACTGGCCGTGGTTCATGAGAAGAAAACACATGCAATGACACTGGTGGATCCTTATGTGTTTTGTGAAAAGAAAAGACATGCAATGACTCTAATTGTGGATCCATGTGTGCTTTTTGAGAGGAACAGACATGCAATGACACTGGGCGTGGTTCATGAGAAGAAAACACATGCAATGGCACTGGTGGACCCTTATATAGTTTCTGAGAAGAACAAACAAGGAATGACACTGGTGGATCCATGTGTGGTTTGTGAGAAGAACACACATCCAATGACACTGGTGGATCCTTATGTGGTTTGTGAAAAGAACAGACATGCAATGACTCTAGCTGTGGTTTGTGAGAACAACACACATGCAATGACACTGGTGTATCTGTATGTGATTTGTGAGACGAACACACATGTAATGACTCTTGATGTGGTTCATGAGAGGAACACACATCCAATGACACTGGTGGATCCATGTGTACACTGTGAGAGGAACACACATGCAATGACACTGGGTGTGGTTCATGAGAAGAACACACATGCAATGACACTGGTGTATCCTTATGTGGTTTGTGAGAATAACAGACATGCAATGACTCTAGCTGTGGTTCATGAGAAGAACACACATGCAATGCCACTGGTGGATCCATGTGTGGTTTATGAGAAGAACAGACATGCAATGACACTGGGTGTGGTTCATGAAAAGAACACACATGCAATGACACTGGTGGATCCATATGTGGTTTGTGAAAAGAACATACATGCAATCACTCTAGCTGTGGTTTCTAAGAATAACAGACATGCAATGACTCTAGCTGTGGTTCATGAGAAGAACACACATGCAATGACACTGGTGGATCCATGTGTGGTTTGTGAGAAGAACAGACTTGCAATGACTTTAGGTGTGGTTCATGAAAAGAACACACATCCAGTGACACCGGTGGATCCTTTTGTGGTTTGTGAGAAGAACACACATGCAATGACTCTAGTTGTGGTTCATGAAAAGAACACACATCCAATGACTCTAGTTGTGGTTCATGAGAAGAACACAAATGCAATGATACTGGTGGATCCATGTGTGCTTTGTGAGAGGAACATACATGCAATGACACTGGGTGTGGTTCATGAAAAGATTACACATCCAATGACACTGGTGGAACCTTATGTGGTTTGTGAGAAGAACACACATGCAATGACACTGGTGATATGTGGTTTTTGAAAAGAACACACATCAAATGACTCTAACTGTGGTTAATGAAAAGAGCAGACATGCAATAACACTGGTGGATCCATGTGTGGTTTATGAGAGGAACACACATCCATTGACACTGGGTGTGGTTCATGAAAAGAACACACATGCAATGACATTGGTGTATCCTTATGTGGTTTGTGAGAATAACAGACATGCAATGAGTCTAGCTGTGGTTCATGAGAAGAACACACATGCAATGAAACTGGTGTATCCTTATGTGGTTTGTGAGAAGAACACACACACAATGACTCTAGATGTGGTTCATGATAAGAACACACATGCGATGACACTAGTGTATCCTTACGTGGTTTGTAAGAAGAACACACATGCAATGACTCTAGATGTGGTTCATGAGAAGAACACACATCCAATGACACAGGTGGATCCATGTGTACAATGTGAGAGGAACACACATGCAATGGCACTGGGTGTGGTTCATGAGAAGAACACACATGCAATGACAATGGTGTATCCTTATGTGGTTTGTGAGAAGAACAGACATGCAATGACTCTAGCTATGGTTCACGAGAAGAACATACATGCAATGATGCTGGTGGATCCATGTGTGGTTTATGAGAGGAACAGACATGCAATGACACTGTGTGTGGTTCATGAAAATAACACACATGCAATGACACTGGTGGATCCATATGTGGTTTCTGAAAAGAATAGACATGCAATCACACTTGGTGGATCCATGTGTGTTTCATGAGAAGAACACACATGCAATGACCCTGGTGGATCCATGTGTGGTTTGTGAGAAGAACACACATCCAATGATACTAGGTGTTGTTCATGAAAAGAACACACATCCAATGACACTAGTGGATCCTGATGTGGTTTGTGAGAAGAACAGACATGCAATGATTCTAGATGTGGTTCATGAGAAGAACACACATGTAATGACACTGGTGTAACCTTATGTGGTTTGTGAGAAGAACAGACATGCAATGACTCTAGCTGTGGTTAATGAAAAGAGCAGACATGCAATCACACTAGTGGATCCATGTGTGGTTTGTGAGAAGAACACACATGCAATGGCACTGGCTGTGGTTCATGAAAAGAATAGACATACAATGATACTGGTGGGTCCATGTGTGGTTTGTGAGAAGAACACACATGCAATGACACTGGGTGTGGTTCATGAAAAGAATACACATCCAATGACACTGGTGGATTCTTATGTGGTTTGTGAGAAGAACAGACATGTAATGACTCTGGGTGTGGTTCATGAGAAGAACACACATGCAATGAAACTGGTGGATCCATGTGTGGTTTGTGAGAAGAACACACATGGAATGACACTCGGTGTGGTTCATGAAAAGAAAACACATGCAATGATACTGGTGGATCCATGTGTGGTTTGTGAGAAGAACAAACATGCAATGACTCTGGGTGATCCATATGTGGTTTATGAGAAGAACACACATGTAATAATCTCTAGTGGATCTATCTTGGCATAATTTGATGTATGCCATGATGTATTTCATTGTACAAGACACTCACTTTCGATTTTTATACTACTCAGTTTTGCCCTTGGTTTTTTGATACTACTCAGTTTTGCCCTTTGTTTTTTTATACTACTCAGTTTTGCGCTTGGTTCCCCCTCTATCTTTTGTAGAAGCCCAAACATGTGATCACTATGTCTGCTATGCCTTGATTGGTTGTCACAGTTGTCACGCGGATCGTGCGCACCAACCGTTGATCCTGTGTGATCCAACAATGATCGTTGCACACATCGTGCCCTTCACAGTACATCGCGAGACAGCACGGACGTCCCCCTCTACAAGAAGGAACGCGATGCCGTCCATGGAAAAAGTCATCGAGTGGTCATGTCACGTTTAGTCTAGTCTGCAAAGGCTACTACTGCTACTACAACACACGCACAGGGCAACGGGGTCATCGAGTGCACGGTTGTCGACGGGATGCTGCAATTTATTGCCACTTGATTTTAATAAGACATATCCCATTTTTTCGCAGCGCTCTCAATCTCACTTCCAACTAGGCCCTACCACAAGTAACTTGCATGAGTCAAGGGACCCCCTCGAGTAGATATAACATTGCTAGAAATTGGTTATGCACCACTTGCATGTAGTGGAATCGAGGTCTGCCATGAGCGTCTTTTCAATTGAGCTCTAAAGTGGAGATCATGGCTATCTCAAAAAAAGGGAACCCAAAAAAAGAGGTGGAGATCATGGTAGCCCCCCGCCCACCACACCTGTCCACTCGAGGACTATGAATGGTCCGGTGTTTATAAACCCGCTTGACCTTCTTCTTCCATGTGCTCGTGTCATTTTCCCCCAGTCTGTCTAGTCCCAAGACCCCAGTCTGCACCTACTGTGTGTGCCACAGCTCCCTCGCTTTCACTACCTCCTTCCCTAGGTGTGCCATGAAGCGTACGAGCCGGAGGTAAAGCTAGTTGAAGGCGTAGCAGCAGATGGCTTGGTTGTTGCCAAGCAGGTGGAGGCGTCTTCTCTGGGAACGAACGTCGCTTGTCGCCGCGCCGTCGAGGGTGCGTGCTCATCCGTCCAGCCAGTAGCCGTCACCACCGAGTAGGAGGTGGCCGACAACGTCGTGGTGCCAGCGGCAGATCTAGATGGGGTAGGCGGCAGGCGGAGGCAATCTGGTGCTCTACATCAACGACCCCATCACCGTACAAGAAATCTTCGACGCAATCACGGAGAATGATGAGTTCGAGGAGGAGGTCCCTGGTGAGGAGTCTGAGGTACTACATTGCTAGCTTCTCTAGCCGCAGCCGCAGATTTCACTATTCATACATAGGATTTGCTCAATCGTGTACAGATTCTTTTGCTCTTGAAGTAAGGTAGTATATATGGTTCGATCGGTCGATTGATGCATCTGCCATCTAGTCACAAAACCCCAATCTGTCTAGTCACAAAACCTCAATTTGCTCATCTGCCATCTAGTTGAGTTTGCTAGTTGAGTGTTGATTTCGATACACAGCATGCTTATAACATTACATTTCTATTCCTTACTGAGCCCAATGATTCAATTTTGCCCCAAAATAGTGCAAGGGCATCTGATGGTGTCATTTTCTTAGGGATGGTTAGTGAACCCAAGGCAACAATGCACATAAACAATATAGGTTGTGCTGTTGGTATTTTGGTTCTCCGACTCCATCACTGAAAAAAATGAGGCCCTAATTTTTTTCTCATACGGAACCTATATATATAATCTTTGTATTATTTCTGATCATGAATGTGTTGTATGATGCATATGTATATCCCTGAATATTGTTTTGTATGATTACATTTCAATTTATTATTGTGGACAATGATTCAAATTTGCCCCAAAGAGAGGCAGACACATTGGTGTCAGATTTTTTCAAGGATGAGTTAGCGAACCTGGGGCCATGTACAAGATCAATATAAGTTGTGAAATTGTTACTTGGTTCGCTTACGCCATCTCTGTACAAACTTATGAGGCTGCAATCTTTATTCTATATTCATAGAACTATGATATTTGAATTATCTATTCCATGCATTCATAGTGTATAAGAATTACATTTTAGTTTGTCACCGAAGCCGATGATTGAAATTTTCCGCAAAAGAGTTCAAGGGGAGACACGTATGACGGTGTCGTGTTTTAGGGATGGTTGGTGAACCTGAGGCAGCAATGCACACAAACAATATAGGTTGTGATGTTGGTACTTTGGTTCTCCAACTCCATCTCTGAAACAAATTATGAGGCACTTGATTTATTCTCATATGGAACTACATATATGATCCTTGATTTGTTTTTGATCTTTTAATGATTGGTATGATGCACATGTATATGAATGGTTTTGATCATAAGTATTTTTAACATGTACCTGAAGATTAATTGTTTGGTTTTTTATTTATAATTACAATATTTAGGCTTGTTTTTGTACCTGACTATGTATATCCCTGAATATTGTTATGTATGATTACATTTCAATTTCTTATTGTGGCCAACGATTCAAATTTTCCCCAAACAGAGGCAGACACATTGGTGTCAGATTTTTTCAAGGATGAGTTAGCGAACCTGGGGCCATGTACAAGATCAATATAAGTTGTGCAATTGTTACTTGGTTCGCTTACGCCATCCCTATATAAACTTATGAGGCTGAAATCTTTATTCTACATTCATAGAACTATGATATTTGAATTATCTATTCCATGCATTCATAGTGTATAAGAATTACATTTTAGTTTGTCACCAAGGCCGATGATTGAAATTTGCCCCAAAAGTGTTCAAGGGGAGACACATATGATGGTGTCGTGTTTTAGGGATGGGTTGGTGAACCTGAGGCAGCAATGCACACAAACAATACAAGTTGTGATGTTGGTACTTTGGTTCGCCAACTCCATCTCTGAAACAAATTATGAGGCCCTAGATTTATTCTCATATGGAACTACATATATGATCCTTGAATTGTTTCTGATCTTTTAATGATTAGTATGATGCATATGTATATGAATGGTTTTGATTATAAGTATTTTTAACATGTACCTGAAGATTAATTGTTTAGTTTTTTATTTATAATTACAATATTTAGGCTTGTTTTTGTACCTGACTATGTATATCACTGAATATTGTTTTGTACAATTACATTTCAATTTCTTATTATGGCTAATGATTCAAATTTGTCCCAAAAGAGAGGCAGACACATTGGTGTCAGATTTTTTTAGGGATGAGTTAGTGAACCTGGGGCGATGTACAAGAACAATATAGGTTGTGCAATTGTTACTTGGTTCACCAACTCCATCCCTGAAGAAATTTATGAGGCCGCAATCTTTATTCTACATATACTCTGATGCAATTATTTGTCATTGTGTTGAGATGAAATGATATATGAACCGATCAAACTATTGCTGAGATGCTTTCTCTTTGATATCCACGTATATATTGTCTTACATGTAAATGTTGTTAATTCTTGAGTTGTAATGCAATTCAATCATATGTATGAGTTCTAAGTAATGTTCTTAAAAATCAACAGGAGGATGATGATGAAGTGGACGGTAGCAAGGAATCCAGGGACAACAAGAGCCGCTACGTGCTGAGGCGGTTACGGTTTGGGCTAATCCGTTTCTACCATAAGGTGAGACTGTTTTGCCCATTATGTGGCAGAGCAATCAACGTGGACCTCGACAGCATGATCCAGCATGCGGTGGGTGTTGCCAGAGGTGGAGGCAGAAGCCATAGGCCGATTACCTTGGCGCGGCATGCAGCCTTCGGCAAATTCCTCCGGGATTATGTCAGGACTAGCCTGTATCCCATCGACTAGGCTGTCCCTGCCTCCTAATGCCCCTACCCTTCTAGGCGTCTCTGTGTCCCGGCCTCCTGCTGCCGCCCCTGCTTTTATTTTGTTTTAGTTAATTATTACATGTGTGTGGCATGTAAGACATTATATCTGTGGTGTCTCTGGTGAACCTTCTATATTAATCTACTCCTTTATATGGAGTGCCTTAAAATTTCTAGTGTTCAGTTATATTACTGATCATGCTCATGCACACTACAAAATATTTCTAGTGCTCGATTATATTATAATTGTCAAGGAATACATCAACAAGTTAAATTGGTCGATATTTTGTATTGAAGTAACTAAATAATCTCACATTGGCGGTGGACGTTGGCAGAAGCCGAAGGCATCAGCCGAAGACCTTGGAGCGGCACGCAGTTTTCAGCAAATTCCTTACAGGTTCAACAATGGGTTGCCACCGCCCAGCTCCGAATTCGCTTACAAGTCCAACATGGCAGAACTTGAGCTACCACAGAGACCTTGGCAGAGGTGGCAGAATTGGTGCGGGTGCAACCACGGCGACGGCGAGCTCGGATTCTAGAGGAGGAAAACAGAACAGAGCATGGTCGACACGGTGACAGATCTCACCGGGAACCAATTCTTGTCCCCGCACTGTTCCATGGGTGCGTCCATGGTGAGGGCGAGCTCTGACTCGGGATGGGGAGGAGAGCGGCCCGAGCAGGTTCGTCACCTCCCAGCTCTGCGCCATGGCCATGACCAAAGATTGCCGCTCCAGGGAAGAAGAATACGCGTAATGGATGCAGGCGCCAACTCTGCAAGCCTACAGGGAGGAGAGCGGGGCCGAGCAGGTTCGTCCACATCCCAGCTCCGTGCCATGGCAGCGACGCCCCATAGATTGCCGCTCCGGGGAAGAAGAAGACGCGTAATAGATCCAGGCACCAATGCTGGAAGCCTAATTGACACCTAAGCAACGGGAGCGACATAATGGCGAGAACTGATAGGGGCCAACTTGACGACCGTTAGCCTGATATTTTGTATTGAAACATAAAGTTGAATTCATGCCGAGAAAGACCCTCTGAGTATTTGGTATACCAATTGTAGTCATCACGGCTGATTTCAGGGAACTTGGGTACCGCGTTGGCTGGGCGCCCCAACTTTCGCGCCGCAAAATGATATTCTCACACCCCGCGCGTGCAGAGGCGGCCACATGGATGCCCATTGATCCCGGCTAGTAACCAGGTCGGGACTAGTGACTGGGCCTTTAATCCCACATCTTCAGTCCTAGTTCCAGAAATGGGACTAAAGCCCCTTACGGGCCGAGACTAATGGCCCGTTCTCTACTAGTGCCTTTTCGCGGCCTCCAACAGGCACTCATCTGTCGCCTGGCAGCTACGCAGCCACTGGTCAGCACCATCGACGCCAAGGTCCGTCTCACCTCAGGGTTGAAGAAGTTGTTGATGTTGTTGTTGAGTTTCTTATGTCCCTCTCTTAATCTCCAAGAACATCAGCTAATTCCAAACCTGTCAAATAGTTACCCATGATTTAGAATGCTTTTGTTGACCATGGCATAGTTACACGAGATCTTGCACATGATTTAGAAATGCTCCTATGAAAGAAATGTAGAACAGAATTGTAAGAGGTTGCCTTCAGTAAAAAACAGTATAGCCAAATATGTACGAAACAAAAAAATGTGCAAAAAGATCAATAAATGTACTGCTTCATGCTTGGATCACCTAAAGATTTGGTCATCTACCACGTACTGCTTCAGACCTCTTGTTAGTGCAATTACCCTTGTCCATCCATTCTCAGACGATGCTGATCTGCTTGGACATTTTACAACATCCAGGAATATATTTGGAGGTATTGACAAGTAGAAAAAAGAGTTAGAAACTCTGGGACCCTGCATATAAAGAACGGGAATTTATCAAATTTAGAAAAGCACATTGGTTTTTGAAATGGAAATGAATTAATTAAGTTGTATAAAATAGTTGCATACCATTTAAGTCATTTAGAAAAAGAATGAGCATGGACTATACCTTAAGCACCGTAGTTTTTAAAATGAAAATATGATTATCAGGAAGAGTAGCAAGTTTAAGGCACTGAAGAAAAACCCATATGAAGAATTCATCCAAATAAGCAGTATTGAAACCTCAAAACTAGAAGTATTATCAATGAGGCATCCTTGGTTAGACTTGAAGTGGCATATAAAAACCTCATGTTCTTTAGTATTATTGCCTAGCTCCATGAAATCTACCTCTGAATCATATTGGCCTAAATGGTAGAAGCATCATTTCAAAAACTCTACATATTTTCCTCTAAATCATATCTGTCTGGGGAAAAGAGTAGTTTAGCAAATATGCATCACTCTACATAGGGTTTATTTACTTAACCAATTTAATCTTGAAAGGAACAAACCATTAGCAACCTGTATTATGGACGGGGCTCACCTTTAAAATCTAAAATATCACCAGAGTAGCTATGAATCTGGCCAAAAAAACGTTTCGCGTCGCCCCCCCCCCCTGCCTGGGTGACCGAGATGGACCCCCTATCCCTGCCGCCGCCCACCTCACCCTCTCCTCTTCCCCCTCCGCCGCCGGCGAGAGCCGCCCGGCAAAGTTCGAGTGGTCCCGGCAGCGGCGCGCCTTCTTCCGCTCGGCGTCGAGGATCCCTTGTGGGAGAGAGCAGCTGGCGGTGGTGGCTTCGGCCGGGACGGCAACTCAACCAGTGGTTGCGTGCGGAGCGTGTCCGCCGGGCGATGTAGGCAGGGCCTTCCATGGCGGCGGCATGGGCGCTTGTCAACGCCGGGCTTGGAAGGTGTAGTTGCGGCGGCGCGGCGGAGTGCTTCTAGCGGCGGGGCCCTGGGGTAGTGGCGGTGGGAGCGACTAGATGCGCAGCTCGTCGGCAGCGTGGTGGCCTGGCTGTAGCAGCGTGGCGGCGGTTCCGACAGGACCCGATCTGGGCCTCATCTAGGCCTGGCCGGGCTAGATCTGGGCCTAGCCGGGCCTGATCTTGGCATTGTTGCTCACCCAAACGGTACTCACCGCAAGGTGATTATAACATCCCAAAACTTTAATCCAAGTGATCAAGATCAAATCCACCCAATTTAGGGTTAACAAAAACTTTTTTTCTATTTAAAAATGATTAAGCATTCATATGTGTGTGCATTTAAATTAGGAGTTGTTTTGAATTGCCATGTTGGAGTGATCCATTGGTTGTAAAATGATTCTATGGTGAATTAAACATCATCTAGATAATTCCCAAACAAATCCCAAAGAAAAATCAAAAAGAATAAAATAAGCAAATGGTCATTTGTGCCATTTTAATCACCAAGCCTACTTTGGCTATTCCTAGAACTCAAATATTAATAGAAACAATTGTGGCTCTTTGCACCCCTTGCTAGTACAAGTAGTGATGTGCCTAGGCCCACTTTGTTTCATCCCAAAAACTTTCAAACACTAAATTTAAATGACATTTGAAATTTGAATGTAGTTCATATGCATAGATCACACTTATTCAAAAACCACTCAAATGAACTCCACTTTTAAAACCCAAGCACACCTAGAAGCTCAAGCATAAGATACATCAGTCCACCAAACATCAGCCCAAAATTCAAACATTTTGTTCTTGTGGCCATTTGATCGAATAGGTGGCAGAAAGAAATTAAACTTCCTAACTATTATTGTTTATAGTTAAGCCATTGTCCCCCATTGCACCCTCACTACTCTCCCCTATCCCCCCTGAGTCCAACCAGACCCTCACCAGCCTATCCCTAAGCCTAGAGCAGCAGTGGAGCGCCGCCACTTTGTGGCCACCGCCGGCCAGAAGCGGGCAACATGCCAGGGACCGTGCCGCCAAACCAGCATGTCCCCTAGCTCCGCCTAACCCTACCGCCGCCCACGGTCCACCCCTCGATTAACACCAACCCCTGGACCACTCCCCAGCGTCGCCGCCCTTTCTCTCTGCGAGCTCGCCAGAGCGCGATAGCCGCCAGCACGCAGCAGACCGCCCCTTGACCCAATACCGTGCACGCTGCTCCGCCTCGACCCCAGCAACCCGCCAGACACGGTCGTGCACCGCCCCGCGACCCACAGTAGACGTGATCGCCGTCGAGCACCGCCTCTGTCTGCCAGGGAATGCAACGCTCCTGACCATATGCCACCACCCCTAGCCAGACCATTGCACCGTAGAGAACCGCCAGGGAACCGCCCACCGTCCCAGTCCACCGCCCAAGCCCTTAGCTCGTTGTACCATCGTCACCGGCGAGCACCACCCATGCTTCTCTGTCGCCTCTCCGCACCTATATAAGGAGACCTCCCCAGCACCGTTTCCCCACACCACTCTCATCCACTCCCCCTCAGAACACTCCCAGAGCCCCACTGGAGCAAGCCGTAGCCCGTAGCGCCGGAATTTCGCCGGAGTCTGCCACAGAAGCAGGAGAAGGGAGTCGTTGCTCTAGGCCATCCCCCGAGCCGCCGCTTGTACCAGGAGAACCGCCGTCGCCGTCCAGTACGTTTTCCCGCCTCGCCACACTAGCTGGAGCCTTGGTACATCCCTAGTAGACCCCCACCGATGAGTTAGGGTTCAGTCTCATCGGCGACGAGTCCGTCGTCGACGATGACCGTGAGCCGTCGATATGTGTTCTAATCATGTGGCCCAGATCGCTAGATACCGTTTCGGGTTTTAAGTCTCACTGACAAGCAGGACCAACCTGTCAGCCGCCCTCTGCGCCGCTGAGCGTCACTGGGCCGGCCTATTTCTTTTCCCGCGCTGACCCAGTAATTCAAATATAGGTTTTTCTATTTTAATTCAAACCTATTTATGTCCCTTAGTTCAAAAATCAACTCAGGAAGATTTACAAATCCAAATGGAGTGATTCTAATTTTTTTTGGAAAGTTTCGGAAAAGATCTATCGAGGCCCGTTGGATTTAAATCATTTAGAGTTGGAAATCTCTTCTAGAAAAAATAACAAGACAGAAGCTTTTGCACATTCAAACATTTTTATAAAATCAACCCTAATAGCTTTTGAGTTGATTCCAACTCTAAAAAATCACATTTAACTATACCTATCTGAATATGTAATAATATTAAGGTTTACATGCTGTGACTTTGGATTAGTACCAAAATAATGCAAGATAGGCATTTCTAGTCACTTTAAATCATTAATTATTAAACTTAAACTTATTAAAATGTGATCCAACCCTTAAATCACATTCCCATATGTTATAATATGTGGTGATGACATGTGTCCACATGATCCCATATTTTAATTGGAGAATATTAAATCTTAGTTAATTTCAATGAGTAGAAATTACTTTTCGCAAATAAAAAGAATGAAGCTAGTGAATTAAAACCTGGAGATGCTTGTGATGATGATAGATCATCAAATGTGTGCTTTAGTATGCTAAGTAGACTAGTTAAGTATTGTGTGGTGATTGTATATCCCGTATGTATTTATAGACGATAGTACCAACCAAGCTTACGAGAAGGAGGAGTTCTACACGGAGGAGGAGGAAGAAAACTTCAACCACTGCACCAACCAAGGCAAGCCATCATTAACAATGCAAGCTAGACCTTGCAAGCTAGATAATCTAAGCAAATGCAATAGGCATGCTTGGGTTATGCCCTTTTTATTTATACCTACTCCAAGTTTTATCTACAAGCTTTACTTTCTTTTCTTTACTAAAGTCCTTTACTTGTTTGAAGGTAGCATAAAGAGTATAAAACTTGACCTATCTAGTTAAGTTTAGATGTCATTATAAGGTATGAGATTGATATTAGCATCCCACCTTAGTGAACACTCTTAACTTAGTAGTTTAGAGCTAAACCAAAACTTGAGTCACGTTAGATGGGAATACTTGGTGAAAATGATTTGTGAAAACCTTGGAATGATGAGTCATTCTATTGAGATGTTTTGACATGTGTTGATAAACACAAATGGTTTATGATGATGAAAATGTCCAGGCATGAGCCTTAGCCCTTTTACAAAACTGATGGTTGGGTTCGGATGCGATACCATTCCAATTTTACCGTACAACCACAATACCTGAATTGGGTAAGGCTTAGCCGGAAGTTTATATGCATTAGTATTAGTTCCCTCGCGGGAGAGGTTTGAGCTAAGGCTACCTCTAGATGTTGTCCACCTATGCAGTGCCCAAGATGACAGATGGTCATGGTTGGGAGGCCATGCTCATAGGAGAGGTGCTTATACTAGGGTGTGTAAAGGAAAGGTTATGTTTGATTATCTGCATACTAAGTATGATGATTCAGGGTTATCCCTGACAGGTGTATCGAATCTTGTGGTGAAAGTGTACCACCTCTGCAGAGTGTCAAACTATTTGAATAGCCGCGTCTACGGTTATGGATAGTTGGAGTGGCCATACTGTTTTGTTGTCAGAAGTTCTCAAACAACTTATGAAATGAATTGTGACATGACTTGACCACTACAGAGTTGTGACTTTGATGATTAAGTTCCCACCTAGGTGTTTTCAAACTTATTTTATCTTTCTTTGTTTCAGAACTCAGCTTAGGTTTCAAACTTAACATTACATTTAAACTTAGAGTTAGCATTCCTACTTAGAACTATACTACTTGATTAGTGATAGTTTGCGAGTACTTAAAGAGTACTCATGGCTTTTGTCCCTGGCTATTCCTATGGCCAGACTATGAAGGAGACTACCAAGATGAAGGACAGCAGGACGACTATGATAACTAGGACTATCTTCCATCGTCAACATTGCCTGTGACTCTGAAGATGGACCCCACTGCTACGCTATTTATTCCGCTGCTTGATTGTAGTAAGACTAGATCATGAGATCCTTTAATTTTGTGTAAGACCTTATATATGGTTTGTAATGGATGATGTACTGTGATATCCAATCTGTTATGTCTCGCAAAAAAGGTAATCCTGGGATTGTGAGGTATGGCATAACAGGCATCTGGGATTAAAAATCCGGGTGTTGACAAGTTGGTATCAGAGCCATCCTGACCATAGGAGACCCTAGTTAGAATGGACGTCCGAACAAAAAAACTTAGTTTCAAAAACCAAAGTGAGTACTTATGAAAACTATTTCCTCTCTTACCCTTGGGAATTCATTCTTTCTCTCAAAAAAAATTCATGTTCCTCCAAATTCTTACATTACTACATAAAATTTGACACACTTGATCACTTCACTAACTTCCTCATCCTTAATTCTTATAGATGGAGACTCAGTTCAGAAAGTTCTACCAGTTGGGCAACGGAGGCCAGCTGATCTTCGAGAGGGATCTTGACGCACTATCAGAGTACTTGGGACGCCCACATCTGGAGTTTCTTGGAGCTCAACTTCCTAGACCCGCAGGAGGAGATTTACAATGGCTAGTCATTGCTGATCTTCGAGGAAGTATAGAAGCACCAATGTCCGGGAGAATCCAGTTCTCCCTAAGAGAGAACAACTGGCTAGATGGATTAGCCAGGGCAATGCATGAAGCTCTCGCACGTCTGTGTTCCCTAAGTGTCAACCAAATCCAAGGAACCCGCTTTGCTCACTATGCAAGGCGTGACTTCATGGGAATGCCAATGGAGATGCCAAGCCACCCAGAGTTGAAGCGTCAAGTGGAGAACCTTGACTTCCTGCTGTGTGACCGCCAGAAGGAGTTAGACAATGCAAGAGAGCTCGCCAACCACAACCTCGCTATTGCTGCCTAGAAGGCCCAGACTTTCTCACTGCTTGTCAAGGACCGTTAGTCTTTTCACCGCCAACGCGAAAAGAAGGATCGCACCATCGACCGTCTTTGCAAGAAGGTGGCCGACCTCGAGAAGACCATCAAGGATCAAGAAGCTCAGCTTGCAGCAAAGGAAGAAGAAGAGGAAGGCGAAGATATCCAAGGAGATATTGACTCCTATCTCCGCAACGATGATGACTTTCTGGAGGAAGATGATATGGACTTCTACACTGAAGATGATGACTCCTACTTCATCGATGATGAGTAGATGCACTAGAGCACTGTCGTAGCATGAGATGTATCGGTCCCATTGTATCGTAGCTTATAGAATGCTTCTTAAAACCATTTGTTTTCCCTTTGATGTTGTGGTGTGTGTGTGTGTTTGTATCGTGTGCTTTGCTTGAATGAATGAAAAGAAGTTAGTTGCAAATCCTGAGTTAAACTCAAAGTTTTAGCCTTGAAACCAAAACCATGAACCTTAGAACTTTCCCTCTTACCCCTTTATCCATCTCAATCTTCAGATAACTCGTGGAAACCCCGGAGGGAGCAGCTCATCGCAGGACCCAATGCTGCAGATTATGCAAATGCTGGTTGCAGACCGTGAAGCAAGCAGGGCAGAGCGCCAGGCCAACTTAGCAACACTGTAGCAGATCGCCCAGATGGCCCAAAACAACCAAGGGCATGGAAATCAGGATCATCATTGATCCAAACTCAAAAACTTCCAGAATACCAATCCCCCAATCTTTAGTACTTCAGAGAACCCACTGGATGCCGATGACTGGTTGCAGACGATGGAGAACAACTTAGAAGTAGCAGGAGTGGATGCCAACAAAAAAGTTCTTTTTGCCACCCACTATCTGGCAGGAGATGCAAGAGCATGGTGGAACAGTATCTGCACAATGAACCATGGTCAAGTGATGACATGGGAAGCCTTCAAAATCAAGTTTAGCCGCACTCATCTGCCGCAGGGTCTAGTCACTAGAATGAGGGATGAATTTCGAGAACTGAAGCAAGGAAGAATGACTATAGTGGAGTATCGTGACAGATTCCTATCACTTGCCAGGTATGCACCTGATGAGATCAACACGGAGGCCAAGAAGAAGGAGATATTCCTGAACGGACTACATGATGAGATGCAGACTGTCCTCGTCAACATCCGTTTCGAGGATCTTGAAGAGCTAGTCGACTCTGCCATTCAGATGGAAGGGAAGATTAAACAGGAAAACGACAACCACAAACGTTGTATGATGCACCAAGTTGGATCCAATAGTCACTAGAAGTACCGTACCAACCCGTCTGCAGGGTACGCACCGAGGAACAATCGACCCCCAATGTCTCGCCCAAGCTACCTCAACTGTAGCAGAGGCAATGTGAAGTCCGGAGGAAACAACAACAACACCGGCAACACCAGCAATTTCAACCGTGCACCTCCCAAGAGCAGCAGCAGCAACAACAACAACAACAACAACACTGCACCTAGAACTGGAAGCAATGTTGTGCCAGTCACAGCTAAAGACAAATCTCAGATCACTTGTTTCGGGTGTGGAGTGAAGGGTCACTATTCCAATGAGTGTCCCAAGAAGATTGCCGCCACTGCCAATGTGAATGCCCCAGCTCAACAGCAGCGCCGTGTTCAACCAGGAAGAAGATTCGCCCTAGGGAACCCTCACAACCGCAACGGCTGTCTCTTCCACATGAACACCAAAGAAGCCCAAGAAGCGCCAGATGTAGTGATGGGTATGTTTTCTGTCAACTCAGTTTTAGCAAGAGTGTTGTTCGATTCTGGAGCATCGCACTCATTTGGTACCGAAGAATTTGCATGCACTAGTAAGATTCACCCAACCAACTTGAAGCATGTCATGATAGTTCAAATTCCTGGTTCAACTACAAAATCTAGAAAAATTTGCAAAGTTGTGCCTATCAGAATTCATGGAATAGATTTTTATGCTAACCTAATACTACTTGGAACCAAAGGTTTGGAAGTAGTACTAGGGATGGATTGGATATCAAAGCATAAAGGACTGATAGACTGTGCTAAGAAAGCCATCACCATGACCAATAGCTTGGGAGTAACAGTAGATCATATATCTGAACCCTTACCCCGTCAATTGAAGTGCAACAAGAGTCTAGCCCTACCCACCATAGACCAAGTCAGAGTAGTCTGTGAATACCTCGAGGTATTACCAGATGAATTGCCAGGTATGCCCCCGGATAGGGATATTGAGTTCATTATTGAGATAATCCCCGGAACAGGACCCATAGCCCAGAGACCCTATAGCATGAACCCCTCAGAGTTAGTGGAACTGAAGAAGCAGTTGGATGCCATGTTAGCCACAGGCTTGATTCAACCAAGCACATCGCCATGGAGATCACCAGTGTTATTCGTCAACAAGAAAGATGGAGGCAACCGTCTGTGCACCGATTACAGAAAGCTGAATGACGTCACCATCAAAAACAAGTACCCTTTACCAAAGATAGAAGATCTATTTGATCAGTTGACCGGTGCCCAGGTATTCTTAAAGATTGATCTTAGGACTGGTTATCACCAATTAAGATTCGTGTAACGGATATTCCGAAGACCGCCTTTACTACTCGTTATGGTTTATACGAGTATACGGTTATGACTTTTGGATTAACCAATGCCCCTGCTTATTTCATGAACCTCATGAATAAGATCTTTATGAATTTTCTGGACAAGTTTGTTGTTGTGTTTATCGACGATATCCTTATCTACTCCAAGTCAGAAGAAGAGCTTGAGCAACATCTGAGAATCATCCTTGAAACCCTTCGAGAGCATCGGTTGTATGCCAAATTCAGCAAATGTGAGTTCTGGCTGAAAGAAGTAGGATTCCTCGGACATATTGTGTCTGCCTGAGGAGTCTCTGTTGATCCTGCCAAGATTAAAGATGTCGAAGAATGGGAAGCCCCAACCACTCAAACCCAAGTCCGTGCATTTCTCGGATTAGCGGGATATTACCGCAAGTTCGTAGAAGGATTCTCTAGTATCGCTCGACCCGTGACCCAATTGTTGAAGAAGGATAAGAAGTTCAAATGGACCAACAAATGTGAAGCCAGTTTCCAAGAACTGAAGAAGAGATTGATTTCTGCCCCAATATTGATCATGCCAGATATCAAGAAGTCGTTTAACATATATTGTGATGCATCCAAGATTGGTCTCGGATGTGTATTGATGCAAGAAGGCAAAGTCATAGCGTATCTGTCTCGATAGCTGAAGTAGCATGAGCAGAACTATCCGACCCATGATCTTGAGTTAGCAGCCGTAGTGTTGGCATTGAAGACATGGCGTCATTATCTTATGGGAAATCGCTGTGAGATTTACTCAGATCACAAGAGCATGAAGTATATTTTCACTCAGAAGGAGCTGAATATGAGGCAAAGAAGATGAATAGAGTTAATCAAGGATTATGACCTTGACATTCACTATCACCCCGGCAAAGCCAATGTGGTAGCGTATGCTCTTAGCAGATTGTCGTGTAAGCTAAACACCATGATCAGGGAGAAGCAGCGAAGTTTGTATGAGGAGTTGGAGCAGTTTAGAACGGAGCTTGTTAGCAAAGGATTTCTAGCTAGCATTGAACTTCAACCCACTTTGATTAGCCAAATCAAGGAAGCCTAGAAGGGAAATGAAAGTATCGACGGAATCAAACGCCGTATTGGTACAGTAAAGGTACCTGGATTCACGAAAGACGAAGAAGGAGTTATGTGGTACAAAGGCTGTATCTGTGTGCCAGCAGATTTGGAGCTGAAGCAGGTTATCATGTAGGAAGCTCATGATACTCTTTATTCTATCCACCCCGGAGGAACAAAGATGTATCAAGATTTGAAAGAGTAATTTTGGTGGCACAAGATAAAGAGAGAAATCGATAGCTACATCGCCAAGTGTGACATATGTCAAAGAGTCAGAGCAGAACATCAGAGACCCGCAGGACTGTTGCAACCATTGCAGATTCCGGAATGGAAATGGGATTCCATCGGAATGGACTTTATCGCCGGTTTACCTACTTCGAGTAGGGGAAATGACTCAATCTGGGTCATCGTGGATAGACTATCCAAGGTTGCTCACTTTTTACCTATCAAGACCACCTACCAGAGTTCGAAGCTAGCAGAGTTGTACATTGCTAGAATTGTCAGTCTGCATGGAACCCCCAAGACTATAGTATCAGATTGAGGAACCCAATTTACCTCGAGATTTTGGCAGAAAGTCTAGGAAGGATTGGGAACCAAGTTGAATTTCAGCACCGCTTATCACCCACAAACTAATGGATAGACTGAAAGAGTCAACCAAATCTTAGAGGATATGTTGAGAGCTTGTGTGCTAGAATACGGATCAAAATGGGAAGATTGTCTGCCTTTCGCAGAATTCTCATATAACAATAGTTATCAAGCTAGTTTGCAAATGGCACCATTTGAGTTCCTATATGGAAGAAAGTGTCGTAGCCCTTTGAATTGGTCACAAGTAGGGGAGATTCAGATCTTTGTACCCGACATTCTCCGAGAAGCCGAAGAGAAGGTTCACAAAGTCCGTGAGCACCTCAAGACCGCCCAATCCAGACAGAAGAGTTATTGTGACAAGAGAAGGAGAGACCTGACTTTCAATGTCGGAGATTTTGTATATCTCAAGGTTTCACCATTGAAGGGAACTCAACGTTTTAGTCTGGAAGGAAAGTTAGCCCCCAGATATATCGGGCCTTTCAAGATTCTGAATCGCCGAGGAGAAGTATCTTATCAGCTGGAACTGCATGAAGAGATGTCAGCCATCCATAATGTGTTCCATATCTCGTTACTTCGCAAATGCTTAGAAGTGCTGGAGAAGACCGAAGTTTTCAAGAATATCGATCACCGAGTTGTTAATATCAACAAGGACCTGACGTATCGTGAAGTGCCCATCCGTATCTTGGAGGAAGCCTATAGAACCACCAGGACTAGGAGTATCAAGTTTCTAAAGATCCAATGGAGCAATCATACCGAAGAGGAAGCCACTTGGGAGCGACAAGATTACATTAGGACTGAGTTCCTAGATCTCTTTAGTTCCTAGTTTTCTTTCTTAAATCTCGGGACGAGATTTTGTTTAAGGGGGAAGGTTTGTAACCTCCCAAAACTTTAATCCAAGTGATCAAGATCAAATCCACCCAATTTAGGGTTAACAAAAACTTTTTCTATTTCAAAATGATTAAGCATTCATATGTGTGTGCATTTAAATTAGGAGTTGTTTTGAATTGCCATGTTGGAGTGATACATTGGTTTTAAAATGATTCTATGGTGAATTAAACATCATCTAGATCATTCCCAAACAAATCCCAAAGAAAAACAAATCAAAAAGAATAAAATAAGCAAATGGTGATTCGTGCCATTTTAATCACCAAGCCTACTTTGGCTATTCCTAGAACTCAAATATTAACAAAAACAATTGTGGTTCTTTGCACCCCTTGCTAGTACAAGTAGTGATGTGCCTAGGCCCACTTTGTTTCATCCCAAAAACTTTCAAACACTAAATTTAAATGACATTTGAAATTTGAATGTAGTTCATATGCATAGATCACACTTATTCAAAAACCACTCAAATGAACTCCACTTTTAAAACCCAAGCACACCTAGAAGCTCAAGCATAAGATACATCAGTCCACCAAAAATCAGCCCAAAATTCAAACATTTTGTTCTTGTGGCCATTTGATCGAACAGGTGGCAGACAGAAATTAAACTGCCTAACTATTACTGTTTATAGTTAAGCCATTGTCCCCCATTGCACCCTCACTACTCTCCCCTGTCCCCCCTAAGTCCAACCAGACCCTCACCAGCCTATCCCTAAGCATGGAGCAGTAGTGGAGCGCCGCCACTTTGTGGTCACCGCCGGCCAGAAGCGGGCAACGCGCCAGGGACCATGTCGCGCCAAACCAGCATGTCCCCTAGCTCTGCCCAACCCTACCGCCGCCCAGGGTCCACCCCTCAATCGACCCCAGCCCTTGGACCACTCCCCAGCGTCGCCTTCATTTCTCTCTACGAGCTCGGCAGAGCGCGCCAGAGCGCGATAGCCGCCAGCACGTAGCAAACCGCCCCTTGACCCCATATCGCGCACGCTGCTCCGCCTTGACCCCAGCAACCCGCCAGACACGGCCGTGCACCGTCGTGCGACCCATAGTAGCCGTGATCGCCGTCGAGCACCGCCTTTGTCTCCTAGAGCACGCAACACTCTCAACCATATGCCATCGCCCCTAGCCACGCCATTGCGTCGTAGAGCACCGCCAGGGAACCGCCCACCGTCCTAGTCCACCGCCCAAGCCCTTAGCTCGTTGTACCGTTGTCACCGGCGAGCACCGCCCATGCTTCTTTGCCGCCTCGCCGCGCCTATATAAGGAGACCTTCCCAGGACCGTTTCCTCACACCACTCTCATCCACTCCCCCTCAGAACACTCCTAGAGCCCCACCGGAGCAAGCCGTATCCCGTAGCATCGGAATTTCGCCGGAGTCTGTGCGGAAGGAGGAGAAGGGCGCCGTTGATCTAGGCCATCCCCCGAGCCGCCGCTAGTACCAGGAGAACCGTTGTCGCCGTCCAGTGCGTTTGCCCGCCTCGACACACTAGCTGGAGCCCTGGTACGTCCCCAGTAGACCACCACCGACGAGTTAGGGTTCAGTCCCGCCGACGACGAGTCCGTCGCCAACGACGACCGTGAGTCGTCGATCTGTGTTCTAATCGTGTGGCCCAGATCGCTAGAAACCGTTTCGGGTTTTAAGTCTCACTGACAAGCGGGACCAACCTGTCACCCGCCGTCTGTGCCGCTGAGCGTCACTGGGCCGGCCCATTTCTATTCCCGTGCTGACCCAGTAATTCAAATATAGGTTTTTCTATTTTAATTCAAACCTAGTTCTGCCCCTTAGTTCAAAAATAAATTCAGGAAGATTTACAAATCCAAATGGGGTGATTCCAATTTTGTTGGAAAGCTTCTGAAAAGAACTATACAGGCCCGTTGGATTTAAATCATTTAGAGTTAGAGATATATCCTAGCAAAAATAACAAGACAGAAGCTTTTGCACATTCAAACATTTTTATAAAATCAACCCTAATAGCTTGAGTTGATTCCAACTCTCAAAAATGGCATTTAACTATACCTATCTGAATATGTAATAATATTAAGGTTTACATGTAGTGACTTTGGATTAGTACCAAAATAATGCTATATAGGCATTTCTAGTCACTTTAAATCATTAATTATTAAACTTAAACTTATTAAAATGTGATCCAACCCTTAAATCACATTCCCATATGTTAGAATATGTGGTGATGACATGTGTCCACATGATCCCATATTTTAATTGGAGAATATTAAATCTTAGTTAATTTCAATGAGTAGAAATTACTTTTCGCAAATAAAAAGAATGAAGCTAGTGAATTAAAACCTGGTGATGCTTGTGATGATGATAGATCATCAAATGTGTGTTTTAGTATACTAAGTAGACTAGTTAAGTATTGTGTGGTGATTGTATATCCCGTATGTATTTATAGACGATAGTACCGACCAAGCTTACGAGGAGGAGGAGTTGTACCAAGAGGAGGAGGAAGAAAACTTCAACCACTTCACCAACCAAGGCAAGCCATCATTAACAATGCAAGCTAGACCTTGCAAGCTAGATAATCTAAGCAAAATGCAATAGGCATGCTTGGGTTATGCCCTTTTTATTTATACCTACTCCAAGTTTTATCTACAAGCTTTACTTTCTTTTCTTTACTAAAGTCCTTTACTTGTTTGAAGGTAGCATAAAGAGTATAAAACTTGACCTATCTAGTTAAGTTTAGATGTCATTCTATGGCATGAGATTGAGATTAGCATCCCACCTTAGTGAACACTCTTAATATAGTAGTTTAGAGATAAACCAAAACTTGAGTCACTTTAGATGGGAATACTTGGTGAAAATGATTTGTGAAAACCTTGGAATGATGAGTCATTATATTGAGATGTTTTGACATGTGTTGATAAACACAAATGGTTTATGAAAAATGTTGAGGCATGAGCCTTAGCCCTTTTACAAAACTGATGGTTGGGTTCGGATGCGATACCATTCCAATTTTACAGTACAACCACAATACCTAAATTGGGTAAGGCTTAGCCGGAAGTTTATATGCATTAGTATTAGTTCCCTCACGGGAGAGGTTTGAGCTGAGGCTACCTCTCAATGTTGTCCACCTATGCAGTGCCCAAGATGACAGATGGTCATGGTTGGGAGGACATGCTCATAGGAGAGGTGCTTATACTAGGGTGTGTAAAGGAAAGGTTATGTTTGATTATCTGCATACTAAGTATGATGATTTAGGGTTATCCCTGACAGGTGTATCGAATCTTGTGGTGAAAGTGTACCACCTCTGCAGAGTGTCAAACTATTTGAATAGCCGCGTCCGCGGTTATGGACAGTTGGAGTGGCCATACTATTCTGTTGTCAGATGTTCTCAAACAGCTTATGAAATGAATTGTGACATGACTTGACCACAATAGAGTTGTGACTTTGATGATTAAGTTCCCACTTAGGTGTTTTCAAACTTATTTTATCTTTCTTTGTTTCAGAACTTAGCTTAGGTTTCAAACTTAACTTTACATTTAAACTTAGAGTTAGCATTCCTACTTAGAACTATATTACTTGATTAGTGATAGTTTGCGAGTACTTAAAGAGTACTCATGGCTTTTGTCCCTGGCTATTCCTATGGCCAGACTATGAAGGAGACTACCAAGATGAAGGACAGTAGGATGGCTATGATAACTAGGACTATCTTCCATCGTCAGCATTGCCTGTGACTCTGAAGATGGACCCTACCGCTACGCTATTTATTCAGCTGCTTGATTCTACTAAGACCGGATCATGAGATCCTTTAATTTGTGTAAGACCTTATGTATGGTTTGTAATGGATGATGTACTATGATATGTAATCTTTTATGTCTCGCAAAAATGGTAATCCTGGGATTGCGAGGTATGGCATAACAGGAATCTGGGATTAAAAATCCGGGTGTTGACAGTGATGGAGGGCAGATCCCCTCCCCTAGGCTACCATGTGGCTCGATGACTACAAGTCTGAGCGCTGCCTTTCACCGTCCTTCTTGGCGGTTGTGCATTGTGGCGGTGGCCAAAGCCTTGGCTCGAGTTCATGGAAGCCGGAGTGGTGGCCCCGGAAGGTGGTCTACGCGGGCGTCCCTTTGTCCATGGGGTTGGAAAGGGACGGTCGATGATCCTCATACCGACGGCAGTCCGGTAGGCTCGGGTGAGCTTGTTCGCGATGGAGTTGTTGCTTGTCGGCAGGGATTTGCCGAGGTGCTGGATCCCTAGTGGAGGGAGGAGTAGAGCCTAGTGCTAGGCTTAGCATCTACGACACCCTTGCTACAGTGCGGTGACGGGACTTCACGAGCCTAGTTGACCTCGGCCAGGCCAAGATGGCCGGGTATGCCTTGCTACTGCATCCGGTCGGCTATCATCTTTGGGTGGTCGAGGTAGTTCTCTCCCGCGTGTTTATGTCATGCCTACCCTTGCCGATGGTCCTTCCCCCTTGCTCTTACCAACCTTGTTTCATGGTTCTCGGTGTGCCGGAGGTGACAACTTCAAGACCGTGCGGGCGCACGCACGTGGGTGGCAAGCGTGGTGGAGTAGTACAAAGTGTCCAGGAGGGTGTCGTTGGAGGGATTGGGAGAAATCCTTGTCACTTTGACACCGACGTGGTGACGCCTATGGGTATCACCGTCCATCCTGAAGGGTGTCGGGGGCATCTCCTCCCTGCCTCCCGTGGAGTACGGGGAAACCCTAGGACCAGTCTAGGAAATAGTGTCGTCATCATCACTCCCCTTCTTGGAGGTGTTGCTTGGTACACCGCGCTTTGGATTGCCAGATATGTGGTGGTACCTTTTTGGATGGCGCCACAGTTGCGAGTCATCTCCGTTTTCGTCGCTTCACTAATGTTGGCTTTGTTTTATTTTCTTTCTTCTTGTTTTTGTTTTGGACTTGGCTTGTGTTGTTCGGTCCCAGCTTGTTTCGAAACACTGTATTGGGTGGTTGCTATATTAATATAGTGGGGCGTAAAGCCTATTTCGAGGCTATGAATCTTTCCTTGGCCCAATGAGGAAAATACAACCAATGACCCAGGACTCCTTGAGTAATGGGAACTTTCTAATGATTATGATAAAATCTTGGATCTGGATTTCTGGAACAGCAGTATAACTGGCAAAATAACATGTATCAGCAGGAGTATAATTAAAGTTTTCATTTCTATCTAGGAGAGGAAGATGATATGGATGTCGATGTGACACTAGTAGAGGAGGGGTTGTAAGGATGGACCTGGATCTCAACATCGTTCTATAAGCGGGATAAACTATTGCGCGGCTAGACCAGATACCTAAAGAAGAATTTTTTGCATGGAGGAAACATATAGATATGGCGGAGAATCGCAAATTCGTGGTATATATTGCATTGAAAGCACTTGGCAAACATAGACCAGGTAAGAAGGCCGATAAAGAACTCGTTGCTCAACTTTTGAAAGTATATCTTAGAACCATTTGAAAGATCTGGAAAAATTCCCTAGAAATGGAGAAACAAGAAGAAGAAATTGATTTTCCAAATAAATGGAAGGGCAATTGTGGTCGAAAGAGGAAAGATCTTCATCTCTCTGAAAGGGTGCCTCAAGTTGAACTCAACAAAAGGGTACACTAAGGGCACTGGCAAGGTCTCTAGATGTTCCTTATAGTACACTACATAGAAGGTTAACATGGGGCGAATTCAGGTGCCACACAAGTAGTCTCAAGCCATTTCAGTCAGTGGAAAACAAGATCAAAAGGCTCAAATTTTGCATTTCGAAAAGTATGGATAACATCATTAATATCGATGAAAAATTGTTTGATATGACCAAGAGGTGTTGGAAATATGCCCTAGAGACAAATAATAATGAGGATTATTATCATCTTTCATAGAGTTTATGATTAAGTTTTATATCATGCTATGACTGTATTGAAAGGAAACACCAATACACGTGTGATATATAAACAACCAGGGGTTCCTGGTGAAACTCTAGTTACTGGTTCATTGGTCAACAGATGATCAAGGTTTCCTGATCATGTGGCATTTATGCTAGTTGTAAATGGAGTCAACTCATTCTGAGAATGAGATCATGAATCCATACCCAACCTAACCATCGTGACCTGATCATGTCACGAAGTTCAAGTTATGATGATTATAATAGACCTTGTAGACTATTCCTTAGACCGTGATGCTATATCAATCACTGTCTCTCAAGAATGCTTAGATAGCATCAAACGTCACTTATGACAGAGTGATCATAAAGGTGTGTTCAGGTATTCGGAGGAACCGTAGAGGCAATATATGTCAAGAGCGGGATTTGTCTGTCTGCGTGATGGAAAGATACTCAAGGGCCCACTTAGAGAAGTTGTATCCAATAGCTGCGCAGCGTGTGATTTGATCACAGGGATATCACTTGTCGAAAATGAGTCAAGTAGCATTGTTCGGTAACGAGATTAAACACGACATGGTGATGTCATTGATCATATCTCGGGCAATGCAAGTATCGAGAGACAAAAGTAATAAGACGTGATTGTCCTGGTTCAAACGATCAAAGATCTTCGTGGAATGCACAGGGGTCACATGGCCATCCAGGTCCCTCTGTCGATCATTGGTCCGGGAGTTTCCTGACCATGTCTGGAGTGTTCCCGAACCGTAGGGTATCACGCTTAAGGGCTTGATGATGCTTAGAGAGTGTTTATAGGATCGGTAGAATCATCGAAGAAGAGAAGAGAGAAAACCAGAAGGGTTTCGGTAAGTCCGGAGGATGTCCGGAGTGGAGGTGGAAGGTGTTCCATAGCCAGGAGATTGATTTAATCATTTATTCATAATTATTTAATAAAGAGAAAATCAATTAAAGGTCAAAAAGGCTTGATGGGCCAAATCTCAGAGGGGAATGGGCCCAAGAGGGGGGCGCACCCCTAGGAGGGGACAAGGGGTAGCCGGCACGGGGGGTGGTCGGCACGGGGGGTGGCCGGTGATGGCTCAAAATATATCGAGCTCGTTGAGGAACCCCAAGAGGAAGGTATGATGAGCATAGTAGCAAGTTTTCCCTCAGTTATGAAACCAAGGTTATCGAACCAGTAGGAGCAACGAAACACCTCTAAGGTGTTGTTTCCAACTTGGAATCCTGCACAACACAACCACAGAACTTTGCCCCCAACTTACAGTGAGGTTGTTAATCTCACCGGTTTTGCTAAAAACAAAGGATTAAACGTATTGTGTGGAAGATAGTAATTGCTTGCAGAAAGTAAACAGTAAATATATTGTAGATTGAGGGTAAAAGAATGGACCGGGGTCCATAGTTCACTAGAGGTGATTCTCCTTAAGATAGATGACATGTTGGGTGAACAAATTACAGTGGGGAAATTGACATACACCGAGAAAGCATACACGCATATACTAATCATCTTGACTCCTACGAGATTTGATTAGGCATTACAAAATTACACATAGACCGTAATCCAACTGCATCTATGACTAATAATCCACCTTCAGGTTATCATCTGAACCCCCTCCAGTATTAAGTTGCAAGCAACAGATAATTGCATTAAGCAAAGTGTGTAAAGTAAATAATATGATTGTTCTATGAACAAATGATTGTTGTTTTCTCCGTAGTAGCAACAGCACATCTAGTACCTTAGAGATTTCTGTCACTTCCCCAGATTACTAGAGGCATGAACCCACTATCGAGCATAAATAATCCCTCTTGGAGTTGCTAGCATCTAATCGTCCAAGATAGCTACTAACAACAGCAAGCATGCAAGATCACAAATAACATAGACATGATAGAATCAATAATCAATCTGAAATAGCATCTCAATATCCATCGGATCCCCGCAAACACAACATGTAGGATTACAAATAGATGATCTTGATCATGAACAGAGATCACAAGATCTAAACATGGTAGCACAAAGGACAAGAACCAACCATCTAGCTACTACATGGACCCGTATCCCTAGGATGAACTACTCACGCATCACACCAAAGGAAGTCATGGTGATAAAGAAGGCCTCCAGGGTGATCTCTCCCCTCCGGCAGGGTGCTGGGAAGAGCTTCAGATCCCTCCTAATCTAGGGATGGAGATGGCGGCGACTATAGACTCTTTCGTGGAATTTTGATCAGGTACTTAGGGCTTTCTTCTCGGAGGCAATATATAGGCGAAGGGTCAAGGTTGGTAGAGCACCCCCTAGGTTGCGCCGCCACCAGGTGTGGCCGCCCTGGTGCACCACTTCGTCTCCCTTCCGGACTCCGTGTTCCTTCTGGTGAAATATTGACTTGGGATTTTGTCCGGTCCAATTCCGAGAATATTTCCTTACTAGCTTTTCTGAAACCAAAAACAGCAGAAAACAGGCAACTGGCACTGTGGCATCTTGTTAATAGGTTAGTTCCAGAAAATGTGTAAAAATACTCCAAAGTGTGGACAAAACATAAGAAAGTAGATATAAAACAAGAATGGAACATCAAAAATTATAGATACGTTTGCCACGTATCAACATCCCCGAGCTTAACTCATGCTCGTCCTCGAGTAGGTAAGTGATAAAAAAAGAATAATTTTTTAGGTGAAATGCACCATCATAATCTTGATCAAGGTATTTGTAAAACATTGATAGCTGGGATCATAGTACTTTAACATAGCATGAAAGATATAGTTCTAACAATAAGACATAGCAACTATGTTATAACACGAAAAGGTACAAACAAAAGATTCATGAATAACAATGCTTTGAAAGACGTTTGGTTGTTTCACATATAGAAAACATAATGAGAATGGTATTAAGCTTGTCCCTCATAGTGTAGCAAAACATAAATGCATAGGACACCTTCAAAGTTCATAAGGGTGACTAGATACAAATAGTTTAAGAACAAGCAATATCAAAGTTATGAATCAATCAACAAATTTTGGGACAATGCACATTAAACTAAGAATGACCACTATGCTTTCTCAATAGGTGCATAAAGATAGAAGATGGAGACTCAACATAAAAAGTAAAAGAAAGGCAGGGATTCAAGTCTCATAAAGAGCTTCCAAAAATTATGGCACTTATTAGCTTTCAGCTCTCATTGCCCCTATCATAAGCATCATTAGGTGATTAAGGTTAAAGTGAACAAATATGAGGATATGCTTGACAAGTTATAAGTTGAAATCTCATGCCCCTTACTTACGAAGACCATTCCTCATGCTACTCAAGTTTAGTCACAAGAAAGTTCTTGTCATGGTAAGTACATGTGTATCATAGAGAACCGCCAACGGGGTACCCCTTGCCCGATGATATGGAAGATTCCCCATATCAAAATGACAAGGTAAGCAGACAATAAGCATCTCATCATCATTTTATTTCCTATTTGCATAGGCATCTTTTTTTCTCTTTTTTTCTTCCGTATTTGCATAGGGTTTTTTATAGAGGATGCTTCATAGATTGCTCACCATGGTTATGCTGCAGGTTTCCACCATGATTAGGCATGTCTTAGACCAGCCGCCCAGGCGTTTTTCTAACACATATACGAACTCCATGAGCCTTACAAGCTCCCCTTTCATTTCACACCGCCGGGATCCATAAGCAAAAGAACATGATATCAACTAAATAAAGTGCAATGTTGAAAGTGTTTCCCATGATAACATGGTTCTGCTAATTCACAACTTACAAAACGCAATCATATACGCAACATAGATGGGCACAATGGTTCAAGTTTATTAAGTGCAAGAAAAGTAAAGTGTGCCATCAAGTTCGTGAGAGCTTTAATCACTAATTTTCACATAACAAGTTTAATTCGGGAGGTAGATGAAAACAAGAATATACTTGGAATAGCAATATGTTAATAGGTAGGTATGGTGGACTCCTTGAAATAACTTGGTTTTATTTGGAGTTGTATGCATGAGTGGAACTCATAATTGGTATGGAGGCTAGCAAAAGACTGGGAGCGACCAACTAAGAGAGCAATAATGCCCATAATCATGAAAAGTGACAAAACATTATTGATTAAAGCATAAAGTGATATTACAAGTCGAAAAATAAATGATCATAGAGGCTATGGTGACTTGGTATAGTCTGAACATGGTGTGAGCATGTGCCAAGTCAACCCAAATAAAGCGTCAAAGGAGAATACCACAATATTATGCTTTTATATGCTAAAACAACGCATGATTCTTTCAAGGCACATTAAGCAATCTCAATTGTTTGTAACAAGTCATGCTACAGCAATAATCACTAAGCATAAAACAAAAACAATATCAAGCATGACATGACAAAGCCTAAGCCATAGTCAAAAACAAGCTCCTTTTATACCACTTATAAGCATGAACTTTCCTACTCTTTTCCAATCCAAATCAACCTATTTGAAACTATGTATGAATGCGGGGGTCCAACCAACTTATTTAAGCAAACTAAGCAAATGAAAACTAAAAACGAAAACGATGACGCTCCAAGAACAACGCAATTTTCCATGAAACAATAAAAATGAAGTGTTTGGAAGAAACCTAAGATTTTTATTGATGAAGAAGGGGATGCCTTGGGCATCCCCAAGCTTTGAGGCTTGTACTTATTGAATATTTCTTGCGGTGACACGGGTGGCATCCCCAAGCTTGAGATTTTGTCCAGACTTCATCTTATCACATTACTCTTCCCTACACTTTAAAATTTCCTTCATACAAAACTTCACACGATCTTCATTAGCAACATTAGTGTACTCAAGATAATAATTCTTTTGGTTCAGTTCCAACACAAGTAAAACTTCCATTAAAACACAAGCTACTGCACCAATTCCTTTTATAAAAGTTCAAATGATCAGAGAGAGCTCAAAGAGAAAGAGATTAAGAGGCAAATGCAAATAATGGCAGAAATCTATCAAAATAGACCAGCAGGTAAAAACCAATTTTTTCGAAGACCTTCTGTTGCTCAAACCGTAAAGTGTTGATCTAACTAAAGTTAGATAACAACCTGGGGAATAAGCACAAAACATTACAGCTTAAACCAACGTACAGAGATTTTTCACGAATTTTTACAGCGAAGCACAAAAATCTGTTTTAGGACAGCAACTTTCTCAAGTCTTACTTCTCTCTCATTAGAGGTTACTCTTGGCACAAAAACCACACAAAAATGATAAGGAGAGATTATTACTGAAGCAATAACTTCAAAGACTCAACAAAAGATTCCTAACGAAATTTGGGTTATCTCCCAATAAGTGCTTTTCTTTAACGCCTTTGAGCTAGGCATAAGAGGCAAGAAAAGAATCAAGTATTCTCAAATGAAGAAGCATTAAGATCAATACCAGAAATATCTTCAACAAGGCAAGGTATCTCATCCAAATAAGTCCTAGAGGATCCTCTCTCACTACTCTTGGGTTCACTATTTTCATCAAATGGGTTTTTGGGAACAATCCAATCGAAATTCTTTTCTAAGGCTTCATGCATTCCTACAAGTTTGAAAGGTATCGGTATTTTAATTTCCTCTCCATTTTTAGGTTTGATTTTATCCATCTTTTCTTGTGTACCAATAACATCTACACATGAGCCTAGCATATTAAACGATCAAAGACTTACCTAGCTTCCTTAACAACATCATAGAATTCCTTAAGCAAAGTTTCCAGAATAAAATCTCTCTTTTCAGTGTCCTCAATATCTTTAATTTTAAAAAACATTACTTGCATTATAGGGTTAAGGTTAACAAACCTAGCTTCCAACATGTGAACTAAAGAAACTGTAGCAATTTCATAATTTGGAGCAAGCTCTGCTAGGGATCTATCCTCAATATCCTCATGCTTGCTAACATGATTAAAGAATTCTTCAATATTATCTTTCCCAATTATAGAGCCACTACCTATTGGAAGGTATTTCAGGGTGAACTTAGGGGTCAACATGGTGAGCTAAGATCGAGGTAACAACTATAAAAAGAACTTAAAAAATTGTGTTTTTGATAAAGGAAGCAAACCAGTACAACTAATTTTTTGTGTTTTTGATAAAACAAACAAGGAAACAAAGAAGAAATAAACTAAGCAAAACAAGAAAAATAAAGTAAAGAGATTGGTTATGAGGGACTCCCCTTATGAAGATGTCCTTGACTCCCCGGCAATGGTGCCAGAAAAAGTTGCTTGATGGCTCAAAATATATCGAGCTCGTTGGGGAACCCCAAGAGCAAGGTATGATGAGAACAGTAGAAAGTTTTCCCTTAGTTATGAAACCAAGGTTATCGAACCAGTAGGAGCAAGGAAACACCTCCAAGGTGTTGTTTCCAACTTGGAATCATGCACAACACAACCATAGAACTTTTCCCCCAACTTACAGCGAGGATGTCAATCTCACCGGTTTTGCTGAAAACAAAGGATTAAACGTATTGTGTGGAAGATAGTAATTGCTTATAGAAAGTAAATAGAAAACAGTAAATATATTGTAGATTGATGATAAAATAATGGACTGGGGTCCATTGTTCACTAGAGGTGATTCTCCTTAAGATAGATGACATGTTGGGTGAACAAATTACAGCGGGGCAATTGACAGACACCGATAAAGCATGCATGCATATACTAATCATCTTGACTCCTACAAGATTTGATTGGGCATTACAAAATTATACATAGACCGTAATCCAACTGCATCTATGACTAATAGTCCACCTTCAGGTTATTATCCGAACCCTCTCCAGTATTAAGTTGCAAGCAACAGATAATTGCATTAAGCAAAGTGTGTAAAGTAAACAATACGATTGTTCTATGAACAAAGGATTGATGTTTTCTCCCTAGTAGCAACAGAACATCTAGTACCTTAGAGATTTATGTCACTTCCCCAGATTACTAGAGGCATGAACCCACTATCGATCATAAATACTCCCTCTTGGAGTTGCTAGCATATACTCGGCCAAGATAGCTACTAACAACAGAAAGCATGCAAGATCACAAATAACATAGACATGAGAGAATCAATAATCAATCTGAAATAGCATCTCAATATCCATCGGATCCCCCCAAACACAACATGTAGGATTACAAATAGATTATCTTGATCATGAACGGAGCTCACAAGATCTAAACATGGTAGCACAAAGGAGAAGAATCGACCATCTAGATACTACATGGACCCGTAGTCCAGGGATGAACTACTCACGCATCACACTGGAGGTAGTCATGGTGATGAATAAGGCCTCCAGGGTGATCTCTCCCCTCCGGCAGGGTGCCAAGAAGAGCTTCAGATCCCTCCCGATCTAGGGATGGAGATGGCGGAAGCTACAGACTCTTTCGTGGAAGTTTACTTAGGGTTTTCGTCTCGTGGGAAATATATATGCAAAGGGGCAAGGTCGGTGGAGCACCAGGGGGCCCACACCCCCTGGTGCCCCCCCCCCCCCGAGGTCGCGCCGCCACCAGGTATGGCCGCCCTGGTGCGCCACTTCGTGTCCCCTCCGTACTCCGTGTTCCTTCTGGTGAAATATTGACTTGGGCTTTTGTCTGGTCCAATTTCGAGAATATTTCCTTACTAGCTTTTCTGAAACCAAAAACAGCAAAAAACAGGCAACTGGCACTGTGGCATCTTGTTAATAGGTTAGTTCCAGAAAATGTGTAAAAATGCTCCAAAGTGTGGACAAAACGTAAGAAAGTAGATATAAAACAAGCATGGAACATCAAAAATTATAGATACATTTGCAACGTATCATCCGGCGGAGCCTCCCCCACCTCCTGCTCCTTTAGTCCCACCTCGGGACTTTGAGGGAGGGTGTACCCCCCTTTCCCCTATATATAGTGGGGTATTTTAACCAAAAAATACACACAATATTCAATAAAAGGTTTCCTCACTTTGGGGGAGACCTCGAATTGATATTTCTCTCTCTCTCTCTCTCCCGCGAACATGGTCCCAAGTTCGGACTGCGTGAACGAGAGACATCTTCACCGCAGAGCGCAGTCGTGCTGTGGGATTCGGATCCAGGAGCTCTACTTCCGCAACTGCAGCTGGATCGAGGAAGCGGGAGTCATCACCAGGCACCGGACGTGTGTAACTCCCCAAGAGGTGTCGCACTTGGGGCACTAGGAGTCGTTGGAGCCACAGGAGCGTGAGGACTTCAACACAACCTTGAGGTCGGCTTCGGATCGTCTACATAAACCACGCTCTCCTTAGCATTGACAAAGCTTTTCGGTCTTCAAGGGTAAGTTTGTGAAAATCCCCTCTCGTTACTGCATTACTAATAGATAGGGCCTGGCAACATCAGGGGTTTAGGGGCGTAGGGTAAAAATTAGCGTTTTCATATGCGAACCCCTACAATGGTATCAGAGCTAGATCTATGCGTAGTAATGCTAGTCCAGGTAGAACACATGAGATGTAGCGTGTGGGCGTTGATCTTTTAGTTGTTACCCTCCCACGTGTACTTGTGTATACCGCAGTAATGCTTGATGAAGTGGCCCCCAATCGACTTTACGCGTTCATTCGCGAGACTGGTCCACGCTTGACATATGGCTTGTTCCGTATAAAGTGGTTTTGGGGGTGTCTGTCTCTCTCGCATTAGTTGGTATGCCATTTGCAACGGAGGGCCTGAAAGGGGTATAGTATAGAAAACTACTCGATCAACGTTGTGGTGAATGTTCGTAGGTAAAAATGGTTATTGTGCGAAAGCCCATTCAGCCATGTAAAACATGCAAAGATAAAGTAGAGGCGTCTAACTTTGTTTTTCATGGGGAATTTCTTTGTGATATGGTTGTGGCAAAGGTAAAGTGATTAACTTGTGTTATGAAGTAGTTGATAGTCGCGGAGGTGACGGACTACCACACCGAAAAGACACCGGTACCCTGGTGTCTATGGCGTTGAAAGCCTAGCGCCGGAATCCGGTGATGCCAGATGGAGATCATGACGTGAAGGACCATATCACATCGCATTTACATTCAATATTATTGTTTGTATATCTTATTGTGTGTGCTAGTATTAGATACTCGACGGTAGCCTAATAAGATGATCCCTGTTATAAATACCAATGTTTGTGTTCTCCCTTAGTGCGCACCACCAAGAAAGTTCTTCGGTATGAAGCAGGCTGTGATGATCGGGTGTCAGACATATCTATGTTTGCATACAAGTGGTGTAAGCCATGTTGCACAGCAAATACACTAAGGTTGAGTTGGCGAGCCTAGCATGTGTAGACATGGCCTCGGAACACGGATGGTCGAAATATCGAGCACGAGTCGCATGAATGATGTGACCGACGTTTAGCGTCCACCCTAGAACCCACATTGATGGCTGTGATGATCGGGGGAGATATGGGGAAAAGGGGTCGTGTTATCGCTAGAACTCTTCAGGGGATAGGTGTTTCTTAGTGGAGTTAATATATTAACTCATTTAATTATAAACTTAGTCTAAATTCTTCTTTGCAATTATAAATGTAGAGATTGATCATCATGAAGCTTACTTTGCTATTGAGGAGTGGGTAATTGGTGAGAAACTTAGACCTGATGGATCCAACTTTCCTAGATGGCTTGTGCGCCTAAATGGTCTCCTTACTAGGAATCATGTGGTAGACTACATATGCCACATGATGGATTTGACTAAGCCAAACTACTATGAGACCCCACAAGAGTTGGCAGACTGCTACTATCGTCAAGAGATGTCCACTTACATTCAGATAATAATGCGTTACGGGATGGTGGATGAACTCCATCCGCTCATGGGTGATCTTGATCCATATGCAATGGTGGATCAGCTGAGAGCAGAGTTAATAAGCCATGGGCACATATGGAAGCATGAGCTGCTTGGAGAGTTCCTTTCCATAAAGATGGAGGAACACACTTGTCTAAAGAGCCACTTGGAGCGCATGCTTGATGCACACATGAGACTGGTGTACTCTGTGGACTACTGGATGGATGATCCATTTGTGATAGGCGTGCTACTTCGGTCGCTGCCTCCTAGCTATGAAGGATATATCCGGACTAGCTTCATGAGTGCTGATAAGGAAACATTGGATTTCCAAGAGTTCATATTATGTTTCAGGAACGTAAAGGTTGAACCAATCGCCAGAGAGGTCATCGATGATAAAGTTATATATTTGATATACAGTTTTGTAAATGTTATAATCTGGAAAACACATGTTGCAGTATTAAGTATATTTGATAATTGTTCTGTTTTGCTGAAAATAGGTCCTGCTGCTTGAGAGGTGCTTGGTGGAGAGGAGGTGACGTTGCGTGTTGATGGCGAGCATGTGGATGATGGCCAACGACACTCTCCCTCGACATTTATCACTTAGTTTATATTTTTGGATAGTTATTGTAATCGATCGATGGATATGTGAACTTCTTTAGTGTGTCTGACACTTCATGAGACGGTTATTCATATAAGTTTGTAACAAACAGTTGTTCCACTTTTATGAATAATTTATATTTGTGTTCATATCTTGTTCGATTATATGCGAATTATCCTTGTTGTTGAAACTAATTGATAATACATGAACATTTGTAAAATATTGAAATGCCTTGAAATTACCCAACTTAATGATACGTTCATTACTGAATGAAATCATTGTTTAAATTCAAAGTTATATTGATAATATGTGAAAGACATTCATTTTCTAGTCACATGTGAATCATGCCTAAGTTCGGCAAAATAACTTGAACACCGTGTATTACATGAATACAAAGTGTTTTATGAATTGTTAAAAGAGAATACATATTCAATGTATTGTAGTTTAACAAAATGGTGATTATCATTATATGATTGTTTAAATTTTGTAAAGAAGTCTACATAAGAAACATAAGTATGACACTATTTGATATGACCAAATTATTTCATCAATTAAGGGTATAAGTATAAAGTAGAATTGAATTACTACGATTTGATCAATAGTAATGAAATATGACTTCTAAGAATGGCATAAAGAAATTGTTGAATGCAGTGCGTTTGGAATGTCAAAATGCAAAGCATCACACTGTGATATTTGATATCAAGGGGGTAAATAGATGGCGCCAAATAAATCATTGTAGTATAGATGTAAAAGACCTTTAGTTAGAAATAGTTAGCACTCAATTAGAATATATAGTGAACCATATGAATTCATGAAATCGGCACCATATATTGTATGGATCGTCGTGGAAGTTTTGGGGTTATTCGATATAACAAAAACAATAGCGAATAAGTTCTTATACAGTATTATTCGGAAATTATGAATATGATATCCATAGCTAGAACCAAAAGGAAAGCAAAACTAGTATTGCTTGGATTTTGGTGCATTCTCAAGAAAGTTCATATTTAGTGGTATTCCTCAATTATGATGCTTTTGGAAGATAGTGAAAAACACGATGAGGATTCAAAACCATGCATCAGAGTGTTGACAAGCGCAACGGAAAGTGTTACTGAACAATTTTCTTCACAAAGGAAAGAATCAATGATAGTGATCATTGTGTTTTCCCCCACTAGTGTTTTCACTACATGAAGTAGGATTCAAAATGCAGCCCATATCTTATGTGGAGACATTTATGAATCATTTGTCATCATTACCATAATATGACATACCTACGAACTACTAAGGAAATAATGGTAAACTAGAATTATGAGAAATCCTAGAGGCAAAATTCCCTTGAGATTAGAAAGCAATCCGTTGTTGAATCTTACAAGTAAAGGGGTTAGTTGAATTTTCCCAAATGACTACAAAGCCATAGTGGAAAAGGGAGGTGAATGACAAAAGCACAATTTGTCAAGTATTAGACAAATTCAAATGAATTTGATTCAAGTGAGCTGAATGTCTAGTGGATTTAAAACTAGTAAAGTACTAGTGTCTCATAGTGAATCTCCAAGTTTGATATTTGATCAAAGGATTTTGATTTATCATTCAAAATAGTGAGTGGATATGCAATTTGCATGAAATTTAGTGGGAGCTATGAAATTCTTCCTAAAACAATATGTGAATGACATATTTTTGAGTGGGAGCAATATAAGTCTCAAATTCAAATATGTAGGAACATATGTTGAGTAAGAGTAGTGACTCATACCCAATTATGTTAGGTACATATATTGAGTGGGAGCTTAGAGGAATGATTCTTAAGTGTGTCTACGACACATTAAGAATAAAAGCACAAGTACGGATAAATAAAGATTTATAGGGAGTAGAAGTTGATAATAAGTATATTATGATATTATGTAATATTCCTTAAAGGATTCTAAAAAGAGTTTCGGAATAGAATTTAATTAAGGAACTGGTCCTTGATAACTCAAATTAGGAATAGAATTAAGTCTAACATCAATGGTTGAAAGAAAGAAAAGGATGATCATCATCCACTATGTTGATACATACGGTCTATCTTAGAAAACCATGATGATAACTTAACATAATATATGATCCAAGAAGGAACGTTTGAAAAGTGATTTAGTTCGAATCACGGAACATTGAGCTAAGTTTGTCCGTAGTGTCTAATAAGAGAACTGTAGACATGTTTTCCAAATCCATAATGGACGGCATATCTTAAAGCATAAAGAGTTATGTTATAAGGGAATATGTTGGAAATCATGTATCAATAATACCGACTAAAGTCAAGTAGGAAGCGAGGTGAATAAAACATCGAAAGGTGCACAGGGTGCACTAGTGTTTCGATAATTACATTTATAATAGATAAGGGTACCATCTAAGGGGATGTATAATGTTATGGTGGGGCTAGTTCGCTTTTAATGTAGAATGATGTGTCATAGGGCACAGTGCCCATGATAAAGCCCCCAAGGTAGATCTAACGTCACTTTAGGCTCCTAGAATCCGGCCTCGTTCTGCTGCCATAATAGTGATGCATACACAAAGATGTTATCATGTGATGATAAAGTATTAATGTTAACCAAGGTGACATTAGTAAGTTGCAAAGGATTTGGGACTGTAAAGCACAGACCCAAGACTCAACCTCTTCCCTGAGCAAGCATGTTCAGGGTACCAGGATATATGGTACCAATGATTAAGAACAAATGCAGCTAGTTTATTTGTACTCTAGTGCAAGTGGGAGACTATTGGAAATATGCCCAAGAGACAAATAATAATGAGGATTATTATCATATATCATAAAGTTTATGATTAAGTTTTATATCATGCTATAATTGTATTGAAAGGAAACATCAATACATGTGTGATATATAAACAACCAGGGGTTCCCGGTGAAACTCTAGTCACTAGTTCATTGGTTAACAGATGATTAAGGTTTCTTGATCATGTGGCATTTATGCCAGTTGGAAATGGAGTCAACTTATTCTGAGAATGAGATGATGAATGAATACCCGACCTGATCATGTCACAAAGTTCAAGTTACAATGATTAGAATAGACCTCGTAGACTATTCCTTAGACCATGAGACTATATCAATCACTGTCTCCCGTGAATGCTTAGATAGCATCAAACGTCACTTGGTAATACAGTGACAATAAAGGTGTGTTTAGGTATTCGGAGGAACCGTAGAGGCAATATATGCCAAGAGCGAGATTTGTCCGTCCACGTGATGGAAAGATACTCAAGGGCCCACTCGGAGAAGTTATATCCAATAGTTGCGTAGCGTGTGATTTAATCACCGGGATATCACTTGTCGAACGAGTCAAGTAGCATTGTTCGGTAATGAGATTGAACATGACATGGTGATGTCATTGATCAGATCAGAACACAATATAATTAACATCAATGACATCACCATGTCGTGTTCAATCTCGTTACCGAACAATGCTAGTTGACTCGTTCTGACAAGTGATATCCATGTGATCAAATCACACGCTGCGCAGCTATTGGATATAACTTCTCCTGAGTGGGCCCTTAAGTATCTTTCCGTCACATGGATGGAAAAATCCTGCTCTTGACATATATTTCCTCTACGGTTTCCTCCGAGTACCTAAACACGCCTTTATAACCACTGTATTACCAAGTGGCACTTGATGCTATCTAAGCACTCTCGGGAGACAGTGATTGACATAGCTTCACGGTCTAAGGAATAGTCTACGAGGATCCGTTTCTAATCATCATAACTTGAACTTTGTAACATGATCGGGTCACGATGTTTAGGTCGGGTATTGGTTCATCGTCTCATTCTCAGAATGAGTTGCCTCCATTTCCAACTAGCATAAATGCCACATGATCAGGAAACTTGATCATTTGTTGACCAATGAACCAGTGACTAGAGTTTCACTAGGAACCCCTGGTTGTTTATATATCACATGTGTATTGATGTTTCCTCTCAATACAGTTATAGCATGATATATAACTTAATCATAAACTTTATGAAATATGATAATAATCCTTATTATTATTTTTATCTAGGGCATATTTCCAACAGTCTCCCACTTGCACTAGAGTACAAATAAACTAGCTGCATTTGTTCTTAATCATTGGCACCATATATCCGGTACCCTGAACATGCTTGCTCATGGAAGATGTTGATTCTTGGGTCTATACTTTACAGTCCCAAATCCTTTGCAACTTACTAATGTCACCTTGATTGACATTAATACTTTATCATCACATGATAACATTTGTGTGTATGCATCGTCGCTATGGTAGTAGAACGAGGCCAGATTCTAGGAGCCTACAGTGACTTTAGATCAACCTCGAGGTCTTTCTCATGGGCACTATGCCCTAGGAAACATCATTCTACGTTAAAAGCGACCTAGCCCCGCCATAACATTATACAACACTTTAGATGGTACCCTTATCTATTATTATAAATGTATTCATCGAAGCACAGGTGCACCCTATGCAACTTTCGATGTTTTGTTCACCTCGCTTCCTACTTGACTTTAGTCGGTATTACGGGAGTTTCCAACATATTCCTTTATAACATAACCATTTATGCTTCAAGATATGTCATCCTTTATGGATTTGGAAAACATGTCTACAGTTCTCTATTAGACACTATGGACAAACTTAGCACAACGTATTGTGATTCAAACTTAATCACTTTTTAAACGTTCCTTATTAGATCATATATTATGTTAAGTTATCATCATGGTTTTCTAAGATAGAACCTATGTCTCAACATAGTGGATGATGATCATCCTTTTCTTTCTTTCAACCATTGATGTTAAACTTAATACTATTCCTAACTTGAGTTATTAAGGACCAGTTCCTTAATTAACTTCTATTCTTAAACCCTTTTCAGAATCCCTTAAGGAATGCTACATAATATCATAATACACTTATTATCAACTTATACTCCTTACAAAATCATTATTTATCAATACTTGCGCTTTTATTCTTAACACACTTAAGAATCACTCCTATAAGCTCCCACTCAAAATATGTTCCTAACATATTTGGGTATGAGTCCCTACTCTTACTCAAACTATGTTCCTACATATTTGAATTTGAAACTTATATTGCTCCCACTCAAAAATATGTCATTCACATATTGTTTTAGGAAGACTTTTATAGATCCCACTCAATTTCATGCAATTGCATATCCACTCACTGTTTTGAACGATTTCAAAATCCTTTGAAAAATATCAAACTTGGAGATTTACTATGAGATACTAGTACTTTTACTAGTTTTAAATCCATTGGACATTTAGTACACTTGAATCAGATTCATTTGAATTTGTCCAATACTTGACAAATTGTGCTTTGGTCATTCACCCCCTTTTCCACTATGGCTTTGTAGTCATTTGGGAAAATTCCAAGTAACCCCTTTACTTATAAGATTCAGCAACAAATTGCTTTCCAATCTCAAGGGAATTTTTCTTTGGGATTTCTCATATCATTAGCTTACCATTATTTCCTTAGCAGTTCGTAGGTATGTCAAATTCCAAGAATCATGACAAATGATTCACAAATGTCTCCATACAAGATATGGGTTACATTTTTAATCCTACTTTATGTAGTAAAAACACCAGTGGGGAAAACACAATGATCATTATCATTGATTCTTTCCTTTGTGAAGAGAATCATACAGGAACACTTTCCGTTACGCTTCTCAATACTCTCATGCAGGGTTTGGAATCCTCATCGTGTTCTTCACTATCTTCCATTTGCTCCATAATCGAGAGATATCACTAATTGTGAACTTTCTCAAGAATGCACCAAAATCCAAGCAATACAAATTTTGCTTTCCTTTTTGGTTTCAGCTATGGATTTCGTATTCAAAGTTTCCAATGAATACTCTACAAGGACTTGTTCGCTATTGTTTTGGTTATATCGAATAACCCCAAAACTTTCACGGCGATCCATACTAGATATGGTGCCGATCTCACGAATTCATATGGGTCACTATAAATTCTAATTGAGTGCTAACTATTTCTAACTAATGGTCTCTACATCTACACTACAATGATTTATTTGGCGCCATCTATTCACCCATTTTGATATCAAATATCATATTGTGATGCTTTGCATTTTAACATTTCAAACGCATTGCATTCCACAACTTCCTTTTATGTCATTCTTATAAAGTCAAATTTCATTACTATTGATCAAATCGTAGTAATTAGATTCTCTTTTATATTCATACCCTTTGTTGATGAAACACTTTGATTATATCAAATAGTTTCATACCCATGTTTCCTTTGGTAAACTTCTTTAGACATTTAAACAATCATATAATGATAATTACCATTTTGTTAAAACACAATACATCGAATATGTATTTACTTTCAACAATTCATTATAACACTTTGTATTCAAGTAATACACGGTGTTCAAGTTATTTTGCCGAATTTAGGCATGATTTATATGTGACAAGAAATCGAATGACTTTCACATCTTATCACATAACCTTGAATTCAAACAATGGTTTCATTCATTCATGAAAATATCATTAAATTGGGTATTTTTTAAGGTATTTCAACATTTTACAAATGTTCATGCATTATCAATTACTTTCAAACAACAAGGATAATTCATATATAATCAAACAAGATATGAACACAAATAGAAATCATTCATAAAAGTGGAACAACTGTTTGTTACAAACTGATATGAATAACTGTCTCACAAAGTGTGAGACACACCAAAAAAGTTCACAATCTTTTGATTACAATAATCATCCTAAAACATAAAGTAAGTGATAAATGTTGAGGGAGAGTGTCGTTGGCCATCATCATTACTCTCGCCATCAACACGCAACGTCTCCTCCTCTCCAGCAAGCACCTCTATGCAGAAGGACCTATTTTTAGTAAAACAGAACAAGTATCAAATATAATTAGCACTTCAAATGTGTTAGCAAGATTATATCATTTATAAAATTGTATATAAAATATATACCTTTGTCATTGATGACCTCAGTGACAATGGGTTCAACCATCACATCTCTGAAATGTGATATGAACTCATGGAAATCTCGTGTTTCCGCGTCGCCTCTCATAATGCAAGTCCTGACTTGTGCTTGGTAGCTTGGTGGCAGCGACCATAGCACAATGCCTATTGCAAAAGAGCTTGCGAACCAGTTGTCCAGGAAGTATGCAAGACTCATGTATGCATCATATATGCTCAACAAGTGATCTTCCAGTGAGGATCCCTCCTCCATCTTTATGGAGAGGAAATCCCCCATCAGCTCATGCTCCCATATGCGCACTTGTTCCACGAAATGTGATCTCAGATGTGCCATAATCGTTCGGGGATTAAGACTTCCCACAATCGGCCATAGCCCATCTTCCATCCCGAGGCGCATCGTTACTGATATGAATGTGGCCATCACACGATGACAGCAGTGGTGATCCCGCTGCTCCTGGGTCTTATGAAGATAGGGTGGATCCAAGTACATCTCGTAGATCATGTAGTCAGCCACTTTGTTCTCACTAAGGAGATCATGAAGGCGCATGACTCATGTAGAAAAGTTGGATCCATCTAACTTGAGATTTTCTCCCTTTAACCAATTGCCAATAGGGAAGGTAATCTCGGAGAGAACCATTTTCTACATTTATAATTGCAAAAGGAATTTAGACTAAGTTTATAATTAAATGAGTTAATAATAACTCCACTCAGAAACACCTATCCCCCGAAGGGTTCTAGTGATAACACGACCCCTTTTCCCCACATCTCTCCCGATCATCACGGCCATCAATGTGGGTTCTAGGATGAACGCTAAACGTCAGTCACATAATTCATGTGACTCGTGCTCGATCTTTCAACCATCCGCGTTCCGAGGCCACGTCTCTATAACGTGGTAAGCTCGCTAACTCAACTTAGTGTATTCGATGTGCAACATGGCTTACACCCACTATATGCGAACGTAGATATGTATGACACCTGCCCATCACGACATGCTTCATACCGAAGAACTTTCTTGGTGCTGCACACTAAGGGGGAACACAATCATTGGTAATTTTAAACAGGGATCATCTTATTAGGATGCCGTCGAGTATCTAATACTAGCACACAATAAGATATACAAACAATAACATTGAATGTAAATGTGATGTGATATGGTCCTTCACGTCGTGATCTTCATCCATCGTCACCGGATTCTGGCGCCAAGGTTCCGGCACCGTAGACACCAGGGTACCGGTGTCTTTCCGACGTGGTAGTCTGTCACCTCCATGACTATCTACTAGTACGTAACATAAGGTAATCACTTTACCTTTGCCACAACCATATCACAAAGCAACGCCCCCTACAAAACAAAGTTAGACACCTCTAATTTATCTTTGCATGTTTTATGTGGCTGAATGGGCTTTCGCACATGAACCGTTCTTACGTACGAACTGTCACCACAACACTGATCAAGTAGTTGTCTATACTACACCCCTTTCGGAGCCCTCCGTTGCAAATGGCATACCAACTAATGCGAGAGAGAGACAGACACCCCCCTAAGCCACTTTATATGGTACAAGCCATATGTCAAGTGTGGACCAGTGTCACGAATGAACGCGTAAAGTCGGTTGGGGCCGCTTCATCAAGCATTAATGTGGTATACATAGGAACACGTGGCAGGGTAACAACTAAAATATCAACGCCCATACGCTACATCTCGTGTGTTCTAACCGTACTACCATTACTACGCATAGATCTAGCTCTGATACCACTGTAGAGGCGCGTATGAAAACAATAATTTTTACCCTATGCCCCTGAACCCCTGATGTTGCTAGGCCCTATCTATTAGTAATGCAGTAACGGGAGGGGCTTTTCGCGAACTTACCCTTGAAGACCAAAAAGCGTTGTCAATGCTCAGGAGAGCATGGTTGATGTAGACATGCCGAAGTCGACCTCAAGGCCTTGATGAAGTCCTTGCACTCCTGCGGCTCCAACAACTTGAGTGCCTCAAGTGTGACACCTCGCGGGGAGTTACACACGTCCGGTGCCTGACGATGACTCATGCTTCCCTGATCTAGCAGCAGTTGCGGAAGTAGAGCTCCTGGATCGGAATCCCGCAGCGCGACGGTGCTCTGCGGTGAAGATGTATCTTGTTCGTGTAGTCCAGACTTGGGACCACGATCACGAGAGAGAGAGAGAGAGAGAGAGAGAGAGATAATATCAATTGGAGGTCTTCCCAAAAGTGAGGAAACCTTTTATTGAATATTGTGTGTATTTATCTAGCCAAATATCCCCACTATATATAGGGGGGACATACTACCTCCCTCAAAGTCCCAGGGTGGGACTAAAGGAGAGGGAGAGGGGGCACCACCGGCCAGCCCTAGTGGGCCCCACGCGGGGGAGCTTGGCCTAGCCGGCCACCGCCTTGCCTCCTCTCCCCTCTTGCCTTTCCCTAATGGGCCCTCTTCCCTCCAGAATTGGTCCATTAAGCCTTTTGACCTTTAAATTGATTTTCTCTGTTATTAAATAATTATGAATAAATGATTAAATCAATATTTAACATTCATTCACATATTATTCAATCTCTTTGGCTATGGAACACCTTCCACCTCCACTCCGGACATCCTCCGGACTTACCGAAACCCTTCCGGTTTTCTCTCTACTATTCTTCGACGATTCTAACGATCCTATAAACACTCTCTAAGCATCATAAAACCCTTAAGTGTGATACCCCATGGTTCGGGAACACTCCAGACATGGTCGGGACACTCCCGGATCAATGATCGACAAAGGGACCTTGATGGCCATGTGACCCCTGTGCATTCCACGAAGATCTTTCGTCATTTGAACCGGGATAGTTGTGTCTTATTCCCTTTGTCTCTCGACACTTTCATTGACTGACATCTGATCAATGACATCACCATGTCGTGTTCAATCTCGTTACCGAACAATGCTACTTGACTCGTTCGACAAGTGATATCCCAGTGAGCAAATCACACGTTGCGCAGCTATTGGATATAACTTCTCTGAGTGGGCCCTTGAGTATCTTTCCGTCACGTGGACGGAAAATCCCGCTCTTGGCATATATTGCCTCTACGGTTCCTTTGAATACTTGAACACACCTTTATTGTCATTGTATTACCAAGTGACGTTTGATGCTATCTAAGCATTCTCGAGAGACAGTGATTGATATAGCCTCACGGTCTAAGGAATAGTCTACGAGGATCCATTTCTAATCATCATAACTTGAACTTCATGAAATGATCGGGTCACGATGTTTAGGTTGGGTATTGGTTCTTCATCTCATTCTCAGAATGAGTTGACTCCATTTCCAACTGGCATAAATGCCACATGATCAGGAAACTTGATCATTTGTTGACCAATGAACCAGTGACTAGAGTTTCACTAGGAACCCCTAGTTGTTTATATATCACAAGTGTATTGATGTTTCCTCTCAATACAATTATAGCATGATATAAAAATTAATCATAAACTTTATGAAATGTGATAATAATCCTTATTATTATTTGTCTCTGGGGCATATTTCCAACACTAAATACTGAAATAGTAATGCTAAATAACATTCTAAGTAATAATAAAAAATGTGAGTTTTGTGTAAAAGATATTTTTGGGTTTTCAAATAAGATAACAATAAGTAAACAAGAGCATGCAAGTATGATTATGAAAGTCTGCAAGATGATGGAAAGATTTATGAGGGAGTAGTGGATCCACCGCTAGTAATTAGAAAGAGTGATCAAAATTATTATAATGAATAAGACCATTTATGATATGTGTGGGAGGAGCTCCATATATGGACGAATAGCCGGCAACTGCTGCACACATCATCCTCATAACCATAGCAGACAATAACCGACAACCATCGTGTTACCGCGCTATTAAGGGATTTCTCCCATGGCATGGACATGGCTTGATGTGTTCTCCTTGATTTCCCAAGTTAGTACATAAAGAATGACAACTACTTTATAGTCACAATAAGTGTTATCATCCTTCCGTCTACTAACAAGTAATCCCCACTAGTAGAAAAACTAGCTTTGGTTCGCATCGGCCGAGAGCATTAGTCCTCGTTCCTCCTCGAATCGGGACTAATGCAAGCATTTGTCCCGGTTCGAGGGGACCGAGGGACGCACGGGATCCAGGGGCATATGTCCCAGTTCTTAAGGGGCTATTCGTCCCGGTTCGTAATACGAACTGGGACTAAAGGTCCGGGTCCAGACACGTGGCCTACCACCGACCTTTAGTCCCGATTTGTATTATGAATCCCGACGAATAACTCACCTACTAATTCGCCGCCCCAGCCAGCGCCCACCCTCTGTTTTTTCTCTTTGTTGAAGGAGTGAGGTGTGGTGTGCTAGTTTTTTTCCTATGCACATTAGGTGTTTGACAAAATGTCTGAGAGAATGATACGCTTGATTTCACACAAAATAAAAATGATATGAGGTGCCCGAGCCACACTTAAGTCTTTCTCCTCTTTCTTTCCTTCTTGATCGAGCTTAGCGACCTTATCCTTCATCTTTCATTGATATAATAATGCATGCGTCGACGTAAAGTGCACATCTCACTATTCATGATGTTCTGTAATGATGTAGATGAACCGACGGGGATGGATGTACGGTGACCAACGTGAATCCGTGTACATTCAAGGCGTGGATAAATTTATCGATGTGGATAAGGCAAACAAAGAGAATAGATTTATGTGTTGTCCATGTGTTCAATGTCGGAACATCAAGGAGTACTCTTCCTTGAAAATCATTCGCGGCCACCTGGTTCGGAGAGATTTCATGACCAGCTATAATTGTTGGACAAAGCACGGAGAAAGAAGGATTATGATGGAAGACAATGAAGAAGAAGAGGATGATGACAACTATTGCGATATGTTCCCTTAATACGATGATACTGCAATGGAAGAGAATGAAGAAGAAGGAGGTGAAGAACAGGCATCAGATGAGCCCATTGATGATCTTGGTTGGGTCATTTCTGATGCAAAGCGAGACTGTGAAACAGAGAAGGGGAAGTTAAAGTTGGAGGGCATGTTAGAGGATCACAAAAAATTGTTGTACCCAAATTGCGAAGATGGCAGCACAAAGCTCGATACCACACTGGAATTGCTGAAATGGAAGGCAGAGACTAGTTTATCTGACAAGGGATTTGAGAAGTTACTGAAAATCATGAAGTCGAAGCTTCCAAAGGATAACGAATTGCTCGAGAGTACTTACGAAGCAAAGAAGATTCTCTGCCCTCTAGAATTAGATGTGTAGAAGATACATGCATGCATAAATGACTACATCCTCTACCACGGTGAGGAGTACGAGAATTTAGATAAATATCCGGTATGCATTGCACTGCGGTATAGATCAGACGAGATGACCCTGGTGATGTTGATGGCGATGACGAGCCCCCCAGGAAGAGGGTTCCTGCTAAGGTTATGTGGTATGATCCTATAATACTAAGGTTGAAATGTCTGTTTAGAAACAAAGAGCATGCTAGGTTGTTGCGATGGCACAATGAAGACTGTAAGAAAGACGGGAAGTTGAGACACCCCGCTGATGGGTCATAGTGGAGAAAAATCGAGAGAGAGTTCCCGGACTTTGCAGGTGACACGAGGAACTTATGGTTTGGTCTAAGTATAGATGGCATGAATCCTTTTGGGGAGCAGAGCTGCAGTCACAGCACCTGGCTTGTGACTCTATGTATCTACAACCTTCCTCCTTGGTTGTGCATGAAGCGTAAGTTCATTATGATGTCAGTGCTTATCTAAGGCCCAAAGCAACCCGGCAACGACATTGATGTGTACCTAAGAACATTAGTTGAAGAACTCTTATAGTTGTGGGGAAAACCAGGTGTACATGTGTGGGATGAGCACAAAAAGGAGCCATTTGACCTACGAGCGTTGTTTTTTGTAAACATCAATGATTGGCATGCTCTTAGTAACCTTTCAGGACAGACAAACAAGGGATACAAGGCATGCACATACTGTTTAGATGATACTGAAGCTACATATTTGCATAAATGTAAGAAGGTTGTGTACCTGGGGAATCGTCGATTTCTTCCAATCAATCATCAAGTGAGAAAGAAAGGCAAACATTTCAAAGGTGAGGTGGATTATCGAAACAAGTCTGACCTCCCTACTAGTGATGATGTATTTGGTATGGTCAAGGACATAGAAGTAATCTTTCGAAAGCGTCCTGGCGGTCAACCTGTTCCGAACGACGCCACTACCGGACATGTGCCTATGTGGAAGAAGAAATCTATATTTTGGGAGCTACCCTATTGGAAAATCCTACGTGTCCGCTCTTCAATTGACGTGATGCACGTGACGAAGAATCTTTGCGTGAACCTGCTAGGCTTCCTTGGCGTGTATGGGAAGACAAAAGATACACCAAAAGCACGGGAGGACCAAAAACGTATGAAAGACCCACAAAACATGCATCCATAGAACAAGACAGATAAAGGGCGTCACTTAAGTCCTGCCAGCTCCGCTCTTACGAAAGCACAGAAGGAAATCTTTTTTGAAGTCCTTTACAGTATCAAGGTGTTGTCTAGATTCTCGTCTAACATAAAGGGGATAATAAATATGTCAGAGAAAAAATTCCAAACCTGAAGTCTCATGAATGTCACGTAATTATGACGCAGTTGCTTCCGATTGCATTGAGGGGGCTTCTACCGGAAAATATTCGAGTACCCATTGTGAAGCTATGTGCATTCCTCAATGCAATATCTCAAAAGGTGATCAATCAAGATATTCTGACAAGGTTACAGAAGGATGTGGTCCAATTTCTTGTTAGTTTTGAGTAGGTGTTCCCACCATCCTTCTTCAATATTACAATGCATCTCCTGGTTCACCTAGTCGAAGAGATTTCCATTCTCGGTCCTGTATTTCTACACAATATGTTCCCCTTTGAGAGGTTCATGGGAGTGTTAAAGAAATATGTTCATAACCGTGATAGGCCAGAAGGAAGCATCTCCAAGGGCTATGGAACAGAGGAGGTCATTGAGTTCTGTGTTGACTTTATTCCTAACCTTAAGCCTATTAGTGTTCCTGAATCACGGCATGAGGGGAGACTGAGTGGAAAAGGCACGCTGGGAAAGAAAGCAATGATATGTAGGGATGGACAATCTTTCACTCAAGCACACTACACGGTTCTGCATAATTCCACCTTGGTAGCTCTTTATATCATGGAACACAAGAATATTGTACGCTCCAACAACCCGGGAAAGTCAGACTCCTGTATTAGAGATGAACACATGAAGACTTTCGGCAGTTGGTTGCGAACACATCTAATGAATGACACCACTATTGGAGATCAGCTCTACTTGTTGACTGGGTCACCATCTTCTATTATATTGAATTACCAAGGGTACGAGATAAATGGGAATACATTTTACACGATCGCCCAAGATAAAAAGAGCACCAACCAGAACAGTGGTGTCCGCTTTGATGCAACCGACGATAATGGCAAAACGGACACATACTATGGTTACATAGAGGAGATATGGGAACTTGACTATGGAGTTTCTTTTAAGGTCCCTTTGTTTTGGTGCAAATGGACCAACCTGAATGGAGAAGGGGTAAAGGTAGACTAGTTGTACGGAATGACAACAATAGATCTCAATAATCTTGGTTACAGAGACGAACCATTTGTCCTAGCCAATGATGTGGCACATGTTTTATATGTGAAGTACATGTCCTCCATACCCAAAAAAGAAAAAAATAAGCAAACGAATGCATCACACGATGAGCCAAAGCGTCACATAGTTCTTTCAGGGAAAATAAATATCGTGGGAGTCAAGGACAAGACAGACATGTCAGAAGATTATAATAAGTTTGATGAAATTCCGCCCTTCAAAGTGAAAACTAACCCAAGCATCCCGTTAAGCAAAGAAGATGTTCCATGGTTACGGCCGAAGCGACCATAAACGGGCATAAGAAATTCAAAAACGGCCCGAACAATGTAAATCCTTCGCGTGGTGTCATATTCTATGACATAGTTGCAATTAAAAATACCAAACTTGGTATATTGATTATGTCTCGAAAAAACCTTCACAAAATGACCTATCATGTTCGAGGTTTCATGGCTTTTGATCCAAATGACCAATGTTATGTGCATAATCGAGGCATAGTTTTTGATAATGTGCCCATATTGTGCATGCATGTGCATCTTGGGATGGCTAACAATGTTGTAGGATGAAGTTTTATTTTTCGTCACATGGAAAAGCCTTTTTCTATTTTCCGAGTGCCAAAATCGGGGCATTTTGTGAAGCAACACCAAACGTTAAATAAAAAAATGGTACCACCCCATTTTTCAAAAATACTAGACCACCTTACATGAACAATGTCCTAACTAGGGATTTTAAAACCTTTCTGTCCACCCTGGAGAAAAACACAAATGTCTACCTACTCGGTAGGAAGTGGGCCCGGTTTGACCTACAGGTACATGATCTAATGCTCGTGATTTTTTGGAAAAATCATTGTTAGACTCGTAATGTGATGTTTCCTCAGAGATCCAATGCAAGTTTTAACGAGGTTCATCCCCTATCTTAATGCCCGCCATTATGACCATAGTTGGAAACGGGTAAATTTTGACCTACAGGTACATGATCTAATGCTCGTGGTTTCTTCAGAGATTCATCCCCTATGGCCAGCTTTAGGGAGATGCCTGAGGACTAGATCCTCTGGCATCTCCCTGAAGCTGGTTGTAGTATTGTCCCTGCTCTCGCACACCATCTTGGAGTTTATAACTTCTATAGCTAGATCAATATGCCAGGTAGCTAACTAATTTCACATATTAGAGAGTGCCTCTATGGCTAGTTTGTTGGAGATGCCGGAGGACTAGGATCCATCGGCATCTCCCTCAAACTGGTCGTAGTGGTGTCTCTACTCTCACACAATGTCATTTTTGTGTTTGATAACTTCACAAGGATGCCTATTTATAGATTAAGCAGCACAACATAGTGTCGACACTCACGAAATAATGTCGACACTCTTGTCGATAATCCTGGTTGGAGGCACTAACAGGGAATAAATATATTTCCCGCCATTTCCCACCGCTTCCCGCTATGCTTTCCCACCCTTTTCATCTAACCGGGTGTTTTAGTGTAGTTGGAGGCACTAACCGGGACTAAAGATATTTTCCGCCATTTCCCACCGCTTCCCGCTATGCTTTCCCGCCCTTTTCCTCTAACTGGTCTTTTAGTCCTAGTTGGAGGCACTAACCGGGACTAAAGATATTTCCCGCCATTTCCCACCACTTCCCGCTATGCTTTCTCGCCCTTTTCATCTAACCGGATCTTTTAGTCCTAGTTGGAGGCACTAACCAGGACTAAAGATATTTCCCGCCATTTCCCACCGCTTCCTGCTATGCTTTCCCGCCCTTTTCCTCTAACCGGGTCTTTTAGTCCTAGTTGGAGGCACTAACCGGGACTAAAGATATTTCCCGCCATTTCCCACCGCTTCTCGCTATGCTTTCCCGCCCTTTTCCTCTAATCGGGTCTTTTAGTCCTAGTTAGAGGCACTAACCGGGACTAAAGATATTTCTCGCCATTTCACACCGCTTCCCGCTATGCTTTCCCGCCCTTTTCCTCTAACCGGGTCTTTTAGTCCCAGTTGGAGGCACTAACTGGGACTTAAGATATTTCCCGTCATTTCCCATCGCTTCCCACTATGCTTTCCTGCCCTTTTCCTCTAACTGGGTCTTTTAGTCCTAGTTGGAGCCACTAACCAGGACTAAAGATATTTCCCGCCATTTCCCATCGCTTCCCGCTTTGTTTTCTCGCCCTTTACCTCTATATCTAGGCCGACCGTGCCCTGGATATCCACACATCCACACCTTCATCTCTCAACAATGGACACCGCATACTGGGCCATTCTCACACTCGAAGAGACTGAGGCATTGTGCGCCTCCAGCTACCCATGCCCGCCGGGCTACTGGGTGCCCACTAACTGGATGCTGAGCATTGGAGGAGTTCATGTCCCTCCTGTGCCTCAAGGTTCCGCCCGCCAGGCGGCCATCACGAACCACTTCTACCTAGAGCTCACACTAGAGCAGCAAATGGATCCCCATTGGGATCCTGACAACTACGACACCTAGAATGCCTTCTTCACTTACCGGCGGGAAAGGGAGCTCGCTGGGTACTAGGATGACGGCCCGCCCCCGGTGAACCACAATGAAACTGGTCGTCATATTTGGTGGGCGAAACGGACTATTGTCGGTGTGATGCGCTACATCACTGAGAGAGATCATCCTCGCCTGCGGTACCCACACTTGCACCCGCCACAAAGCCACAATAAGGGTGGTTGTGGTGAAGGCCATAGGCATAGCGACATCGTCATCCGGGAGCCCCCTCACCCCCCCCCCCCCCCCCCGTGTCGTGCATCCGAGGCCGGAGTGGCAGGTGCCCCCGGAATATGTCATGGTTCACGGTCCCCGGTTCCCCCCTGCACAAGACGGGGAAGGGCTGAGGATCCCGAAATATGCCATAGCAACAACGACGAAGATGATTCGGAAGATGACCCTGAAGCTATGTACTATAGGGCTAGATATGAATATGACTAAATCCATTGGCTAGGACGAATGCTTCGTTAGTGTACCCAAGATTGTCGAGAGATCCACTATTTTTATTCTGTAATGCATTTTTATTTGAAAATGGCTAAATGGAAAATAGTTTGAACATTATTTTAGGAAATAGAAAATGGTTCTGCATTAGTTATTCAAATTCAAACACTTTTCATGTTGAAAGTGTTTTCAAATTCAAATTTAAATCATTACAAATTTAATAGTTTGAACAATTATATTATAAGACAGAAAGTTTTTTCAAATTCAAATGATTTCAAATGTGAACACCTAAATAAGAAATAAGAAATAAGGCGAGAACATCTGAAAAGTTTGAAAAGCTTTTGAAAAAATGACTTTTAGTCCCGGTTGGTGCCACCAACCGGGACAAAAGGTCCCCTGCGCGCGCCCCTGCGGTGGCCATCATACGTCCCGGTTGGTGGCTCCAACCGGGACGTATGCTCTGGTCTTTCATCCCGGTTGGAGCCACCAACCGGGACGTATGACCTTTTCGTCACGGTTGGTGGCTCCAACCGGGACAAAAGGTCCTCCCATATATAACCCCCCGCCCATGTTCCTCTCCTTCTCCATCTCATCTGCAGCTAAGTCCACCCCCCCTCGATGCGAAGGAGCTCTCAGGCGCCGCCCCGATTCCGCACACCGGCAGGCTGCCCGAGCTCACCATCCGCCGCGGCTGCCCCGGATGCCACCGCCGTCGTCCGTAGCCACCGCCCGCCACCACCATACTGCGCCGCCACCACCGGACCACCCGCCCCCCCCACCGCGCCGGACCGTTGCCGTGCTCCCCCCCCCTCCCGTCGTACAGCGCGCCGCCACTCTCCCCCTGTCGCACCACCGGGTCGCCGCTCTCCGCGTTACCTCATCCCCGCGTCGCCGCTTTCCGCGCGCAGCTACATGCTCTGGCCGCTGGCCCAGCTCTTCTTTTCTTCTCTCTGTTTAATTAGTTTAGGGTAATTAGTTATTACTTATTAATTAGTTAATAGCTATTAATTAGTTAGGGTAATTAGCTATTAGTTGTTAATTAGTTATTAGCTAGGGTAATTAGTTATTAAGTAGTTATTAGCTAGGGTAATTAGTTTAGTTTAATTAGTTATTAGCTAGGGTAATTCATAGTTAGAGTATTAGGGTTTGCTAGGGTAATTAGTTAGAGAATTAGGGTTAGTTAGTAGTAGTAGTAGGGATGGCACCCGCCGGGTTCGGGGCCGGGTCCGGCCCCCATCCCCGTTTAATTAGTCGGGTCTCATATTTTACCAGACCCGCGTCCCGGCCGGGTTCGGGGCCCCAACAGGTACCCGCCAGCGCGTGAGACAGGACCGACGCTAGCGCATGCGCATGTTGATGTAGACTTGGTGGGTCTAACTTCTTATTAGATTACTAGGAAGAGATGGCGTAGCCGGCGTTTGAGGTTAGGGATGGGCGCGGCAACGCGTGCCATATAGGGACGATGGACGAACGTGGCAACGCGCGCCATATAGGGAAGATGGACGGGCGCGACAACGCGCGCCATATAGGGACGATGGATGGGCGCAGCAACGCGCGCCATATATTAGGGTTTCTTTGAGTTACGGTTTACATCCCTAGCCCATCAAACCATGCCTACCTAACCTCCTCGCTTGGCTGCTTCGACTCATCCGCTTTTCTCCTTTTGCAGAAATATGGAACCTAGAGACAGAGAAAAGGAAATGGCGCGTGAGGATATGATCAATGAGGGAGGACATATCGATAACAATATCACCTCGCTATATTTGAACAACTCTGGTGAGGGAGATCCGGGTTTCGGCCGAACAGATGGCTCCGGTGAGAGAGAAGCCAGCGAGGGAGAAGCCGACGAGGTGCATATATATTAATAAATTAAGCCTCTGTTGTCTATATACACATATATATTAACGCTTTTTCTTCTTTTAGCCCTCCGGATCGAGCAAATCTTCTAAAAAGAATAAACGAGGCCCAGCCAAAAAGTTGGGAGACCATGAAATGTACAGGATCGAAGAAGTCGCTCTAGACGGTGAACCGAAGGCTCCCATTGATGCTGCAAATAAATTTATAAGGCAATGCGAATTTATTGTTAGGGACTACATCCCAATCACCGTCAGATAATGGAATAGGCCGTCAAAGGATCCAGAGTCTCTATATGTCAGTGACTTAGCCAAAGACACACTTTGGAAAAAGCTCGTGGTTAATTTCACCCTACCAACATTAGAGGTGTATCTAGATGACTACGCTCCAGATGAGGAGATTCCAACTCAGGAGGAACTACAGAAACACATGGAGCAACAAGTCAAGGAATACGCTCTTAAGAAGATGGCCCGGCAATTGAACAAATGGAAGAAAAGATTGCACCTTGACTTTGTCGTGAAAGAGAAGACTCCAGATTTCACTACTAGAGCGTATGACAAGATAAAAGACCACTGGGCTGATTTTGTGGCGTACAAGACATAGGCGCCAGCTAAGAAAAGGTCTGAAACGAATAAGCAAAATGCTGCTAAAAAGTAGTATCACCATACTATGGGGCAAGGTGGTTACAAGGCTAGCAAGCCTAAGTGGGAGAAACTCGAGTCCGACCTGATGGCTAAAGGGATCACCCTAGAACCATACAATTGGATCGAACGGGTAAGGAATTGGTTTTACGGGCATGGGGGCACGTTGGACTCAGAAGGGAAGTGCATATATAACATAAGACATAAAGAAACTCCCATACCCATCGAAGACATTAGTAATGCAGTAAAGGTTGTTGAAGATGGGGAGTTCATTCCTGATAGAGAGAATGACGAGCTAGCACTCGCCCTTGGGAACAAGGAACACGAGGCACAAAAGGCTCCAAACCATGGAACCTTGGTTTTGCCGACCATAGGAAGAAATATCCCGATAGAAGCCGTCAAAGGAGAAAGGAAAGGAAGGAACTTGAAGTAATGAAGCAGGAAGACCGGATGTGCGAAATAGAACAACAATTAAAGCAGCATTAGAATCAACTTCACAAACTTAGCCCGCAAGCTACCGGCCCATCTCAGCAGCACATGGTAGAAGAAGCTGCCTTCGATGCTACCGGCCCATCCACTAATCGAAAAGGCAACATGGCTTCCACGGAGCTCCCTAGTGATGATGCTGATGATGCACTAGCGATGTCTCCTCTTCACTACGCAGTGGATGATATCATGGAGATGACACATTGTGAGCTGCATGTGAAAGTTCTCAACATAACCATGAAGATGCCGGTCGGCTATGCCTTACCATTAGTTAGACCGGTACCAACTTACCATTGTTGTCCGGTTCCACAGGGCTACGCTATTGCCGGGGTGGATGAAGTTATGGACGGATTCACGCAGCTCAAGCTTGACTCCCCTGCAGGGGAAGGGGATGTGACTGAGCTGGGAGAAGCAAAAAACATGACCATTCTATGGCGAAAGGAACACATTGTGCTTTCAAATCGAACGCCAAGGACATCCATGATGTCTACGCACTTCTATTCTTGTAGACAGTTGTTGGGCCTCCAAGTGCAGAGGTTTGTAGAATATCAGCAAGTTTTCCCTTAAGTGGATCACCCAAGGTTTATCGAACTCAGGGAGGAAGTGGTCAAAGGTATTCCCTCTCAAGCAACCCTGCAATCAAGATACAAGAAGTCTCTTGTGTCCCCAACACACCCAATACACTTGTCGGTGTATAGGTGCACTAGTTCGACGAAGAGATAGTGAAATACAAGTGGTATAGATAATTATAAGTGGTAACGGTGATAGAAAATAGCTTTGTGGTGTGGAAGAGACTAAAGGCAAACTGAAATAAAGATGGAAGCAAGCAAACATGTAACAGATCTAATTTGCAAATGGTGTTTCAATGCTTAGAAACAAGGCCTAGGGATCATACTTTCACTAGTGGACACTCGCATATAAATATCTTCTCTTTATGATACTACTCTTAACTACTCTCTGGTTGGACACTCTAATCCATGGTAGGGCTATAACAGCACACCTCAAAGTAAGTCTTTCCCATCTAGGTAACCCCACACTGTCACCTTGAGCACTAGATGGTTCCAACAAACACCACAATTTCATAGCGACATCCAACTCAAATATAACTCATAACAAGTATTTGTAATCTCTAGCCTAAGTGCCACCATGGTGTGCACGCTATCACTTTCACACACATGGGGAGAGCAGAGATCTATTAAAGCACTTGAGTAGCAAGGTAGATCTATTGATTACAAGCTCATGATCACAATATGATCATGCATAGAGAGAGAGATGAACACATACCTACCGGTAAAACCCTTAGCCTCGAGGAAGAACTACTCCCTCATCATCATCGGAATCAACAACGGTGATGGAGATTGTGGTGGAGATCGATGGAGAAGGCTCCGGGGGCACTTCCCCGTCCCGACAGGGTGCTGGAACAGAGACTTTCGGTCCCCCGAATCTCCCCTTCGGTGGCGGCGGCGCTGCGGAACTTTTCGTGGCTAGAGGCTGGACTATTTAGGGTTTTCGCATTGGTAGGAATATATAGGCGAAAGGGCAAGGTCGGTGGAGGCCGGAGGGGCCCACACCACCTGGTGGCGTGGCCAAGGGGGACCCGCGCCACCCTATGGTGTGGCTGGCCCCTGGCCCCTCTCCGTCTCGTCTTCTGGCTCCGTGTTCCCCCCGGTGAAATATTGACTTTGGCTTTTGTCGCGTCCAATTCCGAGAATATTCATTTTCTGACTTCCTCAAACCAAAAACAGCAGAAAACACGTAGCTGGCACTGTGGCTCTTGTTAATAGGTTAGTGCAATAAATCATATGAAAAGTACTCCAAAGTGTGGACAAAACACAAGAAAGTAGATAAAAACAAGCATGGAACATCAAAAATTATAGATACGTTAGCAACATATCAACATCCCCAAGCTTAACTCTTGCTCGTCCTCGAGTAGGTAAGTGATAAAAAGAAAGAATAATTTTTGAGGTGACATGCCCCATCATAAACTTGATCAAAGTATTTGTAAAACATTGAAAGCTGGTATCATAGTACTTCAACATAGCATGAAAGATATAGTTCTAACAATAAGACATAGTAACTATGTTACAACATGAAAAGGCACAAACAAAAGAATCATGAATAACAATGCTTTGCAAGACGTTTGTTTGTTTCACATAGAGAAAACATAGCATAGTGGCATTCAGCTTGTCCCTCATAGAGTAGCAAACATAAATGCATAGGACACCTTCAAAGTTTATAAGGGTGACTAGATACAAATAGTTTAAAACAAGCAATATCAAAGCTATGCATCAATCAACAAGTCTTGGGACAATGCACATAGAACTAAGAATGGCCACTATGCTCTCAAAGTATGTGCATAAAGATAGAAGGTGGAGACTCAACATAAAATAAAATAAAGGCCTTCATAGAAGGAAGTAGAGATTCAAGTTTCATAAAGAGCTTCCAAAAATTATGGTACTTGTTACCTTTCAGCTCTCATTGCCCCTATCATAAGCATCTTTAAGGTGATTAAGGTTAAAGTGACACAACTAAGAGGATATGCTTGGCAAGTTATAAACCAAAATCTCATGCCCCTTACTTACGAAGACCGAACCTCATGCTACTCAACTTTAGTCACGAGTAAGCTCTTGTCATTGTAAGTACATATGTATCATAAAGAACCGCCAACGGGGTACCCCTTGCACATGATACAGGAGCTATCCCATAATCAAAATGATAAGGCAAGCAGACAATGAGCATCTCAGTGATCTTTTTATTTGCTATTTGCATAGGTTTTTATTGAGGATGCTTCATAGAGTGCTCATTATGGTGATGCTACAAGTTTCCACCATGATTAGGCATGGCTTAGGCTAGCGGCCCAGGCGTTTCTCTAACACACATACAAACTCCATGATCTTACAAGTTCCACTTTTATTTCACACCGCCGGGACCCATAAGCAAAAGAACATGATATCAACGGGGTACAAAGTACAAGTGCAATGTTGAAAGCGTTCCCCATGATACATGGTTCTGCTAATTTCAACTTATAAAGCGCAAGCATATACGCAACAAAGAAGGACCCAATGGTTCAAGTCTATTAGATGCAAAAAAAGTAAAGTGTGCCATCAAGTTCGGGAGAGCTTTAATCACTAGTTTTCTCATAACAAGTTTAATTCGGAAGGTAGATAAAACATGAATATACTTGGAATAGCATATGCTACTAGGTAGGTATGGTGGACTCTTTGGAATAAATTGGTTTTAGGAGTTGGATGCATGAGTGGAACTCATACTTGGTTACGGAGGCCAGCAAAAGACTGGGAGTGACAAACTAAGAGAGCAATAATGGCCATAATCATGCAGAGCGACAAAACATCATTGATCAAAGCATAAAGTGATACTAAAAGTTGAAAACTAAAGGATCATAAAGGCTTATGGTGACTTGGGATAGTCATAACATGGTGTGAGCATGCGCCAAGTCAACCCAAATAAAGTATCAAAGGAGAATACCACTATACTATCCTTTAATATGCTAAAACAACGCATGATTCTTCCAAGGCACATTAAGCAATCTCAATTGTTTATAACAAGTCATGCTACAGCAAAGAATACTAAGCATAAAGAAAAAACAATACCAAGCATGGCATGACAAAGCATAGGCCACAGTCAAAAACAAGCTCCCTTTACCACTTAAGCATGAACTTTCCAACTCTTTTCCAATCCACACCAAACTATTTGAAAACCAATGTATGAAAGAGGGGGTCCAACCAATTTATTCAGAAAACTAAGAAAACCAAGCAAACGAAAAACCAAAACGAAAACGAAAAAGAAGACGCTCCAAGAACAATACAACTGTGCATGAAACAATAAAAATGAAGCGTTTGGAAGAAACCTGGAATTTTTATTGATGAAGAAGGGGATGCCGAAGGCATCCCCAAGCTTTTTCGCTTGTACTTCTTGGATATTTCTTGGGGTGACACGTGTGGCATCCCCAAGCTTGAGCTTTAGTCTATCCTTCATCCCATTACTCATTCCTTCCAAACACCTAAAATTTTTCCTTCATACAAAACTTCACACAATCTTTATTAGCAACGTTAGTGCACTCAAGATAAATAAGTCTTTAGGTTCAGTTCTAACACCAATAAAACTTCCATTGAAACACTATCTACTGTAGCACTTCCCTCAAAAAGCTCAATTCTCCAAATGAACTCAAAAAGGAACCAACAAGAAGCAAATGCAAATAATGGCAAAAATCTGTCAAAACAGACGAGCAGGTAAATACGAATTTTTTTCTAAGACCTTATGTTGCTCAAATCAAAAAGTGTTGAACTAACGAAAGTTAGATAACAACCTGGGGCAGAAGCACAAAAATTCACGCCTCAAAAGGACGTACATAGATTTTACACGAATTTTTACGGTGAAGCACAGAAATCTGTTTCGGGACAGCAACTTTCCCAATCATTACTTCTTTCTCATTAGAGGTTACTCTTGGCACAAAAAGCAAATAAAAAGTATAAGGAGCGGTAATTACTGAAGCAATAACTTCCAAGACTCATCTAAAACTTTTGGGTTATCTCCCAATAAGTACTTTTGTTTAATGCCTTTTAAGTTAGGCATGATAGTTTGAGAAGATGCTCACAAAAGACATATGAATTGAAGTAAAAGAGAGCATCAAGAAGCAAATTCAAAGCACATTTAAGTCTAACCCACTTCCTATGCATAGGAATCTTGTAAAGAAACAAGTCATGAAAGCACAAAGCAACAGGCATAGTAAAGCAAAGCAAAACAAGTGCAACTTCAAGACTTTCAACATAAAGAGGGAAAACTTAATATTATTGAGATACATTAAGACCATGTTTACCTCTCTCATAATAACTTTCAGTAGCATCATGAATAAAATTAACAATATAACTATCACCTAAAACATTCTTATCATGACCCACATGCATAAAATGATTACTACTCTCCACATAAGCATAGTCATTCTTATTAATCGTAGGAGAAAATTCAACAAAATAGCTATCATTATTATTCTCATCACCATAATCATCAAATATAGGAGGCATATTGTAATCATTAATTTTCTCCTCAATAGTAGGTGGACTGAAAATATCATATTCATCATTATAATCATCATATATTGGAGGCATAGTATCATCAAAGTAACTTTTCTCCTCCATGCTTGGGGGACTAAAAATATCATGCTCATCAAAACAAGCTTCCCCAAGCTTAGAATTTTCCGTAGCGTTAGCAATAATGGTGTCCAAAGAATTCATACTAACAACATTGCTATTAGCATGCAAATAAAGTTCCATAGGTTTTTTAATTTTCTCTTCAAACACCTCATGTCCTAACTCAAGATAAATACTATAAAGCTCTCTAATTTTGTTGTTGTTTTCCATTAAGCCTAACTAGTGAAAACAAGAAACAAAAAGACAAAATTGCAGAATCTAAAGGAAATAACTTCGAGCACTCACACCAGAGGATGTGAGTACCTTTTACCTTACCTCCCCGGCAACGGTGCCAGAAATTAGGCGTTTGCCGTGGGAGGTTCTTCTTCTTTAATCCTCCGGTGTGAATACCTTTTACCTTACCTCCCCAGCAACGGCGCTAGAAAATAGCTTGATGTCTACGCACTTCTATTCTTGTAGACAGTTGTTGGGCCTCCAAGTGCAGAGGTTTGTACAACAGTAGCAAGTTTTCCCTTAGGTTTATCGAACTCAGGGAGGAAGTGTTCAAAGGTATTTCCTCTCAAGCAACCCTGCAATCAAGATACAAGAAGTCTCTTGTGTCCCCAACACACCCAATACACTTGTCAGGTGTATAGGTGCACTAGTTCGGCGAAGAGATAGTGAAATACAAGTGGTATAGATAATTATAAGTGGTAACAGTGATAGAAAATAGCTTTGTGGCGTGGAAGAGACTAAAGGCAAACTAAAATAAAGATGGAAGCAAGCAAACATGTAACAGATCTAATTTGCAAACAGTGTTTCAATGCTTAGAAACAAGGCCTAGGGATCATACTTTCACTAGTGAATACTCTCATATAAATATCTTCTCTTTATGATACTACTCTTAACTACTCTCCGTTTGGACACTCTAATCCATGGTAGGGCTATAACAGCACACCTCAAAGTAGGTCTTTCCCATCTAGGTAACCCCACACTGTCACCTTGAGCACTAGATGGTTCCAACAAACACCACAATTTCATAGAGACATCCAACTCAAATATAACTCATAACAAGTATTTGTAATCTCTAGCCTAAGTGCCACCATGGTGTGCACGCTATCACTTTCGCACACATGGGGAGAGCAGAGATCTATTAAAGCACTTGAGTAGCAAGGTAGATCTATTGATTACAAGCTCATGGTCACAATAGGTTAGTCCAAGAAATCATATGAAAAGTACTCTAAAGTGTGGACAAAACACAAGAAAGTAGATAAAACCAAGCATGGAACATCAAAAATTATAGATATGTTAGCAACGTATCAATCCACTCCGCAGAGCACAACTCCATCTTCGTCGCAGCCTCACCCGTCTCCAGTGCATCAACCCTCTTTGCCATCACCGCGACAGGCGCCATCTCCGCCACCACATCAGCCGTCTCCAGCACGGTCGTCTTCGCCGCTACGTCAGCCTTCTCAGCCCCTCCCAAAAGTACAAAAGGGTCAGGGCCAAAAGTGAAAGAGTAACCGATCACCGAAGCGTCTACCAGAGCCCCTCCCAAAAGTACCAAAGGTTCCTCCCAAGAGAGCTTACGGCTATACTGAAGAGGAGAATGCGATGATCGCAAAGGCCCAAACGCAACAGTGGTTTGATAGCCTCAAGCGGACAAAATAGCCACAGTTCCCCAGCACTAAAGTAGAAAAAGGCCAAGTGCAAAAAATATTGAAGGCCCTTCATCAACCCGAGCCAAGGCTTTCATCAGACTATGACCGCTCTATTGTCAAGTCACATCAGTCAATGGTGCGGTCAAAGAGCACTAGTGCAAGCGGTAATTCAGTTCCCCAGCTTGGTTTAAAGAAAAATAAGAAATGCCCCCTGCTCAACGTGATTTCTGATACCATGGTGGAGTCGAGCAAAGCTGCGAACGAGCAGTATGATCCAGAAATTGTTGCACTGTATGGAGAAGCAGTCGCTACTCCAGGTATGACTATTGCTCAGTACTTAGACCAGTTAGATTTCCCCGTGGTTGAGGAAGCATACAAATACGAGTACGGGAAACCTCTCGTCAGACCTGAGGACATCAAGTATCTACCAGCAAAAATGCGAAGATTGCATAATTGGTACATTAAAGCCACAAAGGAAGGGGCAAACTAGATAGTGATCGGAGTTCCAAATGAGCATTACAGGTATGGAGATGCCCAAATACTTGAATTTCCTAAACTACATCAGTTTTTCAATCAAGACGCCCTCGACAAATCGATCGTCAGTGCCTACTGTCTGTAAGTATTATTTCTCTAATAATTAAGTCTCTAGTTAGCTCACCTCGTTTATATCACATGTATAATCATACTCACTATATTATGCAGAATGAATATTCTCGAATGCAGAAGAGGACAGATCTATGACATTGGGTTCATGAAATTACTGTGAAACTTAATCCCAAGGACACAGAGGATAAAATCGTAATGGCTCTAAGGTTTCAAGAAACCAAAAGGGAAATATTATTACCTTAGAACTTCGAGTGAGCGTTATTGTCTTGTACACATTATATTTTGCTTACTCGATGTTAAGTGTATAATTGATGAGTTATGCATGCGCAGATTCCATTATATTCTGCTAATCATTCAACCTGACAATGGAGTAGTACAAGTCATGAACTCTAAACGTAAACCCCTTGAGAAGTGGGAACCCATGCAGGATATGCTCCAGCGGTAATTTCAGTCATTATGACACTATATCGGCAACTTTTGTTCATTTACATGCATCAAGTAATTAATAACTCATTTCATTCATTTTCTTTGTCGAGCAACGCTTGGAAACGATTCACCAACAAGGCTAAGCGTTCCTGGAAACAGAAGCTTACATTTAAACCACTAAATGTAAGTACTACTATCTAGATCCGCGCATCTCTTTGATTCTAGTTTTGATACCATTAGCATGCTTTATTATTATTATTTTGATTGAACTTTGTTCTCGTAAAGTGGCTGAGGCAGCCAGACGGAAATAACTTATGTGGATACTATGTCTGCGAGTTCATTCGTCAGATGACCTGTGAGAAGGGCAGAAACTTAGAACAACTTCAAGTATGTAAACAATATTCAGAAATTTGTTTTATTACCATCAATTGTCTTTAGTTTCATTCATATATGTTGACTCATTCTTTTAAATTAGATCGAACGGTTGCAGGACAATCTTCTACCAAAGGATCGCATACAAGCAATCCAAGAGGAAATTGCGGGATTCTTAGATGCAGAGGTCCTAGATCCAAAAGGAGAATACTATCACAAGATTATGATAATGTAATAGGGATCATAAAACACTTTATATTGTATATATGCATGAATGTAATATATTCGATACTTGTTGTGTAATATAATCGGGAGATGTTTTGTAATATAATGGTTCCCTTAAGGTAGATGACACTTACCCTAGCACTATGTTGTGAGGAATGCTCGTCCTCATAGTAGATGGTGCAAGGTTGATGTTACCGAAAGTGCATTCGCATGGAGGCATGGTGCAGATTTGAGGGACATGTGGCGACAGTTACCCCGGATTCGCATGGAGGCATGATGTTACCGCTCGCTCTCCGTGCCTCCATGCGAATCCACTTTCGGTAACATCAACCTCGCACCGTCTACTATGAGGACGAGCATTCCTCACAACATAGTTCCGGGGTAAAGTGTCACAAAATAAATGTTGCCCAAAACACAAAAAGGAAATAGATAAAGGGGAAACAAAATAAATGATACCAAAAAAATCTCTGCCACGGCACAAAAAGTGCCCAAAATGCTGCCGCGGCAGAGACGCATAGATCCCGGTTCGTATTACGAACCGGGACAAATGCCCCTCCCCCCTAGCGACAGCTAGCGGCCATGTGGACCGCCCTTTTGTCCCGGTTCGCAGCCCAACCGGGACTAAAGGGTTGGGGCTTTAGTCCCAATTGCCCCGTCCCGGTTGGGCAACCGGGACTAAAGCCCCTTACAAACCAGGACAAAAGGCTCTGTTTCTACTAGTACCCTTTAATCAAGTCCCCGCAAAAGACAAATATTAAGGAGGTGCACAACTCCCAACATCAAGATGAAGACAATTAACACAGGCACATAATGAACAATATCACATAATAATCTTTATCTCAATTCAATCTCATACTAGGGTTTCTCCATCTCCCCAAGAACAAAGGAAACTACTCACACATGAAGGCAATCAACATCATGGATAGCATATGGATGAAGTATGATGATACAATTGAAGACAAGTGCAAATCCAATATTCAATCTAGAATTATAACAAGTAACCAAAGGGATCGGTGATGGAGATGTTGTTGATGAAGATGACGATGTAGATGGATGTGGATGTGGAGGCCTTCTCAAGATCCTAGTACCTTATCTTGTGTGATGGTGATGGTGTAGATCTCTTTGGAGGCGGCTATGGCGGAGGCATGGTGGAAAGGCTCCGCTGTGCTGGAGGATATGGCTTGGTGGCTCTCTCTTGGGTCCTCCCTCCTTTATATAGGCCATGGGGGTGCCCTAGGATTCCCCCAATACCGTCATATGACTTAGGGAAGGTTCTGGAGCTTTTCTAGGGTGAAATCCCGTCATTTGTGGCCTTTTTGGCAACTATATGGGCGGAGCTATATGACCAGAAAAATAGCTCCGGTCGTATAGTTGCTCGTCAAATTATCTGTCCCCTTTAGTATTTTGGCCGCCATTTCTTCATACGAACTCTGTTTTGGGTGTTCTTGGGCTCGTTGAGTTTGTATCGTCTAGGGCTACAACCCTATGGTCTTGGATATTTATTTTGAGAAGTTAGAAAATTCACTTTTTCAACCTCTTAAATGGCTAAGTCCGGTCCCTACAGCTCCTCTATACTATGCTCTCTTTGTTCCTTTTGCCTTTGTTTTATCCATAATAATCATCAACACCTACACACATGTCATAGACAAGGAAAAGTGATAAAATTCTACCTAAACTACTAAATGTGCAAAGCTCGTATGAAAGTAAATGAGAAATAGAAGTCATGCATATAAGGCATAGCTATAGCTGGAAGAAATATGATATGAGAGATAAGTGGCTCATTTTATATGGATAAAAGAGGTGGTATTTCATAGCCATCAGCTGCCACCACAACACACCGGAACCAATCTAGGGTTTTGCCAACCTCTCTTCTTGCGTTGCCACCGTAGTCTACTCCACCCCAAGCGTTGGTGTGCACCCACGAACGGGAGAGAAGGTATCCGGAACCACTCTCCTTTGCGATCCTATATGTGAGAGGGCGAATAAGAATTTTGGGAAGCGCTCTGCACGACTTCTCAAGTTCTTCATCATGGCTCGTGTTCCTGGATGATCTGTGGGACTTCAATCTTAGTACGTTCGACGACATCAACACCGGTTGTCAACACCGCTACAACCACGGCTACTACATCTGAAGGGTTTCGTAGCAGAAAACAAAAAAATCCTATGTTGGAACTCCCTAACGCCCAAGATCTATATATGTAGTAATGTAGTAACGACTAGAGCATATAGAATACATACCCTTGTAGACCGTATGCGGTTAACGTTCCGAGGGGAACGTGGTTGAAGTAGTCGAACTCGTAGCTGACATCAAGGTCGCGATGCTCCTCGCAAGTCACCCATTGCTCCATCTTCAACGTGCAGCATCTCCATCTCACGACATCCAAGGTGCCCCAAGTGTGGACCCTCATGGTTATGTACACATACAGTGTATGATGACGACCTCCGGCTCCCCGATCCCACCGGGAGTGCGGAAGTAGATCTCTGGCTTGGAATCCCTATAGTGCAATGGCGTCCTGCAGGTGCGCCTTGTTCGCATAGCCCATACATGGGCCATGGTCACAAGGGAGAGAGAGATATTAGAGAGGGAGGGAGGAGGTGCATAGAGGAGGGAGGAGAGCTCCCAACTCGTGCCCTTTGATATATCTCCTCCTCCAAGGGGGGTCCTTTATATAGGGGTGGAGGGGGCAGGATTGCCCCTCCCCCAAGTTTTCCAAGCAGCAGCCAAGGGAGGGAGGAAGCCCTAGGGCACCCCAAACCCTAACCCTAGATGCCGGCCAAGGGAGGGGGCAGCCCTAGGCGCCCCCCAAACCCTAGGCGCATGGGCTTGGCCCTTCCCTCTTGCAATTTCCCTCATGGGTCCTTTTTCCCTAGGAAGTTTGGCCCATTAGTGGAATACCCGTTCAAATTAGATTTCAATATTATATTTAATATTAATTACATTAATTAACATGTAAATACATATTACAAAATTCTATTTGACCCAAAACACCTTTCGGTTCCCTTTCGATTTCCTTCGAACGACTTTGGAACTTTTCTAGAACGATTCCGGTTTTCTCACGGAACTTTTCTAATTTCCTTTCTCTTTCATATGGTGATTCCAACTTATAGAGGATCTCTAGCTCATCGTACCCTTAAGTGTATTTCCTCACGGCTTGGGAATGGCATAGACATGATCTCCATCAATGATCAATAAAGGGACTGGGATGCCCATATGAACCCTGTGCATTACATGTTGATAATGCCGTATGAACCATAAACGTTGTTTCCCATTCCCTTTGCCACTTGATACCTAGTTCACTCGAGATTTGATCTACGGTATCTCTATACCTTCATTCGATCTCGTTACCGATGAACTTGTTTTCTCGTTCCCATGTTGTTACATTCCGTGACCAAGTCACACACTTGCAAGCTTCGTTAATTCAACATCGCCAAGATGGCCACATGTATCTATCCATTACATGGATTGGCAAATCCTGGTCTTGATATGTACTCCCTTACATGCCCCTTTGGGAAACCTGAGTAGCTCCTTTTTTATCACCCTTTCATGAGATGATACTTGATACGGTCTAAGCTCCATCTAGAACGGTGATTTGCATTATCTCACAGTCTAAGGATTAGGTTGTGAGGTTTCCTTAGTTTATCATTAACGGTGAATCTTGTAACTAGATCTCATTATGATACAATTGTTGGGTGTTTGTCTATCATGTCATTCAACCAATGATATGACCTCATTGTCAATTGGCATAAATGCCCATGATCTTGAAACCCTAGATCATCCTCATGACCAATGAGCTAGTTTGCTAGAGGTAACTAGAGACTTGGTTTATTTACATACCACACTAGTACAAATGTTTCCACTTGATACAGTTATGGCACAATATGAAACAATTATGAACTAATTGAGATATGACAATAAAAACCTATTTATTATTTGCCTCTAGGGCATATCTCCTTCAATATCCACAAACGATCGGTACATATACTGTCTATGTATGGATGTTGTTGTGTTTATACTGCTACTATTCATGTTGCTCAATACGTCTAGTATTTTCAAGTGTCACATGTTAGTAGTGGTTGTTGTTGTGCTTTATACTCTAGAATTAATCATGGAAATTGTGCCTAATAGTCCAACAATCCAAAAACCTTATTATAGGAAATTTTCTGAGTTAAACATGGCACACTTGGCCAATGCAATGAAGCTAGATAAGTTTACTGGTGTTCATTTTAAGAGGTGGCAGTATAAGACCACTATGGGGCTGCAAGCTCTGAAAGTATTCGAAGCCAATGAGGGTTTACCTGAAGGAGATATATCTTAGGAGGTTCAGAACAAGTTCAAGGAAAGCAATCTTGCCTTTGTGGGATGTGTTAGCAGTGTTCTTGATAATAAACTGTTTGATGTGTACATGCACATCAAAGATGGAAAGGAGCTCTGGGAGGCACTGAACGCTAAGTTCAGTGTAGAAGATGCTAGAAGTGAATTCTACATCATGGAGAATTTTCATGATTGTAGAATGGTTAACAACCATTCTGTAGTTGAACAAGCTCATGAGATACAGTGCTTTTCCAAGGAGCTCAAGCACCTTAAGTGTGACTTACCTGACAAGTTTGTGGTTGGGTGCATTATTGCAAAGTTTCCCTCTTCATGGAGGAACTTTCCCACAACTCTCAAACACAAGAGACAGGAGATATCGGTTGAAAACCAGATAGTGTCTCTTGATGTTGAGGAGAAGGCTTGGGCTAAGGACAGAACTGAGAAAGGTGAGGGTCAGTCTAGCGCCAATATGGTGCAGAAGAAACCCAATGGCAAGAACAAAGGGAACTTTAAGCCCTCTTTCAACAAGTCTGTGAAAAGTACATCCTTCAAGAAGAAGAAGAAGAAGAAGAAGAAGAAGAAGAAGAAGGCTTAGCTAGGTTGCTATACCTATGGAGAGCTCGGCCACTTTTCCAAGGACTGCCCCGAACATGCAGATGATAGAGGGAAAATGGGAAGTCTGTCAACATCATGACCACTAGCAACATCAATATGGATGGGTACGGTAATTTATTTATTATTCTTTCAGTATTTCAATCACCATGTTGGTGGATTAATACGGGTGGTAATGTTCATGTGTGTGCTGACATCTCTATGTTCACTTCTTATCAGGTCGTTCGGGATTCATCCGTCCTAGAGGGGAATGTATCACATGCTTCTGTTCGTGGTGTTGGGATGGTGGATCTCAAGTTCACTTCAGGAAAGATTGTGTAGCTGAAGGACGTGCAGCATGTCCCTTCCATGAACAAGAAACTCGTTAGCGGCTCCCTTCTCTGCAGAGATGGATTTAAGGTTGTTTCTGAGTCTAGTAAAGTCATTGTTTCGAGACATGGACTATTTATTCGTAAAGGCTATGAGTGCGGATGGTTGTTCCGCTTTTCACTTTTAGATTTTTTGTAATAATTCCATAAACCATATTGGTGGCATTGTTAATGATGATACTAGTATTTGGCATTCTCTCTTATGTCACATTAATTTTGGTTTGATGTCCAATTTGTCTTGTATGAGTTTAACTCCGAATTTCACTGTTGCCAAAGGCTCCAAGTGCCATAGTTGTGTGCAATCAAAGCAACCTCAAAAGCCTCACAAGGCAACGAGGGAGAGAAATTTGCACCTCTGGGACTCATATATTCTGATCTTCGTGAGATGAATGGTGTGTTAATAAAAGGTGAAAAGATATATTTCATGACATTGATTGATGGTGAGACTAGATACTGCTATGTTTATTTGTTGCGCACTAAAGATGAAGCTTTAGACTACTTTAAAATTTATAAAGCCAAAGTTGAAAATCAACTAGAGAGAAAGATCAAAACATTTTAGGTCAGATCGTGGTGGTGAATATTTTCCCAAAATCTTTGACAAATTCTGTGAGGAACATGGAATTATTCATGAGAGGACAACTCCCTACTCACCCCAATCAAACGGGGATGCCAAGAGGAAAAACCGCACGCTGACTGACTTGGCAAATTCCATGTTAGCCACCACTGGTTTATCTAAGGCATGGTGGGGGAGGCCTTGTTGGCAGTGTTTCATGTCCTGAATAGAGTTCCTAACAAGAATAAATATAAAACCCCTTACGAGGAGTGGGCTGGGAGAAAACCATCACTTTCTTACTTGCGCACTGGGGGGTGTTTGGGTAAGGTCAACATACAAATTCCTAAGAAACGCAAACTTGGAACAAAGACAGTGGATTACATCTTTCTAGGATATGCTCCGCGGAGTGTAGGATATAGATTTTTAGTGGTTAAATCTTAGGTTCCTAATATGCATGTTGATACCATAATGGAATCTCGTGATGCAACATTCTTTGAGAGTATGTTTCCTATGAAATCTAGTGCACCTAGTGAGAATTTTGAGCAACCACATTAGGAAGAAGTCCTAGAGAAGGATGACAATGAAGCTCCTACACGGAGTAAGAGACAGAGGGTTGCAAAATCCGTTGGAGATAATTTCATTGTGTACCATGTGGATGATACTCCCACTTCCATTGTAGAGGCATATCCATCTCCTAATGCAGATGACTGGAAATAAGTTGTTCATAATGAGATAGACTCGATTCTTTCTAATGGAACTTGGGAACTATCTGGATGACCCCATGGCTGTAAGCCTATGGGATGCAAGTGGGTGTTCAAAAAGAAGCTAAGACCTGATGGTACTATTGAGAAGTACAAGGCACGACTTGTATAAAAAGGTACACCTAGAGAGAAGGCAAAGATTACTTCGACACCTATTCATCTGTCGCTAGACTGTCCACCATTCAAGTACTAATATCCCTAGCTGCCTCGTATGGTCTTATCGTTCATCAAATGGACGTTAAGACATCTTTTCTCAATGGAGAGTTGGAAGAGGATATCTATATGGATCAACCTGATGGGGTTTGTGGTAAAAGGTGAAGAGAGAATGGTGTGCAAGTTGTTAAAATCTTTATATGGCCTGAAGCAAGCACCTAAGCAATGGAATGAGAAGTTTGACAGAACATTAACTTATGTTGGCTTTGTCAATAATGAGGCTGACCAATGCGTTTACTATCTCCATGGTGGGGGCGAAGGTGTTATAGTATGTTTGTCCATGGACGATATTCTTATCTTTGGTACAAACATGAATGTGATAACTGAGGTCAAGTCATTTCTGTCAAAGAGCTTTGATATGAAAGATCTAGGAGAAGATGATGTGATTCTGAACATCAAGTTGATTAAGCATGAGAGTGGGATTACTTTGACGCAATAACACTATGTTGAGAAGATCTTGAGCCCTTTCGGCTTCATTGATGGCAAGTCTTCCCCGACACCTTATGATCTCAGTGTGACATTACGGAAAAACAAGAAAGAGCCAAAAGAACAATTGAGATACTCTCAAATCATTGGCTCACTCATGTACTTAGCTAGCGCGACAAGACCCGGCATCTCTTTTGCTATGAGCAAGTTGAGTAGGTTCATGTCTAACCCGGGTACTGATCATTAGCATGCACTTGAAAGAGTCATAAGATATATGTGGTACAATGAGTTATGGGATTCAATATTTGGGGCATCCAGCGGTGCTTGAAGGGTATAGTGATGCGAACTGGATCTCAGATGTAGATAAACTCCGCGCCACTAGCGGGTATGTATTTACCTTTGGGGGTGGCGCAGTATCATGGAGATCTTGCAAATAAACCATATTGACAAGGTCAACTATAGAAGCAGAACTTGCTGCTTTAGACACAACCATTGTAGAGTCAGAATGACTACATGAACTCTTGATGGACTTGCATGTGGTTGAAAAACCTATACCAGCCATCCTCTTGACTTGTGACAATCAAACTGTTATTGTCAAAGCGAACAATTATAAGGATAACGCAAAGTCATCAAGACACGTCAAGAGACGTTTGAAGTTTGTCAGAAAATTGAGAAACTCTGGAGTAATTACTGTTACGTATATTCAAACTGACAAAATCCTGGAAGATCCCTTTACGAAGGGACTATCACGAAATGTGATAGAAAGTGCATCGAGAGAGATGGGTTTGAGACCTATGGATGTTAACAGTAGTGGTAACCCAACCTTTATGATCGGAGATCCGTGAATTGGGACCTGGGAAGAACAAACTAGTGGTGTGACCGAGGAGAGCATTAGATAACCCTCTCTATGTGAAGATGCACAACTCTCTAAAGCTTTAAGGAAGATTGACAACATACCTTAATGTGTTTCTATCGGCTATGATTAGCAAAGATGTTATCCTATAGAGCATTCTTGAAAGAACACGCATATATGAGTTCCGATTGTTAAACGTTGCAATCTATGAGATTTGGGTGATCTCTAGTAAACTCATGAAGAGACCAAGTAGTATGATGCATATGCTACACCCGCGTGGTAGGCTACTAGCAGCCAGGTACTAGTTATGATTTGGTGTGAAATCTGAAAGCACCAAACTTACAATTCAAGATCATCCATTGTTCAAGTTGCTGATAGATGTAGCTCAAAGTTCTAGGAGGAAGTTCAACTTGTCTCTGTTGAAACACTGTTATATAAACAAGTAGTGAGGATTGAAAAATCTTTAAATGGGCTTTTGAGATCTGGTGGGGGATTGTTAAAAATAATGGGCCAAATTAAATAGGCTCATGGAGATTTCAGATTTTCCCTAAATCTCAAATCCCATGTTTGTGGCAGCTCACATGTGTTTGGACCCATGTTTGGAGCAACTCACATAGGAGAAGAGTGGGAGCTAAAGTTTAGCCACATGGAAAGTTGGAGGAAAGTTGCACCACCTTATAAGGTGGAGTGTTTCACCACCTAGTAAAGTGAGTGAGAAGAGGAGATCTACACGCGCGCTCCTCTGACGCCTCTCGCACGCACCGCCCGCTCGTCATGACGTGTGCGCCGCGGGTTGCGGGTTGCGGGAATCTCGTCGAGGCGAGCTTTATTTTGTTGTTCAGGAAAACTTGTGAGGTTTTGAGAGACGTGTCAACAGTCAGCCTATTCGGGTCGCTCCTGGATCGTGGGATACTGCGACCCGAGCGTGTGCGATGTGGACTCGGCCCATGTTCGCCTCCGTTAGGGTTTGTTGAGCCGCTCTATATAAAGTCATGCGCGGTTGCCGCCACAACACACTGAAACCAATCTAGGGTTTTGCCAACCTCTCTGCTTGCGCCGCCACCGTAGTCTACTCCATCCCGAGCGCTGGCGTGCACCGACGAACGGGAGAGCAGGTCTCCAGAACCACTCGTCTTTACGATCCTGTACGGGAGAGGGCGCATAAGGTTTTTGAGAAGCGCTCCGCGCGACTACTCAAGTTCGTCATCACGGCTCGCGTTTCTAGACGATCTGCGGGACTTCGGGCTCACTACGTTCGACGAAATCAACGCCGTCTTAGCAACAGGTTGTCAACACCGTCGCAACCACGACTACTACATATACAGACGATCGGTATGTATACTGTCTACGGATGGATATTGTTGCGTTTATATTGCTACTATTCATGTTGCTCAATACGTCTAGTATGTTCGAGTGTCACATGTTAGTAGCGGTTGTTGTCATGCTTTATATTATAAATTAATCATGAAAATTGAGCTAATAATCCAACAAAGAACCCTAGCTAAACCCAACCCTGCTACTGGCAGTGAGTAATGGAAGCTACAATCTTCAATGCTCCCAGCAAGATTCGATTTTTACTCCATAGTTAGGATTCGTGGGTGGAGGGGCCACCCGCTGTAGGCGCGGCATAGGCGAGGTCGGCGCGCGGGTGAGGGAGCGGCGAGCCGGCTAGGGCGCGGCGCCGGTGAGCAGGAGACGTGGCTGAGGAAAAAGGGGACTGGAACACGAGACGGAGGACGTGGAGTTTGGTCGGAAAAAACGACGATGGTTTTGCAAAATGTCCCTGCGTTAATTGGGACCGGAGGGAGTACTTAGTTTCTAATCTCCAACTTGCTTTAGTTTTACGAGCAAATCTCATGGCTCGAATGTGGCACTCAACTCATGGTGGTGTGGCAGTGCAGGCACTCGTCGTCGTGGTCGTCAGAATAAAGACGTTGGCGCCCGCAAATACCAGAGGAATTAACCAAGGTCTCTCCCTCCCTAATTTTCTACGCTGGCCTTTTAGGACGACCGCGCACTGGACTGAAGTTGACACGCACCATCGGTACAGAAATAAGTGTATTTTGCGAAACGTTTCCCATCGTCTCTCCAAGCCTCTGCTACGTACTGGACGAAAGGTGAAAGCATGTCCGAAATACGTATTTTTTGTTTATAAAAAATAAAAAACCCAGGAAATAATGTACTGCATACTGTCTTCCCAGGTTGGGTAGCACCCTTTTTTTGGACATCAAAACATCTTAAAAATAATAAAAATTACAGATAAATCATCGGACCATCTAGCGACGACTACAAACACTAGCACGAGCCGAAGACGCGCCAACGTGCTCGTCCCTTCATCACCGGAGTCGGGCATATCATGTCATAGTAGAGCTTGGTGTAGTAGACGGCCGGGAAGTCGTCGTGCTAAGGCCCCAAAAAAACAGCGCACCAGAAAGAAGCAACCATCGTCGAAGATGACAAAGTAGATCGAAAAAAATTAATTTCAAACCACACCAACGAATACGAAAAAGATCGGGTCCCAAGAGATCCATCGGACATACAACTCCATGCGTCCTAGTCAATGATTGACGCACCACTAGAGCAAGGATATGGCGGAGATGACCTTATTTTGACGCCAGGACATAGCCGCCGCCTCAACATCCCGAAGCAGATACTGAAAATATTCTAAACAAAACACAAAGACCTCCCGCCGACGAGGGGCCATGATCCACCATGCCTCCAAGGCCCTAAGGCCGCCGGAAATGGGATGAAAAGGTAGCATCGCTGGCGGAGGAAAGGAACCCTAGATGGGTGAGCGCCTCTCTCTATTCTCTCGTACCGATTCATGGTTTTCGCTGTATGAGGACGACGTGGTGGTTTTCGCCAAGCCAACATTTGAGGAGCTCCAAGTCGTGCATCGCATCCTTGCTTGCTTTGGCGCGGCCTCGGGCTTGGTGGTGAACCTTAACAAGAGTGCGGCTGTCCCTATGAGATGCTTGCCGCAGTTGGTTGAGGACATCGCATCAGATATCGTGTGTCCCCTAGGCCAGTTCCCTTGCAAGTATCTTGGATTACCGCTATCCCTCACCAAGCGACGGAAAGGGGACGTTCAGCCCCTGGTTGACAAGATGGCAAACAATCTCCCATTCTAGAAAGCCCGGTTGTTGACACGGGAGGGCCGGGTGGTCTACGTGCAAGCGGTTATGACAGCCTCCATCATCTACCAGTTCATGGCACTAGACATGGAGCCGTGGGTGCTCAAGCTTTTTTATAACCTGCGGCCTGGTTTTCTATGGGTTGGGCGGAAAGATGCGAGAGGTGGGAGCTGCATCGTGGCATGGCAAGCTGTGTGCCAATCGAAGTTCCTTGGCGGCCTTGGATTTCACAATCTGTGTTGGCTCAACGCCTCGCTACCACGCTAGATGGCTTTGGTTCCACGTACCAGCTCATGCAAGCCCTGGCTCGGCCTCGACCTTCAGGTGTCTAGCGATGCCCACGCGCTCTTCAGTGTGGCGGTGTGTGTTGATCTTGGGGATGGGGCCAGGGTGCTATTCTGGCAGGACCCGTGGTTGCAAGGGGTGGATGTCGCGGTGGTTGCCCACGCCGTCTCGCCCTTGTGCGACCAGGCTGGATTCGGCTACGGACTGTCATGCAAGGATATGACGACAATGCCTGGGTCCGTGACATTGTTGGGGTGCTGACAGTGGATGTTGTTGTGCAGTTCTTCCATTTGTGGGCCCTCGTGCCCGCCGAGCGGTGGCCAGGTAGATGCGACAATTTTCTGTGGAAGCTCACGGCGGACGACAGGTTCTCGACGCGCTCCACTTACACTGCGTGCTTTGCGGGCCACAGGGCCCTCCCTGCTGCCAGCAACGTGTGGGCCTCCTTTCCACGGGCGAAGTTCAAATTTTTTGGTTGGCTTGCGGTGCAAGGACGTTGTTGGATAGTGGGTCGTCTTCAACAGTGAGGTCTTCCAAACCAGGGGATGTGTCCCCTATGCGAGATGCATGAGAATACCCTGAACCACCTCCTCCTGCAATGTTCATTTGCACGTACCGTGTGGTCTCTGGTGCTGAGGCGGAAGGCTTGCAGGACCTTATTCCCTCTGTCGTGTCCATCCTTGTTGACGGGTGGCTGACCTCCTCCTATAGGGTGGGGGCCTCGTCGTGACGACATGTCAACTCGCTTCTGTTGCTGGTGCTCCGTGGCATTTGGATGGAGAGGAACGTCCGGATGTTCGACCATCGTACGAGCGACGCTTCTACTGTTGCTTTCTAGCTTACTGGTGTAGCACCCAGATAAAACCACTACTAGAAAATAGTTTGTTGTTTTCATTTTATGCATCATCATGATAGCATGCTCATGTCTTCATGTCATATTGCATTGGAGCATCATATTAAATCATGTATTTAGTTCTTACCCTCATGCTTGCATAATGTATTTGTCTTATTAAATGTATTTCCTTCTTGATATTGTAGTTGCATCTTGATATATGTTAAATGCCCAATTTGAATTGAGGGCATATCTAATTCTTTCCCTCCACTCATTTGTCTTTGTCAACTTCTTTTGATATCACTCTACTTTTACCATATACATTTATGTGGACATCCCAACTTGATCTTGGTATTTTGATTCTTGCCACATATATTTATATGAGTTTCTTTTACCTAATCATTCTAGCTAGCCAAGCCCCCTCTCTCATAATCATTCACCAGAGTCCAGCTCTACCACGTCCAGCGGTGGACAAACCTTCCCCTCCTACTATTTATCTTCCTCCCTTTCTATCATGTGCTAGCCGGCAGCCCATGCCCATCGCATGCCCTCTCCCCCTCATCTTTTTCCCTCTCCCTGGCATAAAGAAATCACCCAACTGCACATCATAAAACACCCAAATCCCCAGATCGAGCAACCCCATCCCCTCCCTTCTTTCTTCTTCTTCCTTCACAAGGAAGCTTGGTCGGCCATCTCCACATGCCGACGCTTTTTGTATCCTGAGCCCCGCCAGCAGTACCAGAAAGAGCCCGGGAGTTCCCCACGTCGACTTGTAACTGGAGCAAGACCTGGAGACCGCGGAACCACGATGTCGCCACTGCCTCGATGACCCAGCGCTGTACCCGGATGTGGAGCAGCTGCAGCGACGACACGGACGCCACCGCCTTCTTCCTCTCCTCCGATCGCATCGTCACCTGCCGGCAGCACCGCCCTAGGTGAGCTACTCCTCCCACCTCTCGGTCCCCTCTCCTTCTCCCAGTGTCGCCTTGCAAATCTCGCCCCGCCAGCAGCCGCGCTCGCCGCGCGTGTGTCTCTGCAACAGCACGCGCACTTGCAAACAGCAGCCACACCCGCTGTTCTTCCTTCTCTCTCGGCATCTTCTGACAACCCCCAGCGTCACCCAGCACACTCCGTCGAAGAGGATACCTCCATCTCGCCGTGGAAACTCTCCGATCTCAAATCCATCCACCGCAACCTCGATTTTTCTCTCCAGAAGATCGCGTCCTCCCGCAGCAAACGGTCGCTGTTCTTCAGTTTGACAGGCCTCTATTTGTCTTTTGGTTCGACAGTGTTCTTGTCCTTCTCCTGTTTGCCGAAGATCGTCTCCATTATCTACCATCACATTCCTGTAAAGATGGTAATCTCAGCTCTTCAACTCATCCAACCACGCCCGAATCCGAGCTCTGTAGCTCTCAAAAACATCCGATGAAGTTGGGCCGATTTATCTAAATCTCTGTCAATTTTTCAGACTTTTTCTCGTTAGTTAACGACTCATTCTCACCTCTGTTCTCGGATAATTTCCGTTGTTTCTAGTTGACCTCCGGTGAATCTCTTCGTATATAATTATTCTCCATCCTTCCATCTACGCGTAGAAACAATCGAGGATCAAAGCGGTGACCCGAGGCGCTCACAATCATCCGATGGAAAGTGAATCAGCTAGCATGTTTTGTAGTGGTGTTTTGATCCAGCAGCTTCACGGTTGCTATGCAAAATCATCTCGTTTACTCTCTGTAAAAGAAAATATTTGAATCCTAGTACATACAACAGCACGTATCAGGCTCACCGGTTGGGACCTTGCTCTTCGATTCGTCAGTTCTCTAAAACCTTTTTACCTGATCCATCCAGTTCATGTATTTGTCGCCCCCAGCCCATTTCAATCTATTTCTAAATCTTTTATCTATTTTGATATTTTACAAATCATGTTTATTCCATATCTCTCAGTATATAAATCTAAACATAAATTATATGTCAACCTTTACCGGAAAATTACAATGAACATTAATATAGCATCCCTATATTTGTTTGCATCTTTCATCATGTGGGTTGTTAGTAGTTTGCATGACACCTATTAAATAACATATGGAATATGTGAGAGATTAATTCATATATTGTCCATATTCCATTTAATTTGTGTAGCTCCCATATGTCATATTTTGCCATGCTAATGAACATTTAATTTGACGGGTAGATAAATAACTTGAACTTTCTATTAATTATTGGGATTCCAATTCCGCATAAAATTGCTAAGTTAGGCAGCATATTGCCATGTCATGCATCATAGCACAAACATGCCGGATCTTCCGCCATATTATTAAATATTACATCGGGTGTTCTTTCTAGTGTTTCGCTTCTTCGCGGATTAGGCCGATGAGTGGATGCGAGCGTCGACCCGATCTCTGGTGAAGCTTCGGCAATGTTTCTCAGGCGAGCAATCTCCCCCTTTCTACCTATTTTGCATTTATAGTCTTTACTTCCTTCCTGTTGATCTATTGCTATCCGTATCACGATGCTTTAGTGTTTCGTACCAGATATATTCTGTGCAGCCTTTATATTGCCTTGGACACCTCCTATTACCTGTTGTTTGGTAGATAGATGGTCTTACGAGTTGTAGTCGCTTGCTTAGGTGCAATCCCGTGTCGTGAAGTACCACACAGTTGTTGGAATATTGTCATATGCTTTACGGTGGATAGGATCATGACTTTAAATACAACTATTAAATTGCTAGGATAACTAATGAAAGAGGCACCGGTGGGCAATATATGCTATTGGGTTTTTCATGTCCACTTGTGTCCCGTAGGCCTCGAGTACTTGATACATGTTCCTTGATTATTCGCACTATCCACATCCGGGAGACCCTATGGATCTCCCTTAGCCAGAGCTTGATTCATTTCTTATTTCTTGGGGCCACAAAGTAGTTTGGGGCTTTATTACTATCATGTACTTATGCCATGCTTTACTGCTTTATTTACGATTGTGCGTGGAGCACCTGTACTGTTTTGGAACATGGAATGTTTTCGCGGTATCGACAAGACTAGTCACATTCTCGGGTTCCTAGTCGTTTACAGCCATTGTCACAAACCCTGGGTCCGTCTCGGAGCCGGCCAACTTCGTTGCGGGTAGCTTAGTGGGGTGGCCCCCTGAAATATTTTATGAATCCTGTGATTGCTTTGTCGTGAAAGCCTCGTTGGGTTTTGATTTGGTTTTTCCGAGGTTGATCGTGTGTGTGTTGCTATTTGTGCACCCCTGCAGGGTAAATCTTTTTGAAAGCCGTGTCCGCGGTTATGGACGACTTGGAGCACAGTATCTCGATCATAGACAACAATAACTAAAGTAGTGTTGTGAATTTGACTTAATATATGTGACTAGTAATCAGCTTCACTACAATGGAATGGATAATAAAAGTGCCAACAACTAGTGGAACTGGGGTGTATCGTGTCATGTTATACCTGCCTAGTAAGTATCGCAACTCCAATAGAATGGAATAAAAGTGCCAACAAATTCTGGGTTTGGGATGTCACATGCTAATTGTATCTGACTAGTAAGTACTGCAACTACAACTGGATGTTTAACTAAAACTGCCCACTACTTATGCTATCAAGATGACTCATGCTATCTATATTTGACTAGTAAGTGTTGCAACTATAATGGAATGAATAAAACTATCAACTGTGTCAGTTCCTTGGTTTGACTTCCTCGTTTGGTCTCGAGGGGAAAATACCAGGATTGGTATGATTGGTGTTACTATTAGGTTGGATCCGAATAGGTCTCTCTTATCCCTCTCTAATAGCCGACAGTTACACCGAGTCTCTATAGGTTGTTTAGTACATGATGCGCTGCCGCTTCAGTCCACCATACCTATGTAGGCGAGAGCCGCCGAATTCTAGCCTCGTCGTGTACTAGCCTCAGTACTGACGCTCCTCTTTTTCCTTTGCCCTTTGTCAGCACCCCTTTTGTTTTAGCAGGTTTGCAATCGACGTCGTTAGCAGGGTTACCTTTCTGGCTTGGCCTAGGCAGGGTTATGGACGCCATTGGGTATTGTTCAGGGCTCTTAGCCCCATTTGCATCTTGTCCGTACTCGGATGTTGTATCGTTTTCAAGGTGATTTGGATCTTTGTACTGTATATATGTATTCATGACTCCTAGAGTCGTTGTTGTATATATATGTGTTATGGGTCCCATCATGGACTATTGTGTAATGATGTTACCTTGTTTTCCACCCGCATGCAAGCGCTTGGTGGGCGTCCTTGAATCGTTTCTATGCGGGTTTGGCGGAAAGCGCTAAAATCTGCATAGGGTCGATTCGAGAGTGTTACAACTGGTAAATGGAAGGAATGGTTAACTTGTAGAAGTGGATTGGCTAGAGTTGTAGGATAAGTGTTAGTTTTCTTTCAATGAATGGACTCAAAATGGGTGCCAGGTGGTGTGAGTGGTGTGGTGACCCTAGTGTCAGGGGCTTCCCTTGTCACTTCGGTATTACCTCTGTATTCGTTATACTTTCTTCGGTCCACTTAATTAATGACACGTAGATCTCCCCCGCATTCTCGAAAAAAAAAATTCCAGATCGACCGGAACAACACAAGTAGCTATGTTGCAACATTATCCACTACTACTGCAACTTTTTTTTATCTCACATATGTTTTCAACCTCTCTCGTCTGCATTTTTGCTGAAATGTAGGCACTAACTTTACCTAATATTGCAGTTTTACAAAAAAAGCTGTCTTTTCTAGATTCTATACCTTGTTTTCTTACTTCTAAGAGCAACTCCAACAGAAGCGCTCAAATCGCGCTCGCGCTGTAAAAACCGTTGATTTAGCACGTGAGAGGTAGTTTTGAGTGCACCAGTAGGCGCTATAAAATAGTGTGTATGCTAAAAGTTTTTCAGTGCATGGCATATTGCGCTATAGAGAGCGGCGAATTTGGTGCTTCGGCTGTAGCGTGCTGGAAAAGGTGACGACGCCCGCGAAGACCAACTTCCTGAAAAATCCACGCGCGAGCTCCCCATTTCCCTATCCACTACGATGCCGCTGCCGTCCCGTTGTTGCGCCGTCGGCGCGCCGCCAACAGTGGTAGATCTGGCGGCGTCGCTGGTCCTCCACGACTTTCCGCGTGCTACCGCCACGTTAAATTGGGCGCTCGTGCGCCATCGCCACCACCCCGATGCTGTGATTCGACAGGGAGTGATGTCTACGCACTTCTATTCTTGTAGATAGTTGTTGGGTCTCCAAGTGCAGATGTTTGTAGAGCAGCAGCAAGTTTTCCCTTAAGTGGATCACCCAAGGTTTATCGAACTCAGGGAGGAAGTGGTCAAAGGTATCCCCTCTCAAGCAACCCTGCAATCAAGATACAAGAAGTCTCTTGTGTCCCTAACACACCCAATACACTTGTCAGGTGTATAGGTGCACTAGTTGGGCGAAGAGATAGTGAAATACAAGTGGTATGGATATAAGACAAGGGTGCCAAAAAATAGCTTGATGGCGTGGAAGAGACTAAAGGCAAACTGAAATAAAGATGGAAGCAAGCAAACATGTAACAGATCTAATTCCAAACGGTGTTTAAATTCTTAGAAACAAGGCCTAGGGATCATACTTTCACTATTGAACACTCTCATATAAATATCTTCTCTTCATGATACTACTCTGAACTACTCTCTGGTTGGACGATGTAGGGCTATAGCAGCACATCTTAAAGTTTGCTTTCCATATCTAGATAACCCCACACTGTCACCTTGAGCACTAGATGGTTCCAACAAACACCACAATTTCATAGAAACATCCAACTCCAAATATAACTCATAACAAGTATTTGAAATCTCTAGCCTAAGTGCCACCATGGTGTGCACGCTGTCACTTTCGCACACATGGGGAGAGCAGAGATCTATTAAAGCACTTGAGTAGCAAGGTAGATCTACTTGATTACAAAGCCCGTGATCACAATATGATCATGCATATAGAGAAAGATGAACACATAGCTACCGGTAGAGCCCTTAGCCTCGAGGAAGAACTACTCCCTCCTCATCATGGGAATCAGCAACGGTGATGGAGATGATGGTGGAGTCGATGGAGATGGCTCCGGGGGCACTTCCCCGTCCCGGCAGGGTGCCAGAACAGAGACTTTTTGTCCCCTGAATCTCCACTTCGGTGGTGGCGGCGCTGCGGAACTTTTCGTGGCTGGAGGCTGTTCGATTTAGGGTTTTCATCCTAGGGGCTTCTCATAGGCGAAGAGGCAAGGTCGGTGGCTGGCCAGGGGGCCCACACCATGCCCTGGCGTGGCCTAGGACTGCCCGCGCCAAGGGGTGGTGTGGTCGCCCTGTGTCCCCCTTCGTCTCTCCTTCGGACTCCATGTGTCTCTCGCTAAAATATTGACTTTGGCTTTTGTCCCGTCCAATTTCGAGAATATTCATTTTCTAAATTTCCTGGAACCAAAAACAGCAGAAAACAGGCAACTGGCATTGTGGTATCTTGTTAATATGTTAGTCCCATAAAGTGTATAAAAATACTCCAAAGTATGGACAAAACATAAGAAAGTAGATATAAAACAAGCATGGAACATCAAAAATTATAGATACGTTTGCAATGTATCAACATCCCCAAGCTTAACTCATGCTCGTCCTCGAGTAGGTAAGTGATAAAAAGAAAGAATAATTTTTGAGGTGACATGCACCATCATCAACTTTATCAAAGTATTTTTAAAACATTGATAGCTGGGATCATAGTACTTCAACATAGCATGAAAGATAAAGTTCTAACAATAAGACATAGCAACTATGTTGTAATATGAAAAGGCACAAACAAAAGATTCATGAATAACAATGCTTTGCAAGACGTTTGTTTGTTTCACATAAAGAAAACATAGCATAGTGGCATTCAGCTTGTCCCTCATGGAGTGGCAAAACATAAATGCATAGGACACCTTCAAAGTTTATAAGGGTGACTAGATACAAATAGTTTAAGAGCAAGCAATATCAATATTACGAATCAATCAACAAGTCTTGGGACAATGCACATTAAACTAAGAATGGCCACTATGCTCTCTCAATAGGTGCATAAAGATAGAAGATGGAGACTCAACATGAAAGTAAAAGAAAGGTCTTCATAGAAGGAAGCAGGGATTCAGGTCTCATAAAGAGCTTCCAAAAATTATGGTACTTATTAGATTTCAGCTCTCATTGCCCCTATCATAAGCATCTTTAGGTGATTAAGGTTAAAGTGACACAACTAAGAGGATATGCTTGACAAGTTATAAGTTGAAATCTCATGCCCCTTACTTACGAGTACTGAACCTCATGCTACTCAACTTTAGTCACAAGTAAGCTCTTGTCATTGTAAGTACATATGTATCATAGAGAACCGTCAACGGGGTACCCCTTGCACATGATACAGGAGCTATCCCATAATCAAAATGACAAGGCAAGTAGACAATGAGCATCTCAGCGATCTTTTTATTTGCTATTTGCATAAGTTTTTATTGAGGATGCTTCATAGAGTGCTCATTATGGTTATGCTGCAAGTTTTCACCATGATTAGGCATGACTTAGGCTAGCGGCCTAGGCGTTTCTCTAACACACATACAAACTCCATGATCTTACAAGTTTCCCTTTTATTTCACACCACCGGGATCCATAAGCAAAAGAATCATGATATCAACGGAATAATAAGTGCAATGTTGAAAGCGTTCCCCATGATACATGGTTCTGCTAACTTCAACTCATAAAGTGCAAGCATATACACCATAGACGACACAATGGTTCAAGTTTATTAAGGGCAAGAAAAGTAAAGTGTGCCATCAAGTTCCTGAGAGCTTTAATCACTAGTTTTCTCATAACAAGTTTAATTCGTAAGGTAGATAAAAATATGAATATACTTGGAACTCATACTTGGTTATGGAGGTTAGCAAAGACTGGGAGCGACCAACTAAGAGAGCAATAATGGCCATAATCATGCAAAGCGACAAAACATTATTAATTAAAGCATAAAGTGATATTACAAGTCGAAAACTAAAGGATCATAGAGGCTATGGTGACTTGGGATAGTCATAACATGGTGTGAGCATACGCCAAGTCAACCCAAATAAAGCATCAAAGGAGAATACCACAATACTATGCTAAAACAACGCATGATTCTTTCAAGGCACATTAATAAATCTCAATTGTTTATAACATGTCATGCTACAGCAATAAATCACTAAGCATAAAGCCAAAACAATATCAAGCATGACATGATAAAGTCTAAGTCACAGTAAAAAACAGGCTCCTTTTTACCACTTAAGCATGAACTTTCTTACTCTTTTCCAATCCAAACCACTCTTATTTGAAAACTAATGCATTAATGAGGGGGTCCTAACAATTTATTCAAGCAAACTAAGCAAACGAAAACTAAAACAAAACCAAAGACGCTCCAAGAACAACACAATAGTGCATGAAATAGTAAAAATAAAGTGTTTGGAAGAAACCTGAAATTTTTCTTGATGAAGAAGGGGATGCCTTGGGCATCCCCAAGCTTTGACGCTTGTACTTCTTGAATATTTCTTGGGGTGACACGGGTGGCATCCCCAAGCTTGAGCTTTTGTCCATACTTCATCTTGTCATATTACTCTTCCCTACACTAAAAAGATCATTTTCATCAAAACTAGCTTCCCCAAGCTTAGAATTTTCCATAGCATTCGCAATAATGGTGTCCAAAGAATTCATACTAACAACATTGCTATTAGCATGCAAATAAAGTTCCATAGTTTTTTAATTTTCTCTTCAAACACTTCATGTCCTAACTCAAGATAAATACTATAAAGCTCTCTAATTTTGTTGTTGTTTTTCATTAGGCCTAACTAGTGATAACAAGAAACAAAAAGACAAAATTGCAGAATCTAAAGAAAATAACTTAGAGCACTCACACCGAAGGATGTGTGTACCTTTTACCTTACCTCCCCGGCAACGGCGCCAGAAAATAGCTTGATGTCTACGCACTTCTATTCTTGTAGATAGTTGTTGGGCCTCCAAGTGCAGACGTTTGTAGAACAGCAGCAAGTTTTCCCTTAAGTGGATCACCCAAGTTTTATCGAACTCAGGAAGGAAGTGGTCAAAGGTATCCCCTCTCAAGCAACCCTGCAATCAAGATACAAGAAGTCTCTTGTGTCCCTAACACACCCAATACACTTATCAGGTGTATAGGTGCACTAGTTCGGCAAAGAGATAGTGAAATACAAGTGGTATGGTCTAAGACAACGGTGCCAGAAAATAGCTTGATGGCGTAGAAGAGGCTAAAGTCAAACTGAAATAAAGATGAAAGCAACCAAACATGTAATAGATCTAATTGCAAACGGTTTCAATGCTTAGAAACAAGGCCTAGGGATCATACTTTCACTAGTGAACACACTCACATAAATATCTTCTCTTCATAATACTACTCTAAACTACTCTCCAGTTGGACGATGTAGGGCTATAGCAACACACCTTAAAGTTCGCTTTCTCCATCTAGATAACCTCACACTGTCACCTTGAGCACTAGATGGTTCCAACAAACACCACAATTTCATAGAAACATCCAACTCCAAATATAACTCATAACAAGTATTTGAAATCTCTAGCCTAATTGCCACCATGGTGTACACGTTGTCACTTTCACACACATGGGGAGACCAGAGATCTATTAAAGCACTTGAGTAGCAAGGTAGATCTACTTGATTACAAAGCTCATGATCACAATATGATCATGCATAGAAAGAGATGAACACATAGCTACCGGTAGAGCCCTTAGCCTCGAGGAAGAACTACTCCCTCCTCATCATGGGAATCAGCAACGGTGATGGAGATGGTGGTGGAGTCGATGGAGATGGCTCTGGGGGCACTTCCCCGTCCTGGCAGGGTGCCGGAACAGAGACTTTCTGCCCCCCGAATCTCCCCTTCGGTGGCGACGGCGCTGCGGAACTTTTCGTGGCTGGAGGCTGTTCGATTTAGGGTTTTCGTCCCGGGGGCTTCTTATAGGCGAAGGGCAAGGTCGGTGGCCGGCCAGGGGGGCCACACCATGCCCTGGCGCGGCCTAGGGCTGCCCGCGCCAAGGGGTGGTGTGGCCCCCCTTCGTCTCTCCTTCGGACTCCATGTGTCTCCCGGTAAAATATTGACTTTGACTTTTGTCCCGTCCAATTCCGAGAATATTCATTTTCTGAATTTCCTGGAACCAAAAACAACAGAAAACAGGCAACTGGCACTGTGACATCTTGTTAATAGGTTAGTTCCAAAAAGTTTATAAAAATACTTCGAAGTATGGACAAAACAAAGAAAATAGATATAAAACAAGTATGGAACATCAAAAATTATAGATATGTTTGTAACGTATCAGGGAGCACCTCCGCCCACCGCTCCACGCGACCGATGACGAGCACCTCCAACCGGCGCCGCCAGCTCTCCGCTCACCCGATGAGGAGCACCTCAACCCGGCACCGCCACTGAGGCACACGCGCAAGGTATGTCGCCGCCGCCGATCCGCTTGTCTCCTAGATTGGCGGTTCGTGGTAGGTTAAGTTTGATTTATGCTTCTAGATGAGTTCCTCGTATGATTCGAAGTATGAAGCATTCGACGTCGAAGAAGATGAGAATTTACTCATGCTCCTGGCTATGCGCACGAGCAAGCGGCCGAAGCATGGTGGTCAGGAAAACCGTGTCAGGCAAGAAGTACATACTCAAATCACGTACTTTTTGTTTAAGAATCTATGAACGATGTACTCCCTCCGTCTTAAAATAGTGTCTTAGCTTTTTTAAAATTTGGATGAATCTAGATATTGTTTAGTATATAGATTCATTCAATTTTTGAACAAATCTAAGACATATATTTTGAGACGGATGGAGTATGTGGTAACATTCAAGGTCAGAACAAGAACAATTGCCCTCCAGCACTTGTCAATTGCTGGTTTGAACAGACCTACTCCCTCTGTCCACAAATAAGTGATCTGGATTTGATGAGATTTACATGTATTTAGACGCATTTTAGTATATAGATACATGCGAATCTAAAAGAAATACAAATCAGTTATTTTGGGACGAAAGGAGTACATAGCTTCACCTGGTTTAAAGTTTCTCTTAGATTTTTAATCCTCATTCACACTTTAGCGTCTCACATAAATGCATGTTACAGCCTTGACAACCAGACTATAAGGAACAAGCTGATGACGAGTTCACAACAAAAAAAAGGACAACCTGATGATAGCCTTCAAAATTGCATCACCATTCACCAATATTTTACCGACGATGTGCAGATCTTTCACCATGCACAGAACTTTATTTGATTATTTACAAGCAAACTCTCGCTGACAAGATGGCTCAAGAAAGCAGCTTGCCATGAGTCTAAAAACACGATCATAATATAATCGACCACTCGTATGTACATGCTCTCCTTTCATCCACTTGTATACGCCGCAATTTTAACTAAGCAACCACAGGCCAACAAAAAAAACATCATTTCCTGGGTTTGTTTTTCCTGAGGGCGGCAATCCTCTTTGTGTAGAATATCCAACCTATGACGTAGGACAAGGTCCTCCACCCTCTATAAGGCTTGGGCTTCGATATCGTCACGATGAAGCCCTTCAGTGCAGCACCAAGATCTTGCGAGTCAAAGGATACAGAAGGATCTGCACAAAGGTAGTAGTCTTCGCTGAATGAGGGATGACTCGTGCTCTCCTCGTACACCAGTGAATTGGGGAAGTTTTCCAAAGCTTCTGGTTCTTGAGGCTGTCCTCGTAAACCAAGCGGAGGAATCTCCGGCTGAAATCTACTTCCGCTGCTTTCTGCAGTTCCCAGTGCACAAGCATCCAAGGCACAGGATGATTCGACAGAGAATATGTCACCCGATGGTATGTCCAAGTGGCTCAAATCAAAATCATCAGGGGCAACTTGTGCAGGTAACTGGTAGAATTCGTTTTCAGGCAAAGATGGAGATCTCATACTGAAGAGCTGCGACGGATTCTCCAGAAGCGAATCACTGTCATAGGTCGAGACATTCTTCCATTCTTCATATGCTTGTTTTACAGCTAAATGTGCTTCAGCCTAAAAGGAACAAACGATGTAAGAACAAATGGTCTAGGCCACCGCAGCTGGTAGAAGTGGAAATACGTACGAACTTCTTCTAAGAAACTTCTAAGATGAAGAAACGTGAATACCGTCTCCTTTTCTGTAAGATCATCAACAGAAACAAACTTCTCGGATATTAAACCTCGCATTTCTCCAACATCATTGAACACAACAGCAGTTTTGCCGGGGCTGTCCAGATAGTAAATATGTACCTTGTCACTTTTTATACATGTTGTTTTAGCATGCTCAAGAGCAACCTCCCAAACCTTAGTTGACATGCCACTGCCCAATATCTGCACAATTTTAATATATGATTGGTTACAAAATCCACATATTTGCACAACCACAACTATCATCTGGAACAACATGCCACACCTTACTGACACAATACAGTGTGCAGGTAAGAATGTAGAAATGTACACTTTGTTTATCATAATGAAAACCTTAAGAGAATAGATTAACATGACCATACCACAGATTAAAAAGAGTTGATCCATCCAAATGAGGAACCATACAGTTTGTTGGTGAATTCAGTTTTTTCTCAATTACAAGATTTACTAAATATACATGTCAACTTCAGACAGAATGGATTACAGCCATTGATAGCTTGAATTAACAGTGCAAAGAATATAAAGTACACACAAAAAATTATGTAAACTTTGAAAAGGGTGCACAGTACCTTCCGAAGCCTAGGAGCATCAAGATGTAATATGGTGAGAAAATCTTTGACGGTAACTATCTTCTCTTTATTCAAACGCTTGTGAAAAGCTCCATCCTTGCCGATCTTCTCCAGGCGCCAAACCTCATCTTCAAGAACAGGTGGGTGATGCTTCTTATATACTGGGAGAGAGGAACAGAACATATCAAGTGAGGAGTTGAGATTTATCCATCTTGGCGTCATAGGTCAATCATTAACAGTAACAACAAACTAAGTTGGTCAATATCCTTCCATTAAGAAAGCAAACTGATATTAACTGTCATCAGTGATTATCATAAATACTGCTCTAACAAATCTGAAATCTAAAATGCAGTAAGGAATTCATTTGCCAAAATGACAAGAAGCTTATCAGATGCCCAGAAGGAAGGAGTGCAAGAAACTACAATTATTGAAAAGCATGTGTAACTCACATTCTCCACGATGATCCTTCACCACAAAAGAATCAGTTTTTGCTTCCCGTACTCTGATGCCATTAAAACAACCATCCTCAGTTCTGGCACCTAACCTGAACTTTCGGCTGCGCGTCCAGCTGGAGTTATCAGTGAATGATACGTCTCCCACTGTACCAATGCCTCTATTAAGGCCAACAGACACGTCTCCAGAAAGCAAGGGCCGTTTACCTTCTCTTTCTCTAAGAATGTTATTATTGAACTCTTGGGCTGTCCAGTCATTGCCTTCTCCGCCTTCAAAGTCCCCCTCTAGAACTACTAGTTCAACCTTCAGCTGGGACTCCTTACTCGTTATTACAACTTCTCCGGTCAAAGAGTCTACTAGAGCAATGGTTAGACTCAAGCTACGCTCCCCTTCGATCTTGGAGCCAGTGAAAATCGGAAGAGAAAGCCTAGTTGTGAACTGGAGCTGCAAATTTTTTGACGTTGATGATGGGGCAACAATTTCTGTGGGGCTCCTAATGAAAAAGGAAGAAACAAGGTGGTTAGATAAAGCTGCATAGTTTACGAACCTATACACCAACCAAAACTTATCATATCTCTTGGCAACGAAGTGTCATAACGCCATACCTTGTCATCATAGCGGCATGATTTGCAAGCGCCAACTCAATTTCTTCTTTAACCTAAAAAAATGAGTTGAAATAAGCATCACGATAGCTTAAAACTAAAACATGGCTGAAAACAGACAGCTCTGGCTAGATCAAGCTTTGGGATGCAAGCAACAGCTTTGACTGAAAATATTATCTTCTGTATATGAATGGCTAAATGCACAAATGGCTTGAACGGTTATCACTTCTCAATATCAAACAATAATACAAGTCTACAATAGGAAATTGAATATAGTGGCTTCTCATTAGTGTGATTGAGACCTATTGAACATTAACCCCCGTTTTCCTACTCAATCAAAAGTTGTGAGTTCCCAATTCCTAAACCCTCAAAACTAACACAGACAATATGCAGCTACCGATACAAGATGGACTCCTGACAGTAATCTTGATCATCAATTCATGTAACCTAAGTTTAATTCAGAAACCATGTACATCCAACACGCCATGATCCTAATCCCAATGGAATTAGAAGGAGATTCAGATTAAACAGAGAGACTCCTATAAAATTTCCAGGTAGGGTTCAAGGAAATAAGGGGAGAAACAGTTTGCATAGGGTCCTCAGTCCTCAGCCCTCTCCGTATGAGGAGCTCGATCAACATGAAGAGGTTCCCAAAAGTGTGATATGGGATCTATTTAACCCCATGTCCGTAAGCTGCTGTAATCTCATAGTGAAATATGTGGGTCTGTGAGAGTTCCTAATTCATACACACTCGAAACTAGCATATAAGGGATACGCAGCTAGGGCCGATAGAAAATGGATTCCTGATAGTAATACTGATCATCAATTTAAGCAATCTAAGGTTAATTCAGAAATTCAGGTAGAACAAGGAAATGAAAAGGGGATGCAGATTAGACCGAGCACATCCTACGAATTTTGCCATGGTATACGGTCGAAGGAAATGAGGATTGAGGCGGGGAAGGGTGTGCATAGGATGGAGGCCTCACCACTCTCCTGATGAGAGGCTCGATGGACGTGAAGAGCTTCTCGATGCTGCTCTTCCGCATCACCTCCGCGATGACCCTGCAGCGGAACCAAAGGCAATCGAATCAGCGAAACGAGGGGATCCCAATCGAGAGCACGAGGTCGAAAACTCGAAGGGGGCGCATACTCGCGGAGGGCGGGAACCCTCTGCCGCTTGGGCTCGCCGGGCCGGTGGGGCGCGGAGGAGCTCCCGCCTGACTCCGCCTGCCCGACGCCGCCACCGCAGCCGCCCCACCGCGGACGCTCGCCCTCCTCCGGCTGCCGCTTCTGCGACATCTCCGACGAACTCCCACCTAGCCTGCCTGCCTCCCTCCGCCGTCCTCCGATCGCCGCCGCGGTCGCAACCGAACAACACCGCACCGCACGGACGGACAGGTAGGAAAGAACAAGTACTCCATACAAAATGACCTGAGAACTGCGGTGTGAGTCGGCCCACAGGCCCAGAAAAGGCAAGCGGCTCATAGACCGACCCCGGCCTATCCTGCCGGCCCCAGACGCAGTTTCGTTTGGCATCGAATCCTTTTTGTCCCCACTTCTCCTGGCTGACCGCACAAGGCATGGGCAGTGTCTGGAACTTTCTTTGGATGCTTGCCATCTCTGTGGCCACATTTTGTGCCAAACGTTTGGCCAGGATACACAGTCTAGCAAGTATTTCAATATAAGCTTTTTTTAGCAATCTAAAACAGCTTGCTAAAAAGGCATAGATTGTGTTTGTTTAGGCTGTGGCTTTTTTTTTGCGGGGATGTTTAGGCTGTGGCTTGCTGGCTGTACAGGAAAAACTGTTGTGTGGGGAAAGCTGTTGTGCAGAGAAAGCTGATGTGCGGAGTTTTACTGTTTGGTGGCTTGGCTAGCTGTCTAGTTGTATGAAGAGGAATTGTCTGAAATAGCCTTAGAGTTATGAGAATTTGTATTTTTGCTGATTTACGAGCGATGATATGTAGATCACTAAAATTCAAAAAATGGTGGAAAATCTTCACTGTAAAGTTACGTGCTAATCTTTAATCTGTAAAGTTATGAGAATCTTTTCTTAGACAACCTCTTCCTCTATGGATCTCTATGTTCTAAAATAAAAATAACTCTCGAGACTCGTGTGGTAAATTGATTTCTCATGGCAAGCACTACACAACATTGATTCTGATGGATTAGCACTTAATAATTGCATACGGCCAAACTTCATGTACAGAATCAGATGAAAAAAATCACACACGGCCGAATGCTATTCATGCCTGGATCGATTTCGTTCCTCAGCAACTGCAGAATTACGGCCGGGCGTGGGAGCTGAGCACGGACGGGGCGGTATTTCTCTACCAGGGACGAGCGGCCGCGATTCTCCAAAGAACGGCGACGGAGCGCAGACGGCTCGTGGTAGTAGAGTCGGCGACGACGGAGGCATGAGCTCATGGTCAGCTCAGTTCGTGGACAGGAGGAAGTTGGACGAGGACGGCGAAGACGAGGGCCAGTCTCCTCGCTCGATGGGGACACGGGATGGGGAAAAACCGTTCGCGTCAGAGAGGAGAGATGGGGATTAGGCTCGAGTGGCAGTCTACTCGTAATTTGGCTCAAACGAAACGTCCATTGAGAAAAACGGTTCGCTCGCTCTGCGGGAAGCCCCGAGAAGCACCTCCCGTCTGCCTATTTCGCTCGCTGGCTTCGTCAAAGCCCACAACCAACGCAGAGCGTTTGGTTCGATTTGCCTGCTTTTTTTACTGGAAAAGCTGTAGGAAAATCCAAACAAACACCTCCTTAGGCTTTCTCCCGTCTGCCTATTTCGCTCGCTGGCTTCGTCGAAGCCCACAACCAACGCAGAGCGTTTGGTTCGATTTGCCTGCTTTTTTCACTGGAAAGCTGTAGGAAAACCCAAACAAACACCCCCTTAGTATTATAGAACGGAGGGAGTATGTGGCAAAGAAAAAAAATAAAAAGTGTGAAAGATCATAACCACAAGGTAAAATTACCGAAGTCCAAATGCTAGCAAAATTGTGTGCCAAACATTGGCCAAGACATAAAGTTTTCCATCAAGTATTTGGCAAAATAACAACCGAAACTGTTCAGGCGTAGAAGCCACAACAAACAGGGACCAGACATGTCATTCTCACAGCTTTTGACGGTTTACTTTGAAAACGAGAGCTCAGTTAACAGCTATTGCACATCCGTTTTGGATAAGCAGGGAGACTAATCAGGCTGACACTATGGTCAAAGAGAGGATAATCAATCAGCAGAATACCAGATGCCCAGCTGACGCGTACAGCTTGATGGGACAATGAAGAATGCAAATTGCAAAGTACTGGCCTTCATCATCACTGGACTGTGGTAGTACCCAGGTCAAGGAAATTCTATGAACAACATCAAACTTGTCGAAACACCAACACCAACATCGCAGTTGGATTCTAAAGCAAGATTGGCATCTTCATGTGTATGACTAATTAATCTGTCCTTTCCGGCAAGCTCAACGTCAAATTTGCTCCGGCTCTAAGTCAAGAACATCAGTCTTACATACCTAGTTAACAAAAAATTAGCGGACCCCAACATAACCCAGAGAAAAGGTTTGGAATGACGCAAACAGAGACCAGAATGTTGAAGACCAACAAAGATGAGCAGCAGCAAGTGTGTGCGGTGCATTCTGAACTTAACAGGACAGCAATACAGAAGTGTCATTTCAGAGCTTTGGAGTGTTATCTTGAACGACGGCAGTTCGATAAATGACAATCAGGACAGTAGCAGACCCAAGAAGATTTCAAAGCCTGGGCAAACTGAAAATTTAAAGGTTTAGAGCGCCATTTCAAAGACTGATGGCAATGTTCCCCCTGGATAAGCATCTGACCGCGCAGGATATGTCCAGTTGATTCACAGAACTTGGTGGGAATAAAACAATGATGGATGGAAATTCCAGGAATTCAAAAGTGTCCAAGTCAAGTAGAAAAAAAAACATGCCAATTAGAGGAGTTCGGCGAACCACAACTTTCCTGTGGAAACAACACAACAAATGTATTTTATGGTGAAAAAAGAGACCAATCACGAGATCATTCTATCATGATTACAACAGTAGCACCAAAACTTGTCAAGTGAAGCAAAGAAATATGCCAGTTACAGGAACTCGATGAACCACAGCTTTTCTGCGAAGACTGAAAACAACATCACAAGTACATCCTAGATCTAAAGCAAGATTTACATACATCGGACTAAAGCTAATTGACTCTTCCAGCAAGCCAAATATCAGATGCTCAGACTTCAAATCAGGAACATCAGCTGCATCCAGTCATCAGTACCTTCTGAACAAATAAGAACAAAGTCATAATCTGGAGAAAAAGTATGGAATGACTTCCAGTAAATATTTAGTACAGTCGAGAAGGTGCTGCTGGCTCAAACGTACTAACATGAATTGGATTTCACACCCCAAAAGACTAAAATAAAATCAAAGCAATGTGAGTTGCAAGGTAGTTTTGAGAATATTATAGAAGACACAGGTGGCACCTGTAGTGGTCATCAACAGGTTGTAATTGTAGTGGTCGCGTATTGATTGGAATTTTAGACATGGAAGCAATTTTGTTCAGGACAAGTGAGCTGTAGTAACCAATGCAACCTCACTCAACTCAGCATCAAGGCTATAAATAAGTTTGGTTGCATCATGGTTGTAAGGTTTCAATTCACCCCGAGAGCTATCAACATCAAAATGCTAGTACTAAAAGTTACTACTAATATACAAATTCTTCTAAAAATACAGCTGCCTTGAATACAACGCTACTGCTTGACTAATAGATTTATCCAACATCAGGAAACAAGACGAAATCTACTATGCGCACGACATCAGGCATACACCACTGGTAAAGAATTTCTTCCCACCTTTAATCAAGGGCAATGAGCTAACTTGATAATCTTTTACTAGTGTACTAACTTTCTTAATCCCATAAGATATAAAGAAAACAATAAGTTAATTATGGGTGAGTTCAAATGACCCATCCTTAAACATGACGAATCATATCAGTTGTTGGAACATGTGTGCCTACAACCTCCACCAAACCGATGATAAACAACATCTCCTAATTAAGATGAGCAAGGAACATCGAGATGGCAACCACTGTACTCGTGAGCCAGTCAGTTAAAATGTAGAATTCACAATTGTACTTAATCTGTAAAAGATAAGGAAAACGATAACTTAATGAAGGTTGACCTCAAATGCTCAGTCCTTATATGATGAATCTTAGCAGTTGTTAGAAAACACATGCCTACACGGTTACACCTCAACCAATCCAATGATAAAGAGCTACTAACTAGGATGCTTCTAGAACAAGAAACATTGAGATGGCAATCACTCATTCATGAGCATGTTCCCTGCCAGTTAAAATGTGGAATCCACAAGTTAGAGATTGTATGATAAATTCGTCTCTGTAATCATGCATGACGTCATGTGGGGTGGAGGAACAGAAAAACTCCATTGCATTATCACTCTTAAGGATACAAATCAGTGACATGTTTCAGCCTACAGAACATAAACGAATTGCTAGAATGTGACAAGAGTTTGACACAGGCTCACTGAATTACCACACTTGAAAATAGATACAGATCAGATTTCAATTTCAGACTACAGAACAGAACACAAGCACGAGGCCTAAAGTGCACACATACAATGCGATCAAGTGACAAGCGGTCTCATCGGGGAAAAAGAAGATGGGGACACAAACCCTAGCTAGGGCTGGCGAAAACCGGAGGGGAACAGCGACGCGGCCGTCGGGGGCGGCGTGGGCGCCGCCGCGCCGTTGGAGGAGGGCACCGGCGGGGAAGTCGGGCGAGCGGAGGAGGAGAGCTCGCGTACGAGGGCGGCGAGGGCCTCCGGGTTGGCGCCGCGGTCGCAGAGCGCCATGAGCAGCGACAGGCTGTGGCGGTCCAGGCCGGTGTCCAGGATCTGGGACATCTGGAACGCCAGCTCCAGCGACTCCTTGGCCTGCCTCGCCGCTACTCCGGCCGAGGCATCCGTTCCCATCTCGCTTCCCCTTTGGGTCTCTGGTAGGACGGCTGATGGAACTGAAGAGGCCTCGGTGAGTGACGAAGTCGCACGGATGGTCCCACATGCCAGTGACAGGTCGCTTCCAATTTTCCTAATGACGTTTGCTTGAATTTTTTATTTTTGCGGGGGTCACATTTCTAAACTTATTAGGGTCAACATCCAATCATTATCACTCTCAACACATTTCTTCATATTTGTTCCGAAATTGGGAGCATAGCTCCGACATCTATATCAAGTGATGTACATAACTTTTTATTTATTGCAAAGTTTAGTTATAGTATTTATTACAATCAAGAATCACTTAGGGTTGAGACATGTATCGACCAACGAAAAATTAAAAGTACAAATAACTATCCATTTCGAAATCTACTAATGTACCGCCACCTAGTAGCTTGGAAAAGAAGTCATGTGCGACCGTCAGCAGCAGCCGGTTGCATCCAGTACATATCGAGTCGAATAACCTGCAAAAAATTGGTACCCGATTGTTTGTTAAAAATAATGTTACTCTGATATATCCAAATAGACCAACATAAAACTGAAATCCCCACACAGATACTAGCCTTATTCCTTTTATCAGTTACGTTCAACCGGTCACTCAAACATTTTAATATGCTAGTGAAGGAGTTATATTATAGGTAAAGTTTACTTATTCGCTATATTATTTTTTATACGGACACGAGATAAATAGATATTCTATAGACTCCATTAAGTTAAAAAAAAACACTTTTAACACTCATTCCAATTAAGTTTTGCGAGATTATCTTTAGGTAAAGGGACTTTCTCATTGAGGAACCATATAAATATTTATATTTTCAACGGAATTTTTAGCTTCCATAAGTATGTCCGTAAAAATCTAGTGTGATCATTTATAAGGTGAAGATACATTGATTTGATTGAAAATATCCCTGTTGGAGTAAGTCGCCAAACAAAGGAATCCGGTGTTTGAGTTAACTGAACCATCATCGGCAGCTTCTGACATAAGTGCAATCAGTCGTTCCACTTGTTACCAGTTAAACCTCTTCTAAAATCAATATTCAACGGGCTTGATTTAACACACCTGCCACTAGAACATTTTTTCTTTAGTCAATGTTATATAACGCGGGGTATTAATGGGCTAATCGCATGCTATCCAACCATATATCCTCCCAAAACCTTACAGTATTCCCATTCCTAACTTTAAAAAAACCTCGACTCATCCTTAACACGTATGAGGCCTTTCCAGCGTAGGTTTAGCGTCCACCTGGGCTAATGTTTTATTACAGAGGTACTTGTTTTGTAAAATTTCTTGCCACATTCTTTCATCAATAAGTAGTTTATAAAGCCATTTGCTTAACATAGACTTAGTTTTAATTAGGAACCTCAATTCCTAACCGGCCTTGGTCCTTTGGGCAACATAATATATTCCATCTCATTTGTATCATCACTTTGCCAAAAAAAACTTGATCGATAAAAATCCAATCATTTTAGTACTTTTTTGGATATTTCTAAAAATGATAACATAAATATCGGTAAGCTTGTCAACACGGAGTTGATAAGAACCATCTGATCTCCATAAGAGAGAAACTTGCCTTTCCAGCATCCTAGTTTAGACATAAGTCTACTCTTTACCAGATTCCATTAAAAAAATCAATTTTCTATGATGGATAGATGCTCCAAGGTACGAGAATAGCAAGGAACCAGACTCACATCCAAAAATCTGCTTGTCCATGACTTCCGCTTTTCCAAAACAGAAAATTTCATTTTTATGAAAATTGATTTTTATAACTCCTCAAAAAAAAATGAGTTTCACATCAACGGCCTTTTGAAGATTATGTTCCACAAAAAGAATAATATCATTGGCATATTGTAGAATGGATAAAGCTCCATCAACCAGATGATGTATTAGATCGCAGGCATATCCGCAACAATATTGAAAAGGATTGGAGATAAAGGTTCCCCTTATCATCATTGACTCTAATTTCTACACTACCATGTATAAAGTTTGTAATCCATTCACGCCAAAACCTTTCATATGCAATGCTTGTTGCAGAAATGACCATTTAACTTTGTCATATGCCTTTTTTAAATCAATTTTAAAAAGAACACCATTGGGTTTTCTCCGATGTAATTCATGTATGGTTTCGTGCAAAACAATCACACCTTCTAAAATATGGTGACCTGGCGCGAATGCCGTTTGAGATGGCTGAACCACCTTTTGGGCAATACCAGTTAGGCGATTCGTAACCCAGACTTAAAAGGAAGTACTCCAGCTGACAAATATTTACCAAAATTGCCTAAATAAACGAGTATTACAAGACGACAAGATGTTTCATCAACTTTATAAACACCAACATCGTACCCTATGGCTCATGGCTAGACATATGACCGAGATTCAGAAAAAATATCAAAACACATTTATCATGCTGCTCTGCAAAACTCCCTAGCTTTACCTCACCCAGAACGTAACAGTGGCTCATATGTTCTGTGGAAACTCGTCAGAAAGGCGAAGCTGCGATGTTTTACAGGTTTGCACCGAAGACCTATGCGGTATCAAAACAAGAGATGCTATATAGGGAAACTTAGCAACTACCACTAGACAACAAGGTCGTAATCTGATTCTAACTACAGAGAGCTAAACCCTGCGATGCACCTGTAAGTCCGGCATTGCCCATGGTGTCAAGAGCTCTTGCACGTACGCTGTTCCGGGCAAGAAGCGCAAGTTCGGCAGTGACATAGCATCCACCCTTGTATGATTGAAGAAAATGAGGCGCTGCAAAGGCATGGTGTGGCCATTCTTGTCGCACGGCATGAAGATCTGAATTAGACTGAATGCCCAAACGCCAAAACTGCTATTTCTGCACCTCAACTTCCCTTGTTCATACAGATAATATCATATCTGCAATCCTGAGAGCTCAAAGCGCAAGGAGTTCCGATTCCTTTTCTTCCGCAATCCTGAGAGCTCAAAGCGCAAGGAGCTCCGATTCCTTTTCTTCCACCGATGTTTCGGTGGTGGAATGGGCCGAGCCGATCTCGACTTGGTGCTTCCGTGTGTAGATCTCTGAGCCAGGTGACGGCAAACGGGAATCAGTCATGTGGACTAATCCAGAGATGGCCGCTCCGTTTGAGGAATCTATGGCTGCTTGCAGCTTTTTCAACTGGGACTTCAGGCATATGATTTGCCCCTTGTTCCATTTCGGATAATGGAAGGATGATGACAGTGTATCGTTAAGAAAGGAGTACACAACTTTTGCGATTGGCAGTCCTCTTGTAATCGTGCTTTTCTCCATTTGCCCCCTCCTGTCAGTCAGACAAAGTAGAACAAGAGAAAAATATTGTTACAGAAAGTAACATTTCTGTGAAAATGCAAAGTTTAAGAATGGGAACAATGATCTATAAGAAGGTAATGAAATGATTCCTAGGAAGGGATTTTGCTGTGCATAAATGGTATATACTGCAGCAGGTTTTCTTAAAACCAACTTCTATTTTGTGAACTTTTCATCTAGAAGTGCTTCTATCCTGTGGATATATGTTTGTGCTTCACTTCTTTCCACCCAATATGTTGTCATGAATCCTTCTACGATCCTTCATTCAATTTGAACCAACTGCATTGCAGCAGTTTTATAAAAATCTGAGCAAAATGGTAGGAGCATTCCCAGTCTACGGAAAAAGCATGGTTACCACAGCTTAAGATCAACTTCCTTTTCGAATTGTGGGTAGTTCCCTCCCACGTGTTACTATACCGCGGACCCCGCCAAAGTTTCTTCTTTTCGGTCGTGCCAGCCTCACATCGTGGGTCACGGTGAGACGACGATGGTGACTGCAAGACCGTGGGGGCGTGTGCTGGTGGACAGCGAGTTTGGCGGAGCAATTCGAAACGTTCGGCAGTGTGGTTTTTTGAGGGGTCGGGAGAAATCCTTGTCGTCTAGACACGAATGTGGCAACGCCTGCGGGTGTTGCCGTCCTTCCTGAAGGGCGTCAGGTGTATCTCTTCCCCACCTCCCGTAGTGTATCGGGGGAAACCCTAGGACCAGTCCGGGCAGCAGCGTCGATGGCGTCGATTTCCTTTTTGGAGGTGTTGCATGGTACGCGACGCTTCGGAGCGCTTGGAGCGTGGTGGAAATTCTCCGGAGGGCGCATCGGTTGTGGGTCATCCTCGATTTAGTCGAGCCACTATTGTCGGCTTTGTTTTCTATTCATTTTCTTTTTCCTTTTCTTTGTTGTTTATTTTGGGAGTTGTGTTGTGTGGCCTAACAACGGTCTCAATCGTGGTTGATATATTAATATAGCTGGACGCATGACTGTTTCGAGGAGGAGATCAACTTTCTTTTTATGAGCACATCAAAAATCGAAATAAACATATTCCAGAGCAACTAGAGAACAAAGATACCATAATATAGCAAGAGAAGTATAGAACACAAAAATAAGAAGGAATATGTTCAGACTTAGGTTGAGAGCTTACAATACAACAACATAGGCTAACTGGGAAAAGATATTTCTCTACTTTTAGTCTAGCGTAAAGTTTATTGAGCCATATTGCCACAGCCACTAATGCTCCACCAACCGACATCCTGAAATGTAAACAAACTTAATAAAGAACAATAGCTATAAACTAGATCGAGTTAATGAAAGGGAAAATTTACTACATGACACTGTTATTTTCTGTCAGTTGCTGAAACACACTGTCCGATTGTGTATTTGCCAGGTATCATTACTATTTTCTGGCACATTTGAAAGAACACACTACGTGGCAAAAAAGAAACTTTTTGCACTTTTGCCTGGTTGTCATATGTTATGGCTAGGTTTGAAGAAAATTTGCCAAAAATTTCTTTTTTGACCACGTGGTGTGTTCTGGCAAATATGTCACAAAATTATAATGGTACCTGGCAAAGACATAATCAGGAGTGCGTTTCGACAAATAATAGAAAAGAACGGTGTTCTATAGCAAAATTTCCCAACACTAAGGAAAAAGCTTAGTTATATTGTTGTGTCTACAAGAAAAAAGGAACAACAATAAAGTGAATCTCTAGTTATTAAAAGCAATCGTCAAATACATTCATCTCTGAATAACAAAGTGAAGAAGACTGATGGCAAACAAACAAGAGACATCCCTGAAAGCCCCTTTCTACACCCGGGTGCATACACCCCGTATGAAAAAATATTTTTCATAAAGTTGAAAACTTTGAAAAAAATATGAGCATGTGTAGCTTCATGTTTGAGGTGCACACGCAGTCATTCCACCGATCTGTTTTGTGTGCTATGTAAAAAGACAATTTTTTGCATCGTGGAGCACGTTAGTTTAGCACCAAATTTTGTTTTTTTGCACAAACCATCCAAAATGTTCATTTTTCGTGAAACGACTTTGCGCGCACCTAAAACTTGAAGTTCTACATGCACATATTAGTTTTTGAATTTTTGTGGCATTTTAAATTTTGATAAAAATCAGATTCAAATAAAGGGTGCATATGCACCCGGGAGCAAAAAAAAAGCCCCATCCGAGACATCCTATGCTTTAATATTATAGTCGGACAATTATAGCTACAAATCTAGTGACATGTAAGCAAACTGAAAGGGTAGTTTACCTACTATTATTTTTGATTGACAATGACACTGTAGTTAGAGCGCACTAATGCTATCTACTAGTGTCTTAAACATGTTTTAGCCTGTTGTCGTGTTGGAAGATCGTTGGAGACCCCCCATTTTGATAACGAAGATATGTGTCAGAGTTTTGCTTTTTATATGTAGCTTGAGTCTTTAGGAACTCTGCACTATTAAGAGGGGTTATCTCGATGAGCTTGTTGGGGATGAATTCCTAAGCCATATACACATCCCATACACCCACTTGTCCCATCATATACATATCCCATACACCCACTTGTCCCATCATCAAAGAGAGAGGAGAGAGAGAGAGATCTACCTTTTCATAGCAGTTCTGCAGATTCGGTTTTCAAGCCGGTTCAACTAGGTCCCAGACCGGGTGGTCCGATACCAGCGCCGTAATACCGACTTTAAACCGGGATTGTCGGTTTTCTATACCGGGTCTATCCGAGTTGCGAACAGAGAGCAACCGGTTTGAATTCCGGTCTTCTGGCCTAGAAACAGGGCCGTCTGGTGTGTGGGCCGATTGAACCGAACTTAAAACCGGATTCGTCAGATTTGCTCTAGATTTCTCCCTTGGGTATAAATACCTCTTCTTCCACCTTGAGCAGGTTAGGCATTTCAGTTCATATTCATCCTTGAAGCTCTCTCTCTCCCCCCTTGTTGAAACACAATTTCTTGAGGATCTCCCATTCTACCCAACCAATTCCAAATCCCTTTGATAAAAAGCAAAAGGAGGTCCTGATCTACGTTTCCGCCTAGCCAAAGTTCATTCCCCCTTGAGTTCATCGAGTTAGCTTGTTACTCTTGGGTTTGTGGGAAACCCTAGGCGACTAGGGTCGCCCGGAGGCATTCGACTTATGATTTTCTCCATGGAAAGTTTGTGAGGGTCTGGAGACTACCTTAAAGTCCACCACAAGTAAGCGAGCTATTCCTTCGTGGGATATGCTCGGAGAAGAAGGTGAGCCTTCGTGGCATTGGGGAATCCTTCGTGGAACCTCACACCTCTCCAGCGTGACGTAGCCCCCTTCCTAAAGGTGGTGAACACGGGAATACATCTTCCTCTCCGCGTGCTTTGGTTATTCCTTAACCAATATCTTACTTGTGTTGTTTACTTTGTGATAGCCTTCGTGCTTGAAGTATCGTGTATCATCATCTAGGTTACCTCACCTAGTTTTCATTTAGGCACACTTATATTCCGTGAAGCCTAAAACTTGCAAAAGATTACAAAGAATTTTGTAGAAACCTATTCACCCCTCTAGGTAAACCATCTTACACTTCTAATTGGTATCAGAGCCAAGGGATCTTCTAAGGGCTTTACGGCCTAAGAGAAAAGATGGTTTTCTCCGATGATGAGGAGGACAAGACTTATTCAGTCAAGGAGCTTCGTGAACTCTTTTCCTAAAGGTCCCTTGAAAAGGCTAAGGCGGATTCTGATCTCCTTGCTCGAATAAGTTTCCTTGAAGGATGTTTTACGGGGATGGGCGAGGGGGTCATGCTTGTTGGACCTTTGGTAGTACCTCATGGGAGGCCGATGGACACCAATAAGGAGGCCATGAACGAGTCCTCTAGTGAGAGTGACCCGATGAAAGCCTCCATGCCATCTAATCCATTTCCGTATATATATCCTAAACAAAAGAACATCATGCCTCATATTAATGGTTCGGTCCCCGCACCTCATTATGATGGAACTCACTTCTCTCATTGGAAAGCTTCTATGGAATCTCATATTTGCATCTGCAGTGTGGAGCTTTCGGATATTGTGGGCAAGGGCTTCTATCCACAAGATCCCAACAATCTCACTCTGAGAGAATACTATGATCATCAACTAAATGCAACGGCTTGTGACAATATAAGGAGTGCCATTTACCGCACTCTCCATGATCAAGTTAGTAGCATCCCCACCGCAAAGGAGTTTTGGGAGAGGATTGTCATTCTCTAGGAGGGAACTTCCCTTATCCAAAAGTCCAAGTATGAAGCTGCCAAGTTGGAGATGAACATGTTCATGAACAACGATGGTGAGTCCGTCGCGGAAGCATACAAGAGACTTGTTGCCCTCCGTGTGAAGATTGATGGTCTTGGTTATGACAAGTATGATGATGGGTTCAACTTAAATGATGAGCTCATCAAGTCCAAAATTGTCTCTATGATCGTAGCCACCGACAAGAAGCTTGCTTTGAACTTGCAACTCCTAGATTCAGCTAGCCACTTCTCTCCGGATGATCTAGTATCATATCTTGTTGCCACGGATAACTTGGCAAATGAAAGACAAAATATCAAGGAGATCAACTGTGCTATTGGGTATTCTCACTCCCTAGCATTGAAGGCCAAGCATGTACAAGAAAGTGTTACAAGTGAAGAAGAGAATGATAATGATGGAGTTGATGACATGCTCTCTCAACTTGCACTCTTCACCAAGAACTTGAAGTTCCGAAAAGGAAGAGGTTCAACCGGACCAAGTGAGAAGAAGAGGACTTGTTAGAATTGTGATGAGTCAGATCATTTTGCCAACAAGTGTCCATATGAGAAGAGACTTGATAAGCCAAGTATGAAGAAGGTGCCAAGCCAAGATTGAAGCCAAACCCCATCAACGAGAGATACAAGAGGAACAAGAAGCGTGATGGCAAAGGCTTCCTAGGCCAAGAATACTTATCTAGTGCTGAGAGTGAAGATGAGGAGAAGGTTGTGGGAGTGGCTGGTTTGGCTTTTACCGAACCCGGGCCACTCTTCACATATGACTGCACCAAGGACTATGTCGATGACTCCATCACTCCCAAGGTCGTCGGTACTTGCCTTATGGCACGAAGCTCCAAGGACACATGCGATGTGGAGAATGAGGACGAGGATGAGGTGTTTGGTGAGCCTAGTTTGGTCTACACCGAACCCGGGTCACTACTCACCTACGACTACACCAAGGACTACATCGATGATTCTCCTACTCCCAAGGTTGTCAGATCTTGCCTTATGGCAAGGAGCACCAAGGTTATCTCTTCTCCTCCATCTCTCTCTAGCATCTTGGATGATCATGTTAGTACCAATGATAGTGACAATGATGAATTTGATGAAAACTATATACAAGAAATTTATAAAATCATGAAGTCTCTTCCTATCAATGCTCGTGCTAGATTCAAACAATTAATGGACCTTGTCAACTCATGTGACGAGACCATTTATAGCTTGGAATCTCATATTTATGATGAGAAACAGAGATTCCATATCCTTGAGTAAGAGCTAAGCAAGGAAAAGAACATCACTTCACTTCTTAAAGAACGAATTGAAAATTATGAACTAGATAAGGCAAAAGATGTAGATACCCTAGATAAAGCTATTACCTTGTCCCAAGAACTTGATACTTGAAAGAAATAACTTGAGATTGCTCATGCTTGTCTCACCGATGACCTTGAGGACCTTGATAAAGCTAATTTTCTTGTCAAGCGTGAGCTCATAAAACTTTGGAAGAATCATGATCAACTTTGAGTGTCCTATGAAAAGAGTCTTGGTACATTTAAGGATTCAATTATTGTTGAGAATATTACTTGTGCTTCTAACTCTACCTTGGATCAAGATTGTCTCCTTGAGGAGAAAAAGAAGTTGAAGGAACAACTTGAGAATGAGCGTCTCACACCTACCTCCAAGGGCAAGATTCTTGATGAGATTCTTTCTCGCCAAACGATGAGATATCCAAGGCTAGGTATGGGGTTTGACCCCAAGAACAACAAGAATGGTGCCAACCAACCTAAAAAGATCAACTTTGTGCGTGAAGTTCACAAGGTGGTTGACCAATTAAAGAAGAATGGGGGAGCCACAAGGGGCAACCCCAATCAAAAGTTTGCGGGAAATCTAATCCATCCTATGTGCTATGTAAGGGCACACAAGGAGATGTGTATGCCTAATATGTTGGCCCTCACAATGGTTATGCTTATAAGTGGTACTCTATTTGGGTACCAAAAGATCTTGTTGCTAATGATAGGGGACCCATTACTCAATGGGTTCCTAAATAAAAGAATTGATTTTGTAGGGGTATGCCTCCGGAGGATCAAAATGGGTGTTTGATAGTGGATGCACCAATAATATGAATGGAGGTAGAAGTTTGCTTGACCAATTCATTTATGATGTCAATTCAACGTCAAGCATCACTTTTGGAGACAACTCTAAAGGAAAGGTACTATGTTATGGCAAGTTGGTGGTCTCCAAGGCGTTGACCCTAGAGACCGTCATGCTTGTTGAGAACCTTAGTTACAACTTACTTTCAATTAAACATCTTGCGGATGCCGGTTATGATTCCTATTTTTTTAGAACATTTGTGAAAGTCTTTAGGAGTGATAATCTCAATTTGGTCCTTGTTGGATATGTGGAATACGACCTTTACGTGGTCGATCTCTTGCAAGAGAACCAATCTCTTTCCACATGTCTAATGGCCAAGGTTGACGAGGGATGGCTTTGGCATCACCGCCTTGTCCACATTAACTTGAGAAATCTTAAACAACTCCTAAAGGGTGAGCATATTGTTGGACTAACCGGTGTTTCTTTTGAGAAGGATCGTGTGTGTAGTGCTTGCATCTCCGGAAAACAATGCGGGAAGAGTCATCCATCAATATCCAAGGTGGCCATGTCAAGACCGTTGGAGCTTCTCCATTTGGATCTCTTCGGGCCATCAACATATGATACTCTTGGTGGAAAAAAGTATGGCCTTGTCATCATTGATGATTACTCAAGATACACTTGGGTCTTCCTTCTCAAGTCAAAGGATGAGACCTACAAGTACTTCATGATATTCGCCAAGCAAGCTCAACGTACCCATGAAGTGGAGATCAAGACCATTAGGACCAACAATGGCACCGAATTCAAGAACTACACCATGCAAGAGTTTGTACAAGATGAGGGGATCAAGCATGAATTCTCGGCTCCATATACCCCTCAACAAAATGGTGTTGTTGAAAGGAAGAACCGGACTATCATCGAGATGCCAAGAACAATGTTGAGTGAGTTTAAGTCACCCCATAACTTTTGGGGATAAGCCATCGCTACCGCGGTTCACTACTTGATTTGGCTCTTCCTACGAGCTCCCTTTGACATGACTCCGTACGAGATTCTCACAAAGAACAAGCCCAGCGTCAACTACTTCCGTGTCTTTGGGTGCAAGTGCCCCGTCAAGAACAAGAAAGAAAAGCTCGGTAAATTCGAATCTAGAACTATAGAGGGTATATTTGTTGGTTATGCGGAAAACTCTCATGCCTATAGATACTACAACAAAACCAATGGTTGTGTTGAAGTATCTTGTGACGTGGAGTTTTGGGAGGATAATGGCCCCCAAGAGGGGCAATTTGTTCCACGTGTTGTAGGTGATGGAGATTCTTCTCAAGTCATCAATTTGATGGGAATTGGGCATATTTTTCCCACCGAATATCATAGATCAAGAAGTTGATGGGGGAGGATCAAGCCCAACTCAAGAAGAGCCTAGCTCTATTCTAGTTGAACCATCAAGTGCACCACAAGACGAACAACTCTTGCAAACCAAAGAACAACAACCAATCCCTCAACCCGTTGAGCAAGACCAAGATGATGAACAAGTCCCTCAAAACCAAGGTCAATCTCAAGAAGTTGTCAATGATCAATGACCATCAAAAGATGAATTTGTTGATCATGAAGGCACAATCCGAAAGATCAAGTCTGCCTCTATTACAAGTGGAATCCAAGTCAATAATATACTTGGAAGCATATCAATAGGGATCGAGACTCGCAACAATAAGAAGAATCTCACTACCTTTTGCGGCCATCATGCATTTGTGTCCAACTTTGAGCCACTCAAGGTCCATTAAGCCTTCGAGGATCCGGATTGGGTCATTCCCATGCAAGAAGAACTCGAGTGCTTCACCCGCAATGAAGTTTGGTCTCTTGTGGAGAGGCCTAAAGATCAGCGCATCAATGTCATTGGGACCAAGTGGGTATTCAAGAATAAGCAAGATGAGAACGGAACCGTCATAAGAAACAAAGCAAGGTTAGTGGCGCAAGGGTATGCTCAAATAGAAGGTATTGACCATGAGGACACCTTTGTGCCCGTTGCTCGTCTCGAAGCTATTCTTCTCTTGCTTGCATATGCATCTTTTCATAACTTCAAGATTTATCAAATGGATGTGAAAAGTGCATTTCTTAATGGTACCTTGAAAGAGGTTGCATATGTAGCTCAACCCCCAAGTTTTGAAAACACACGCTATCCCAACCATGTGTATCTACTTCATAAGGCTCTCTATGGACTAAAGCAAGATCCTCGTGCTTGGTATGAGCACCTTAGGGATTTCTTACTCATGGACGGTTTTAGTGTGGGTAAAGTAGATTCCACCCTTTTCACCAAACGGTTTAAAGGGGGAGGATTATTTATTGTTCAAATTTATGTTGATGATATTATCTTCGGTGGAGCTAACGAATCTCATAACAAATCTTTTGCCGAGTTGATGACCATGAAATTTAGGATGTCCATGATGGGGGAGTTGAAGTATTTCCTAGGCTTCATTGTGAAGCAACTTGCTCAGGGCACCTTCATCTCCCAAGAGAAGTATGTGAAGGACATGCTCGCCAAGTTTGAGATGACCAATGCCAATCCCATGAATACACCCATGCCACTCAATAGGCAACTTGGTCTCGGAGAAGGTGAGAAGGACGTGGACCAAAAGGTATATTGGTCCATGATTGGTTCCTTGCTCTACCTTTGTGCTTCTGGTCCATATATCATGTTAAGTGTTGGAATGTGTGCTCGTTTTCAATCCGCTCCCAAGGAGTGACATTTTATGGCGGTTAAATGGATTTTTAGGTACCTTGTTCTCACTCCTACACTCGGGCTTTGGTATCCAAAGGGGTCAACTTTTAAGCTTGTTGGCTATTCGGATTCCGATTGGGCCGGTGATAAGGTTGACCAGAAGTCGACCTCCGGGGCTTGCCAATTCCTTGGCCGGTCGTTGGTGAGTTGGTCATCCAAGAAACAAAACTCCACTACCATATCCATTGCCAAAGCCGAATACATTTCCGCGGCATCTTGTTGCGCTCAATTGTTATGAGAGCATTGGTATCACCTCACCGCCTAAAATGAAGAAAACTAGAGTTCTTCAAAAACAAGGAAAATACGGGGTATTAGAAAGCCACAAATTTCAAAGTGGGTGTTAATGAAAAGCTTTAAGTTTATCTTTCTTTTGATATCTACTTGTGCACCCTTAATTTTGACTGAAAGCGTCCTTACTTGAAAATATTTTAAGAGGGGCACTGAAAAGAATTGATTCACAAACCTAGCCAAATTTTTAACAGTCTCTTTTGAGTTTAAGAATTATTAGCTAGCGAGTTACTTGCGGTTAGGAAGCGAGCTTAAGTGCAATTGTTCAGATATATCATGCTCATGTTTAAGGTTGTAGAATTTGAGACAATGGAATATGATACAACCTCAAACTTTTGAGTTTTTCCTCTTGATTCAATTTCTCGCTATTACTCATTATACCTTTGTCACTCGAGGGCGAGTAACAGTTAAGCTTGGGGAATTTGATAGCTCCAAATTTCAACACTTTTTATCATTGCTTTACCGGATTTCACTGAATTTTATCCTTTTCACTAATGTTAACATCGCAACTAGAGAAACCTTGGTTTCTTGTGATGGTTTTCAGTCAATAAACATTTTTGGAAGAATTGATAGCATTTATGGGCTAATTATACCTAAAGAAACAAATCCCCAATTGGAACCCCTTTCATTAGAGGCATTCTGAGCACATAACGACCACTGGTACGGTTGAGACACGCTCGTACCATCCACCCGTACGACCCGCCGCCAACTCCGTTATATCAATACAAACAACTTTCGTGAAAGGGATAGGACGAAAAACACAACACAGCCACCACAAACACATCCAGAAAAGGAGAGATCAGATCTAGAGAAGGAGAAGAACAATGTCTTATTCTTCGATGATCCCTAGCCTCTAAACCATTCACTCCACCATTATTGCCTATTTGTCTTACGTGGGATACATTAGATGTTGTGTAGAGAACAAAAGGATAGACATGGAACGAAAATGTTGCATGTTTGATTTGAGTTAAGAAAAGATGAATTTTCACGCTTTGCTTCCTCAAAGAGCTAAGAAATCGAGCTTGAGTTTACTTAGATTTTAATTGAGGGTTTTAGTTGCTATCTTAAATATAGTAAGGTGAATTTCGATGGCCCTTATTATATTTTTTCTTTTAAATGGTGCCTCATCTTAACTAATCATTACCAACATTGATAACCTAAAATATACACACCGTAAGGTATGTGAAACTGATTGGAGTTTTAGTTGGTCCAAAGCTTAGTGGCATGGTCACCCGTAATAATTTGTTAACGATTGTGTAAAATGAAAGACAAAGATTCAGTGCAGATGTTCATGGAGGTGGAGGCTCAATGGTCGCTACTATGTATTTCTTAAACAAGAGTAGGCGATGATCCATCTTAGAAACATCAATACCAAACTATTGTCTTACGGATATTCACATACAGAGAGTGCACATAATAAACTTGATCGGTAGTAGAAAATAAATTGCACTCTTGAAAGCTTGCAGCTAGCTTTACCCAACTTTATGATGATATAAAATATACAATAAAAGTGTCCAAAAGACAAAAATATCACTAAATATTGGTTAAACATATTTTATAATCATTTACTTATTTTTTAAAGAAAAATACATGTAAGAAATTATGGTAAAATTGTTGCGTGGAACAGTTCATGTGTAAATACTGATAAAGAATGTTGTATATCTTAGCTTGAAGAAAATAATGAAGAGCAATAAGATATACATAGAATAAATGAGGAATATTTTTGTAGTTGACCAACCTTTTAATGATGAAATTTACTTTCTGTTTTAATTTGATAATTTTTTATTTTTGCCATTCCATTGAAAAATGTTGCCTCATGCCATCTCACCATTACTTGGGCGGGCCATAATTTTATTGGACTATAACATATTGATTTTGTTGCTATGGATACATCTACTATAAATTAATCACAACATGAATCGTAACCTCGCATACTGCTCTAATACCACATAAAAAGTATAGAATATGTTTAGACTTACCCCGCACGAGTGCAGCAAAAATCTCTTTTGGAATTTTATTTTGTAAATTAAATGGAGGAAGCATGGTTCAACTATCACAATTGTCCAAATTTAACCAATTGCACTCTTGAAAGCTTGCGGCCAGCTTTACCTAACTTTATGATGATATAAAATATACAATAAAAGTGTCCAAACGACAAAAATATCACTAAATATTGGTTAAACATATTTTATAATCATTTACTTATTTTTTTAAAGAAAAATACATGTAAGAAATTATGGTAAAATTGTTGCGTACGGTTCATGTGTAAAGACTGATAAAGAATGTTGTATATCTTAGCTTAAAGAAAATAATGAAGAGCAATAAGATATGCATAGAATAAATGAGAAATATTTTTGTAGTTGACCAACCTTTTAATGATGAAATTTACTTTCTGTTTTAATTTGATAATTTTTTATTTTTGCCATTCCATTGAAAAATGTTGCCTCATGCCATCTCACCATTACTTGGGCGGGCCATAATTTTATTGGACTATAACATATTGATTTTGTTGCTATGGATACATCTACTATAAATTAATCACAACATGAATCGTAACCTCGCATACTGCTCTAATACCACATAAAAAGTATAGAATATGTTTAGACTTACCCCGCACGAGTGCAGCAAAAATCTCTTTTGGAATTTTATTTTGTAAATTAAATGGAGGAAGCATGGTTCAACTATCACAATTGTCCAAATTTAACCAATTGCACTCTTGAAAGCTTGCGGCCAGCTTTACCTAACTTTATGATGATATAAAATATACAATAAAAGTGTCCAAACGACAAAAATATCACTAAATATTGGTTAAACATATTTTATAATCATTTACTTATTTTTTTAAAGAAAAATACATGTAAGAAATTATGGTAAAATTGTTGCGTACGGTTCATGTGTAAAGACTGATAAAGAATGTTGTATATCTTAGCTTAAAGAAAATAATGAAGAGCAATAAGATATGCATAGAATAAATGAGAAATATTTTTGTAGTTGACCAACCTTTTAATGATGAAATTTACTTTCTGTTTTAATTTGATAATTTTTTATTTTTGCCATTCCATTGAAAAATGTTGCCTCATGTCATCTCACCATTACTTGGGTGGGCCATAATTTTATTGGACTATAACATATTGATTTTGTTGCTATGGATACATCTACTATAAATTAATCACAACATGAATCGTAACCTCGCATATTGCTCTAACACCACATAAAAGTATAGATTGTGTTTAGACTTACCCCGCACGAATGCAGCAAAAATCTCTTTCGGAATTTTATTTTGTAAATTAAAGGGAGGAAGCATGGTTCAACTATCACAATATAGTCCAAATTTAACCAATGTGGAATGATGTGTATTTGACCAAATAAAGGTTGCAATGTTTAGAATTACACTTGATGGGTGTTAAATGAGGATAATTGAAGTTGTTGATAAGTTGAATTCAATGGCCTAAAGAAACCTATGATGTGGAATACAATCACTGATTTGTATAATTACAGACTATTAATCATGTCTCTCATACATGTTATGTTCTACTTAGCATAGAATTTGGAATGGCTATGGAAAAATATTATTTTCTTTTATATAATGTACATATCTATAAAATGTGTAATTTTTTCAGTTACTTTCGACATATCAAGGATGATACCCTCTCAATTGCGAGGACCATCTTGCTAGTGTTATATAATAGGGGTATTGGTGTGCTAACGATTGTATCACCCAACCATGTATATTGCCAAAACGACCTGTATACGTATCTCAAACATTCAAACCAACAACTTTTCTGCCCAGAAAAGGCTCGGTACAGTTGTGGCAAATAAGAGCAACAATCCACTATCGAGGTTCACTAATCAATCGATACACACACAAAAGTCTACCCGGCTCTCTCTACACCATATATATGTACTGTATAAAAAAGAGTGGATTATTGCATTAAATGCGCGGCAGATTGTTGAGGATATGACCTGCACGTACAGTGCAAGAAGTTGGGCTTTAAAGTCCGCGCCCCTCAGTGACACTATAATTAGAACTACTAACAAACACATAAAAATATCCATACGTAAACCAGGATCTAGCTGCAGCATGAGCCCGCCGACTCGGTCCAAGTGTCTCAAGGCCGTGTACCAGCGCGCAGTGGACAATTCCACCACCATCATGATCACCGTCGCCGCCCTCGTCGTGATGGCGCTGCTCAGGCCGGATGAGCTGGCCAGCCAGCTCCGCGACCTCCGTCCCGTACACCTCTTCCTGTCCTGCTTCCTTCCGGCCGCAGCGGCCATCGTCTACCTCATGCTGCGTCCGCGCGCGGTGTACCTCATCGACTACGCCGGCTTCCGCACACCACACACCTGCCGCATCCCCTTCGCCAGCTTCCTCGAGCACGCCAAACAGTTCCCTGCCCTCAACGAGCGCAGCGTCCGGTTCATGACGCGTCTCCTAGAGCGCTCGGGCCTCGGGGAGGAGACCTGCCTGCCTCCCTCGCATCACTACATCGGGACGCACAAGTACTGCACCCTCGACGCCGCCCGCGACGAGTTCGATCTCGTCGCCTTCTCGGCCATCGACGACCTGCTCGCCAAGACCGGCATCACGCCGGACGCCATCGACATCCTCGTCGTCAACTGCAGCCTGTTCTGTCCCGTCCCGTCCTTGGTCGACATGATCGTGAACAAGTACAAGCTGCGGGGCGACATCCGCAGCACGCAGCTCTCCGGCATGGGCTGCAGCGCCGGGCTCATCGCCGTGGGCCTCGCGAGGAACCTCCTGCAGGTGTCCCCCAAGGGCGCGCACGCGCTGGTCGTGTCCACGGAGACCATCACGCCCAACTACTACGTCGGGACCGAGCGCGCTATGCTCCTGCCAAACTGCCTGTTCCGCATTGGCGGGGCAGCCGCGCTGCTGTCGACGTCACCGGCGAAGGCCCGGTTCCGGCTAAAGCATGTCGTGCGCACGCTCACCGGCGCACATGACAGCTCGTACCAGTGCGTCTACCAGGAGGAGGACGCCGAGGGCCATCGCGGGATCAACCTCAACAAGGACCTCATGAACATCGCAGGTGACTCGCTCAAGGCCAACATCACCGCGATTGGTCCACTCGTCCTCCCGGCCCGTGAGCAGCTCATGTTCGCCTTCTCCTTCGTCGCACGGAAGGTCATTAACAGGCGTGTCAAGCCGTACATCCCCGACTTCCGCACGGCGTTCGAGCACTTCTGCATCCACGCCGGCGGCCGCGCGGTCATCGACGAGCTTCAGAGGAGCCTCAGCCTTTCCGACGAGCAGGTGGAAGCGTCGCGGATGACGCTGCACCGGTTCGGGAACACGTCGAGTAGCTCGCTGTGGTACGAGCTGGCCTACATCGAGGCAAAGGGCCGCATGCGCAAGGGCGATCGCGTGTGGATGATCGGGTTCGGGTCAGGGTTCAAGTGCAACAGCGTGGCGTGGGAGTGCATCGAGCCCGCGCGCAACGCCGATGGGCCGTGGGCTACCTCCATCCACAAATATCCCGTCGACATCCCCGACGTTCTCAAGCATTAACGTCCATCTACAAGGATTACAGCTCTTCATGTTCGTGTCCAATACATGCTATATGTGTTATCAAATAACGTGCTAATGTTTACCAAATGAGTATTTTTCTTCCAACAATGTTACTACTCCGTTAAGTATGTGTCTTGCTTGTAAAATTTTAAATTTATATTTAATTATAGATCAAACAATAATTAAAAAACACACTCAATTTGAGTTTGATCTGTAATTATTTATCATGAGGAATACATGAATGCATAAGAAGTTATTTCTAATATTCATCCAATGCACTATTTATATCCATATTTGGGAGTCACACACCCTGCTAAGAGCCGCTACCAAAAAATAGTACTCGAGCCGTTGTCGTCAAACATGTCTAAGCATATGTGGAAGTATAAGACCGTGCGCGTGCACGAGAATGTACGGAGCATATTCGGATAGTGATTTAAGATCTGATGGTCTTGGAATCCAAGTTGACCTCTAAAAAACTTATGAGAACACATATTTAACAAAAGGGTGCTGGAGTTAGGGCCACGAGTCCGAAAACCCTAAGCCGTCATCTCTACATTGGCCAAACTACGTTGCCCATCGCTTAAATCCAAACATAGTTTAGCAATCGCCCTCACATTTTCTTCAGATCTCCGGTTTTTCTTCTTTTGATTTCTCGCATGTGGCACAATTGTCGACCCCGGATATCTACAGGAGACGCAAGGTAACGACAAGGTTGTCACCGTCGCGCTGTCTCTGGAACATCTACAAACCATGAGACTTGCGTATGTTTCTAAACGGCACCTATCTTGGAGCACGAATATGAAAAATCTAGGTTTACTTACTATCTCCTGTAAAAGGGCATTCTTGTTACTCTGCTTTTAGAAAGTTTCCACCAATCAATTTCAAAAAAAAAGAAAGTTTCCACCAATCCGTCAATTTCGGTAGGCTATCGATAGTACTAACGTGGACTACTACTGGAATTGACATATGAGTCAAGAAAGGTTGACGAACTAGCATGTACGGCTTATCTGGTTGGCAGGTTGGGTCTCCCAATTTGCAATTATACGTCTACTAACGTACCCGTCGGTGCGTTTATTGTGAAGGCTCAAATGATTACACCTCGAGCGTGATCTCAGGCTGTCCGACTCGTCCTCGACATGGACATTGCCGGAAATATTAACTACCGTCGCTGTCCAAGTGCTATACTGTGCAAATGGTGCAAATTCTGATTGATTAAGTTCGGTACCTAGGCCCTTCGAGGCTAGATCATTCACACACAAATATAGGTAGCGGTTTCCGGTTAGTACTACCCCATTTAACAGGGTACTATATGGACACTTTTTGAGAGGCCGTCAAACCTGTCTAGCAGCCGGCGCCTGTCTATATGGATCCCTAGCACAGGGACACCAGCGGGCAGTAGCTTCTAGGTTCATTCCTCACGGCACCCACATGTGGCAAGCCACTATCGCGGTGATCAATGCTTTGATAGGCGTGGAAAAATTGACGTCAAATGATATGCCAGCCAACCGAGCGCAGTCCTCTTCGAAATGCATACACCAACGACTCAAATTACATTCCAGCGCAATCAGGAGAGTGAAGGGCAACTCACCCATACGTGCTCTTTAATTTGTAATGTGTGACGTGTCCTTCGCTTATCAATTAAGCGCAAACAATATCTTTCTCTTAGTAGTATATGGTGCACACATTTCTTCCCCAACATGTTTAATAATGTTAGCACCACATCACGGATCAGATATTTGTGTTGCGGTGAGATTTGTGTAAACCTTGGGAGAATAGGTCATTCAATACAGAGTATGAACCGCAGAGCGCTAGGACCGACGGGGATGGATGAACCGTGGCTTATGACCCCTTTGTAAAAAATCACCGGAAATAACAACAAGATTGCTCTTCAAATGTCACTATATACTGTACGATACAAGGATCTGGAACATGGTAAAAGATTTGATCGGGCTTCTATATTTTAAACATTTGGAATGGGAATGTTTTAATTTATAATGTGATATATATTTGTTTATCAAGTAAGCACAAACATGTTTCCCTCTTGCATCCGGAATATAATATATTCGTAGTATATGTTGCACAGATTTCTTTCCCGACAGTAGTAGCAGTACATCACAGACACATATTTTTGGTTTGCAACGAGATTTCTATAAATCTTAGGAGGATTGGTCATCCAAAAATAGAGTATGGATGGCGGGACGCCTGGAGCGATCGGGGTGGACCAATGTGGCTACGTTCCCCCTTGTGGAAGACTACCAAAAATGATGCCAGACATGCTCTAGGGCACAATGTCGACGACAATTTTCATGTGTATCGAAACAGAGGCGCTTCTTTGGGTGTTCGTGGGGGCAAAATTCTTGGGCCCTCTATTAGTAGGGGAGTTGGCTTTTGTATTTGTTTGTATGCCCTAGGGCAGTAACTCTATTAAACTTCCTCGTATTGAACATAATAAGAAATATCTCTTGCTTTTTATTCAAAAATGTTTGTTACTACATATCTCCCCAAGGAGGACACATCTTTTTTTTCCATACAACCCCCATCACATAGGGGTCGGGTTCCACTATCAACCGATAACGGAACAAAACAACACACACCATCATCCACCAACTCAGGTTCATGCTCCTGGAAGCCAAGCTCTGTCAAAGACAACCAAAGCCATTCTTCTAGAACTAGCTATCCCAAACAAGAGAAGAAGAAAGGTAGAGAGAGAGACGCAAGATCACCGCCACAAATTTAGGCTAGTGTTTTTAAACTACACCAATTAAGCACCACAGACAGCAGGACCAACATACGGGACAAAGTACATGCCAAAATAAAACTCCAAACTGATACCACAATCGTTTCTGTCTGTAGATGGCCAAAGGACTCCTCCTTTTTTTCCTCAATCTTCTTCCTGCTCATCCGCAGGCGACTTGGGGCGTTTGCGGCTAGCTGATGGCAGTCCCAGCAGAAGCACCCTCGCCCTGTCCATGCCTTCAGCGTCACCCAGCGCATTCCTCTGCAAAGTCTCAGCTCCTTCACGCAGCAACTCCCCTTCTTCAGCTTCATGCAGACCTGCCCAATGTTTCGAAAATACACAAACATACATCACTAGATCCACGGGGGACTTGATTAGTTTGTGTTCAAAACAAGCTCTGTTTCTAAGCTTCCATATAGCCCAATAGATAGCAGCAATGGCTGTTATCTAAATATTACGACTCACAGTCAAAAACCTGACTATCCACCGAAAATACCGAGAAAAGGATCCAGGTATGGTATCAGCGCCCACAGATTTTGCAACCACACTCCAAACATATTTGGCCGCCGGACAGTAGAAGAAAAGATGTCCAATAGATTCCTCCTGGTCACAAAATCTGCAAGTTGTGTCACCCTCACACTTCCTTTTTTTCATATTATCTTTGGAAGGGATTGCATTGTGCCAGATAAGCCATAGCCAAATTTTAATCTTCAAAGGAATTTTTGCCTTCCATAGGTGCTTAAAACTCCTATCCACACCACCATTTGCCAGATGATTATACATTGATTTAACCGTAAACACCCCTGATTTTGTCCACAACCATCTTGGTTTATCTTCCTCACCCGTCATTTGAAAACCAATTATCATCTCCTGCATACATCTATACTGCACCTGTTTATCCCTGTCCAACCATCTCCTAAAAGAACAATGCCAGTTTCTTCCAGCCATCTCAGAAACAGTCACATTTTGCTGCCTACATATGTCAAACAACTCAGGAAATTTCTTTTTCAGAGGTATATCCAGGCACCATGCATCCCCCCAGAAGTCTATTCTCACCCCATTCCCCACCACCATTCTTCTCCCAGACATGTAAATTTCTTTGACTTTCAGCAGATCAGCCCAGCAAGCAGAATCCTTTTGTTTATGCTTGACGGAGAAAATTCCTCCACTGCCAAGATATTTCTTCCTTACAAACATTTGCCATGGACCATGTTCATACTCTAACCTCCACCACCACTTGCACAACAAACTGATATTGAAAATTCTGATGTTCTTTATCCCCAGGCCCACTTTTTTCTTAGGTCTGCATACATATTTCCACTTAACAAGCTGGTATTTCTTTTTTCCTGCTTTACCATACCAGAAAAAAGATCTGGTATGCTTTTCCACTTCCTCCACATTTGCCTTATGTAAAAGGATCAGTGACATGGGATAAACAGCCACACTGGAAATGCAGGAAGTGATTTTGATATACCTACCCCCCACAGAAAGTGTACCTCCCATCCATCCATCCATCTTTTTACCAGTTTCTCCCCTATGAATCTCATATCAGATATAGAACATTTCCTACTACCCACAGGAAGACCCAGATATTTGATAGGCCATTCCCCTGTCTGACAGTTAAACAAAGTGGCATACATCTCCTGCTTTGTATCATCTTCCAGGACCATCATCACCTCACTTTTCTCAAAATTGATTTTGAGACCAGACATTGCTTCAAACAAGTACAACAACAATTTCAAATTCCTGGCACCCTCCATATCATCCTTGATGAATAAAATGGTATCATCAGCATATTGCAGAATGGCTATACCCTTTATAAAAAGATTATCAACAAGCCCAGTGAACAAATTCCCTGCCTGTGCATTCAGTACCATCTTGGCCAGACAATCCCCTGCCATATTAAACAGGAAGGGAGAAAAAGGATCACCCTGTCTCACACCTTTATAGCTCCCAAAATAAGGACCAGTTTCATCATTGATTTTTACACTGAGAGTCCCCTGAGTAACAACACTTTTCAACCAAATCAGCCAATCATCATCAAAACCTTTCTGCTTACAACAACGAAACAAAAAGTTCCAGTTAACCTTATCATATGCTTTTTTTAAATAGAACTTTAGAACCACCCCTTGTTGCTTCTGAAAGGTAGCTTCTTTCAAAATTTCATGTAGCAGGGTGACCCCATCTGCTATATATCTTCCTATAATGAAAGATGTCTGACAAGTTTCAATCAACTTCTGCATCACAGGTTCCACTCTGACTGTCAAAGCTTTTGTAATTTTTTTGAAAATAACCTGTAGCAAACAAATAGGCCTGAACTTCTGTATAATGTCAGCTTCCTCACTCTTAGGCAGCAAAGTGATGATCCCATAGTTGATTCTTGCTAGATCAATTTTATGAGAATGAAAATCAGCAAAAACCTCCATAATATCATGTTTGATAATTTGCCAGCATAATTGATAGAATTCTACAGGCAAACCATCAGGGCCAGCAGCCTTATTTTTCTCCATCTGCTCAATTACATCTTTAATCTCCTCCTCTGAAAAGGTCTCCCCATATTATCTCTGTCTGCTTCACTAAGCTTTTCCTCAGCAGTCCAATTATCATCTGCCAGCCTAATAGCAAAACCATCAGCAGGGCCAAACAGCTTCTTATAATAGTCAGTGATATGTTTCAAGAGATCATAGGTCCCCTGAATCTGCCTTTCCCCATCCTGCATAGAAAATATCATTTTTTCCTTCTGACTCCATTTGCCGCTCTGTGAAAATATTCAGTATTACTATCCCCTTCAAGAGCCAGTTATCTCTTGACCTTTGTTGCCAATACTGCTCTTCCTTCTCATAAGCTTCTAAGAGTTCCTTCTGAATCTGAGCTTTTCTCACATGTTGCTCTTTATTAAGCAGAATGAGTTCCTCAATCTCTTCTAACTCCTTCAACTCTTCATCCAGCTGTTTCCTATGTTTTTTCTCTTGACCTTTTATATGTACCCCCCACTGTTTCAGATCATTCCTGACATTCTTCAGCTTTTTCTGCAGCCTATCCAAACTATTTGTGCCTCTGACAGGTTTATTCCACACTTTTTTTACCCTATCCATAAACTCAGCATTTCCCAACCAACTTTTCTCGAATCTAAATTCTTTCTTTCCACCTGCTTGTCCTTCCATCATATCCAACAGCAAAGGACTATGATCAGAGATCTCTCTAGACAACTTATGAACTATTGACAAAGGAAACATGCTTTCCCACTTTTGACAAACAAGAATCCTGTCTAACTTCTCCAAAGTAGGGACAACTTGGTTGTTGGTCCAGGTGAAATGTCCACCTGACATTTTCAGTTCCCTCATACCATAAGTATTTATTATAGAATTAAACATATGACTCCATGTACTTAGGACACATCTTGATCACAAAATTAGTATTTTGGACTATGTTTGCTTGTTTACAAGACCCTTGGCAAGAAAATGAACAGAGTGTATCCAATTTATCTCACTTCTAAACTTTGGCCTCACCTTGGCCTCCAAACTATCAAATCATGGAGCACTTTATCCTCCGGACAATTCTCTATAAAGACTTGCTCATAGAAGTTAACTATGTGTTTTATAGAACGTTGTTTCATTTTCCAGGAATAGCGTTGTTTCTATAAATAGTATACTATAGGATACATTGAGGTCTTTGGTTCTAACAACTATTGTAGTTTCAAAAGCCATGTATCCCGAGCACTACCTTTTTAACACTTTTTCTAAAAATGATAAAGTAGAGCAATCTCTTCATTCAAATATTGTAGTAAAACTATAGTATCTCATGCTTAGGAATTGGAATATTATGGTTTTTGAAATACTTTGGTTCGAATGAGGTAAGATAGAACAGACGAAGTCAACGCCTTTGGCAAGATGCTGAGGAAGTTCCCTCCAATCAATATGCGCTTGACAAAAACCTTCATGGGAAAAAATAAGCAAGATTGAAGTTACTTGAAAAGAAGAATTGTGGAGATTTTGCTCACTCAACAATGGACCATGTGAATGAGAAATTTGCCAAAGATGTCGAGATGTTAGTTAAATTAGAGATTGAATATGGAGACAAAACTAACAAAGAGTATGATTGTACATAATAAGCAGCGAGAAGCGGATTTTGGGAGAAGAATATGCCTATCAACTCAGGCAATAAAAGAAAATGAGGATAAAGTTCCAAAGTAATTTGGACGTAAACAATATGATGGTGAAGGAGTGGAAGATAGGAAAATATATGTCATATCACTGATAAGATAGATGCCAACATGGAGAATGTCAATATTGTTGGGAACTCTGAAGCTCAAAACTAGGGTGGAATTGGTGCTGAAAACTTGAGGACTAGAAGAATAAGGATGCAGAAGTTAGGATCTACAAGGCCAAAGCAAAACCTGCTTGAAATGATATGGACATGAGGAGAAGTGACGGGAACAAGATCAACGAAGAAGGCGTGCATGCGAAAGACAATAGACATAGCCAGGAGTAAAGTATGGAAGTTCTACCTAGTACGGAACACTTCTCTGGTGCTATTAATTCTATTACTAGTTTTATTATAAAAATTACTTATGATATTCGCTCTAGTCTAGGAAAGTCTCAAAAGAAATAGAGAAGTATATTTTTACGGTCCAAGAACTTGAACATGCAACATATAATTTGTTTTTATCAAGTAGAGAAAGGAAAATCTCAAAGATAAAATAGAAGAGTCAAAACTAGATAGTTTTGGCCATGTGAGTGTAGATGATTTACTTTCTAACACTGATTCCAAAATAGATGATGAGAAACTAAATTATTACTTTTTTAATAGCTTCTTTACAAAGTAATAGAAGCAGAAGGACCTCACCTATGGAATTTAGTGTGAAGCCTAAATATATAAGTCAATTGCACAATTGATTTGTATACCAGGCTTGTTTTTTAAAGAAAATATCTTCGAATATTATATAGATTTCATGTCCACTCAAGAAACTAAAAAGAGTTTTTTAGATAGTTGGCTACATGGGCCGACTGGTAGAAACAAGTTTATTTGGTGTTGGGAACCTACCATAGGTGCTTGTGGTGGTATTCTTATGGTTGTTAAGGAAGAAATGTTTGAAGTAGATATATGTACCACTGACAAGTATATGACCAGAATGATTTTGCTAGATAAGATAGATGGTTTCAAATGGAATCTTGTAAATGTTTATGGTGCTAGTAATTAAAATGATGGAGGATCTTTTCTTATTGATCTTGTCCATATGTTAGAAAGTAATATACCTTTTATGGTTTTAATATTATAAAAAATAAGATAAATAAAAATAAAATGTTGACCAAGTAGGCCTTTTATTTAATGCAATTATTGAGCATTGGGTTCTCAAAGAATTAGAAAATTCTGGTAGATGTATTAATTGGTCCAACAATAAAAAGGATCCTTTTTTGAGAAATTATATATAATATTAGTCAGTCTTATTTGGGAACAATTTTCCCTTGTTTGTGAAAGAACCTTGGTTAGGGGCATATCTTTACCCTCTTTTAATGCAACCATGTGTGAGTACTCATGTTGTGTACATGTCGTTTAGTACTGAATTGTGTTGGTTAATTAGAGAGGATCTTGATGATGTAGTTCGTAAAGTGTGAATTTAAGTTTTTTGGAAAGCGTAATTCAGATGTTTGACAACAGAGAGGTACAAAACTTAGACGAGCTTTGAAAGGGTGGAATTTAAACATAAAGGATAAGCATAGAAGAGAGAAGAAAAAGTATTTGTATACTATTGGATTTGATCGATATTAATAGTGAGTTAGTCAGCTTCTAAGTTACTAACTATGAGTTTAGGAATCATTTAAAGAAACTGATGAATCTTAGTTTGAATGTGAGGTAAATCAAATCGAGACACAATCTAGATAACAAAATATTCAGGAAGGGGACGTTGGCTAGCTGATATGGGAGATCATAACCTTCTCAAGTAGGCTACTAATTTTTACAAAACCTTTTGGACTTGTAGATATTCATGTTTCTTTATACATGTAGATGATGTTCTAGATATAGGTGCTAAGAATAGGTTAGAAGACCCTTTTACTTTTGAAAAAATCAAAACTGCTAATTTTACTATGAAAAACAACAAGGCTTGAGGTCCCGATGGTTTTCCAATTGAATTTTATCAAAGGTTGCGGAATTTGTTAAAAGATGATATTCGCAAGATTTTTCTAGAGTTTCATGAAGAAAATTTTGATATCTCTAGATTAAATTATGGTACTATAGTTCTTATTCGCAAAGCTCAAGGGCGGATAAAATTCAAATGTACAGACCCGCATGTCTACTCAATGTTTTCTTTAAAGGTTTGTCGAAAGTTTTAAATAATAGAGATATCATTGTAGCCAATGATGTTATTTCAAAAGGTCAATTTATTTTATAAAAGGCTTTATATCTTGGATAATACAACAATATTACATGAAACCATTCACACTTTACATATAGAAGAAAAGCTAGTGTACTTTCCAATGTGGATTTCGAGAGGTTTTACGATAAAATAAATTGGATTTTTTGTTTCGTAAGAAGAAATTCCATAAGAAGTTCGTTCACACTTTATGAAAGGCTTCCATAAGAAGTTCGTTCACTGAAGAAAAATTAGTTGTATGGGGGAATTAAAAATTATATTAAATTATAATGTGAGTACTTATTTCCAAATAAGAAAATGGTTGAGGAGGTAGAACCTTTTTCTCCAATTTTATTCAATATAGCAGGAGATGTTCTTACAACTTTGGTAACTAGGGCTCAAGAACACGGTTTCATTACTTGTATGATTCTTGAATTTTATGAAGGTGGTTTATCTATTTTACAATATGCAGATGACATTGTTTTTATGGTTTAATATGTTTGGAGAGTGCAATATTGAAAACCACATTTTGTGCACTTTTCACAATTTGACTGGCCAGAAAAATAACTTCTTAAAATCTGAAATCTATTGTTTCCAAAAGGCTATAGAAAGAGAACAGGAGTTGATGACCCACAAGTATAGGGGGTGTATCGCAGTATTTTCGAGGGAAGTGAAACCCAATTTATTGATTCGATACAAGGGGAGCCAAAGAATATTTATAAGCCTTAACAACTGAGTTGTCAATTCAGCTGCACCTTTGCTCACAACAGTTTATCAGTAGCAACAATTTTGTAATAGCAATAGCAAAGTAATAGGAGTAGTAAAAGTAAAGACAGTAGTAACAATTGCAGTAAACAGTAGGATTAAAGCGCGGTAGGCATATGGATGGATGGACGGGCGTTGCATGGACAAGACAATTCATATAACAATCAAGACATAGGGCATTTGCAGATAAATAAGGTAAATCATCCAAGTACTAGATAATCATAGGAATGTGTTCCATATATAGTCATACGTGCTCACAATGAGAACTTGCACAACATCTTTTGTCCTGCCAGCCCGTTTGCAGCGAGAACTACTAGCAATTAAGGTGCTCATTTTAATAGAGCACCGAAGCAAAGCATTAACACTCCGTGAACACATGTGATCCTCACATTAAAGCCACCCCCTCCGGTTATCCCGATTATTGTCACTTCGGGGCCTTTGGTTCTAGACAACAATATGTGTATACAACTTGCAGGTAAGATCACAAACAATACTATCATCATGAATCAATAACATGTTCAGATCTGAAATCATGGCACTCGGGCCCTAGTGACAAGCATTAAGCATAACAAGTTGCAACAAAGTCAAAAAGCACTAATGATAGATACTAGGCACCATGCCCTAACAATCTGATGCCATTACATGAACGATCTCATTTAATCCCTACCATCCCCATAGCCTACATCGGGGGATTACTCACTCATGGATGGGGGAATCGTGGATGGTCGATGGAGAAGCGATGGTGATGATGATGGCGATGTTCTCCTCCAATTCCCCGTCCCGGCAGGGTGCCAGAACGGAGTTTATGGTTGTGATTCGCGGAATCTGGTGGTGACGGCGTAGTGGAACTCTTTTTGGAAAAACGTCGAATCCCCCTTAGTTTTTAGGTCAAGAAGCATCTTATAGGCGAAAAGGGAGGCCGAGGGGGTGACCGAGGCGGCCACACCACCCCCAAGCGCAGCCTGGGCTGGCCCGCGTGGCCAGGTGGTGTGGGCCCCTCGTGGCCCTCCTCCGTCTCGTCTTCTGGCTCTGTGAATATTCTGGTGAAATAGGATTTTTGGCATATTTTCCGGGATTTTTCCTGATAGTTGATTTTCTGCACAAAAACTAGACACCAAGGTAATTCTGCTGAAAACAACATCAGTCCGTGTTAGTTGTATCCAAATCACACAAGTTTAGAGGAGAAACAATAGCAAAAGTGTTCAGGAAAGTAGATACGTTTTGTACGTATCAACTCCCCCAAGCTTAGCTTATTGCTTGTCCTCAAGCAATTCAGTTGAAAACTGAGTGCGATAAAAGAGCTTTCACAGACACATTTGCTTCATAAGATGTATATATTCTCAGCATATGATCAACTACTTAGGCAATTCATAATAAAGAGTATGCAGATAAGTTTACTTAATAGTCATTGCAAGCTATGAAGAGATTCCAACTCAAAAATAATAAGTAGCATGAAGCATAAACATAAGCAACATTGCAATGCTCATAAAAAGGTATGATAGAGTGGTATCTCGCTTGCCTTTGATTGTAGAGCAAACATAAATGCCAAGGCACCTCTAAAGTTCAAGTAAAGACTAGAAGTAAAGATATCAAAGATACAAGCATCAAAGTCATGACACAATTAGCCAAGTTTTGAGACAAGCAAATTACACTAAGAATGACAACTATGCTGTCAAGAAAGTGCTCATGGAATAAGTGGTGACTCGACAAGGAAATGAAAAAAGGTTTTGAGAAGTTTGAAAGGCTTCCAAATGCCGAAAGTATGGTACTCGTTATCTTTGAGCTCTCATTGCCCCTATCATAAGCATCTTTAAATGGTTAAGGTGAAAGTGAGGTACAATATGAGTTATATGGTTGACAGATCATAAACTGGAAATCTCATGTCCCTTGAGTACGAGGGCCGCTCCTCATGCTACTCAACTTTAGTTACCGGTAAGTTCTTGTCATAGTAAATACATGCGTATCATAGAGAACCGCTAACGGGGTACCCCTTGCCCGATGATACGGAAGAATCCCCATATCAAAATGACAAGGCAAGCAGACAATAAGCATCTCACCATCTTCTTATTTACCATGGGAAAATGGTGCTTTTTTCTCTCTTTCCTCTTTTCTCATCTCTTTTTTTCCTTTTTCTCAATAACTATCTCTCTTTTTTTATAAGAAGAATGCTTTATAGATTGCTCGTTATGGTTACGCTGCAGGTTTCCACCATGATTAGGCATGGATTAGACCAGTCGCCCAGGCGTTTCTCTAACACACATACATAACTCCATGGACTTACAAGCTCCCCTTTTATTTCACACCGATGACATCCGTAAAGAAAAGAGGATGATATCAACTGGGTATATATTTACAGGTGTTGAAAGCGTTCCCCGTGACAGCACAGTTATGCTAATCCCCAGCCTATAATTTGCAAGCATATAACTTTCATGGACAGTCACAATAGGTCAGGTTTATTAAGTGCAAGAAATAAAGTGTGCCATCAAGTTCGTGAGAGCTTTACTAACTAACTTTCTCACAACAAGCAAACATTTTATTTGGAAAAAAACAAGGCATACTGAATATGCATGGAATAGCATATGATGCTAATAGGTTGGTATGGTGGACACTTTTGGCAATATTGGTTTTGGGGAGTTGGAAACACGAGTAGAGCTCATACTCAGTGCAAGTGAAGGCCAGCAATAGAAAGGGGGCGACAAATGAGAGAGCAATAACTGTCATAATCATGCTTGCAACAAAACATGACTAATTATGGCATGACAGTGATTCAAGAACCCTGAGGCAAAATAATTCATCGAGGCTTAACTGATTGTTTCAATCATATGCATGCGTGAGCATGTGCCAAGTCAATTCAAGTGAAACATTCATAGGAGGATACCACAGTGTCATACCAAGTTATGAATAGAACAATGCAAGTAAACATTCATATGACATGCTACAAACAATTAGCAAGCTGGGGCTAATCATAAGAAAGCAAGAACTACTAAGCATCCATAAATAACATACACCTTACATGAACAGAATAAGCATGCCCGCAATGATGAGTATATGTACAAAAATGAAAACAAAAAGAGTTCATTACCAGCCTCTTACCACACCTCAAGTTGTCATTAATCTTCATTATTGCCCTTCACTTGTGTGGCTTGAATAATAACATGAAACCAAACTCCACTGAGGACTGCTGAGCTGTCGGGGGGATGACCCCCGGATACCCCAACCAGACAAGAAATACGGCAGTCGGATTGCATATGGCTGACAAAGCGCAGCCGACAAGGCAAGTCGAGCCGGCTACCGTGAGGTAGCCGGAGCGGCGATAAGCAGCCGACTACAGCAGCATAGCCGGAACCAATCAAGAGGATAGGGAGACATGCGGAGCAGTGCGCGGTACGCCCTATACGACGACAAGACTGGCAACTACTCGGCCATACCGAAGACTTTGCGGGGATGACGCGGCAACAGTGGCCCGATGCTGACGACAGGCTCACACGGCATTCACTGTGCCCACGACAGCCATACCGCTCGTACTCTGATGTGACACGGTTGTACCGGATACTGTAGATGACCAGCCGGCTGGGACCCACCTGTGGGGGCCACTAGTCGGACTGGCCAGTGAGACCGTTGCCTCTCTGCCTATATAAGGAGAGGCAAGGCCTCAGTAGAAAGGGTTGGTCTGAGTGCATTTAAGGCAGTAGGTAGACAATACAGCTCGAGGAGCACTTGTAACTCGTATATCGCTCATAGTCAGATCGACAGGAGTAGGAGTTTTACCTCACCACAAGGGCTCCGAACCTAGGTACTTCTTGTGTCCAGCTATGCTTGCTTGTATCTGATCCTGCCTGCGGACACCGTCGATAGCTTCCCTACTAGTCCCTACACCTCTATCTAACCTTTTTAGGTACTGCCGTTCCCAACACAACGATAGTTGGCGCCCACCGTGGGGCAGATGACTTCGACCGGAGTCACGTTCCGCAAGGGACCCCGCACTTCAGCCGGTGAGCGCGTGTCCTCCGGCATGGTGCTCACGCTCGGCAAGTTCGACTGCATCATCGACATCGCCTCCTGCTTCGCCAGAACCACCTTCCCAGCGAATGGCTCCATCCTGCTATTCGGCGACCTCCCCGTCTATGTCGCCACCGTTTCGGAGCGTTTCGCTAGGGAGATCGTCTCCGTCGCGGAGCTGCCGCGTCCGGGCGGCAGCGCCTCCGTCGCCTCTCGTGGCGTCGAGGTCATGATGGCTGGCTCTAGTTCTCACCCCCGCCAGCCGCGGGAGCGGGGCGTGGACGAGGGCGGAACCTCCGGGTTGCTGCAGCCTCGGAATCTGGTGGAGGAAGCCATTGATCGGCTCCAGACGCCGGTTAACCTCGGGGACAACTCGGAGGAGGCGGAAGCCAACTTCGCCATGGAAAGACATATTCTCCTCTAGGAGGCTATGGAGCTGGCGGCAACCTGCAAGCAACTCGAGATCACCCGGCGCAAGTACGACCGCGCGCACGGCTTCACTCCGGCTACCGCAGAGCCAAGCCAGCGCGGCCAGGTGCGACGCCGGGGCGGCGAGCTAGGCGGAAGGATGGAAAAGGACGGGGAACCGGATCCCACGCCCGCCCTCATCTGGCCCACCTACAACACGCCCATCAAGAACCTACGCGCGGCGCGAGCCACAGCGGAAGAACTGCCCAACCTGGAGGGCGAGGAGCGAACCCGCCAGCATGCTAGGGTGCAGGAGCTCCTCTAGATCGTGGACGAGCAAGCTGACGCCAACCGGCAGATGTAGGAGGACCCCAGCTACTCCAAGGGGAGCAGGCCACCCGCCAACAGCAAGGGCACGCCTCACGACACTCAACAGGCGTCCTACCCTCAGTCGGCTAAGGCCCACAACAAGCGCCACAGCTCTGGCAACAAGGGCCAGCCATGCCAAGAGCAAACGGTGAACAGCAACCCACCGCCTCCCCTCCACCAACCAGAGCACCAAGACCCGCCGATTCCCGTCTCTCGGGCCGGGTGGGAGCGCCCAACCTGGATCGTCCGGATACCCGTGACCGCATCGAGCTCCTCGCTGAAGCGCGCGTTACAGAAGAAGAAGACTCCACCGGACCGGTTTGTTTTGGACCCCGCATCCGGAACGAGCCGTTTCCGGATAAGTTCACCCTACCTAGGGACACCCCAAGTACGACAACAGTATGAAGTCCAAAGATTGGCTGACCAACTATGCTACGTCAGTCGGTATCGCCCATGGGAACAAGGGCACAACTGTGCGCTACGTCCCCCTTATGCTAACTGGGTCGGCAAGGACATGGCTCAATAGCCTTGCGCCCAACAGCATCAACGCCTGGCCAGACTTCGAGAAGGTGTTCGTCTGCAACTTCAATGGCACGTACAAGTGTCCGGGATGCCCACGCGACTTGGCGTTGTGCGTCCAGGGCGACCGCGAGTACCTCGCCAAGTGGACGGAGCTGCGCAACACTTGTGAGGGCATCCTGGAGAGCCAGGCCATCAGTTTCTTCATCGAGGGATGCCGAGAAGGCACCATGCTTTGCCACCGGCTACTATGCGACGAGCCGAAAACCATGGCGAAGCTCATGACGGTAGCGGACCAGTATGCCATGGCGGATGCCGCCATGAAGAAGCCCCTCCGAGTAAATGTTGACGGGCGTCCGACTCCTATGGAGCCGCCTCGTGACCATCTGAGCAATCCGGCTGGAGAAGCCGTATCCTGTAGGCGCCACGGCAATGACAACCGGTTCCACGGGGACCGCCAGGCCGGACAGCAGAAGCCCCGCTACCACGCGCGACATGTCAATGTTGTGGAGGGTGCACCCGACGCACGAGCTAGCGATGCAAGAAGGCAGAAGCCGCGGCTCACCTTCGACCAGATGTTTGACAGCCCGTGCAAGTGGCATAGCGGTCCCTTCAAACCGGCTACTCACACCACCCGGATCTGCAGCTGGACTCGCAAGCTATAAGACCAGGGCAACCAGCAATGTCTGCCCCCGCCCCCTCCTGGTGGACCACCAACACCGGCTAGGGCAGCTGGCAATGATGGTAACGGCGGCAATGGCGGCAACAACAACAACGGCTACCCCCAGCCGCACGCTGCCTACCACATCTTCGAGACAGAGCTGGACGACAAGCACAGCCACAGGCGAAACTCCAAGAAGGTCAATGCCATTGTCTCTCCGGTCCCCCAGTACCTGAACTGGTCGGAAACCCCCATCACCTGGAGCAGAGAAGATCCGCTGGAGCAGCTGCCGACTCCCGGGGGCTACGCCATGGTACTCGACCCCCTCATCGTCTCCAACGAGCGCACCTGCCGCTTCTCGCGCGTCCTCATCGACGGAGGCAGCAGCCTCAACCTCCTCTACCGGTCTTCGCTCGAGAAGCAGGGCATTCGCGAATGCGACCTGCGCTCGACTACCACAACGTTCCATGGCGTACTGCCGGGACCGGCTTGCGCCCCGCTAGGTAAAATCCAGCTGGACGTCATCTTTGGGACCGAGGAGAACTTCCGCCGTGAGCCGATCTGGTTCGAGGTGGTAAACCTGACGAGCTCCTACCATGCTCTCCTCGGGCGCCCCGCCCTCTCTAAATTCATGGCCATCCCCCACTATGCGTACCTCAAGACGAAGATGCCGGGACCCAATGGCATGATCACCGTCGCCGGCTGCTTCAGGCGGTCAATGGAGTGCGCCTCAGCTGGCTCCAAGCTGGCAGATGCCCTCATCATAGCCGAAGAAAAGTGCGTGATCATGCGCAACATGGCCATGGCCCAGCAAGACATGCCGGCTAGTAGCAAGCCGGCTGGAGAAGGAGCTTTCCAGCCGGCAAAGGAGACGAAGAGGATCCTGCTCGACCCCTCCGACACAACCAAGTTCGTCACCATTGGTGCCAACTTGGACAGCAAATAGGAAGGCGCGCTCGTCAACTTCCTTCGTGAGAATCGGGACATCTTCGCATGGTCACCCAAGGACGTGCCAAGTGTACCGAAGGAGTTCGCCGAGCACTCACTTCATGTGAGGACGGATGCCAAGACGGTCAAGCAACGTCTGCGCCGGTTCGTAGAGGAGAAGAGGAAGATTATCGGTGACGAGATCAACCGGCTCCTTGCAGCCGGGTTCATCATGGAAGTGTACCACCCAGATTGGCTGGCGAACCCAGTCCTGGTGTTGAAGAAGAACAAGACCTGGCGCATGTGTATCGACTACACGAGCCTGAACAAGGCGTGCCCGAAAGATCCATTCGCATTGCCCCGTATCGATCAAGTCATCGATTCCACGGCCGGCTGCGATTTGTTGTCTTTTTTAGATTGCTATTCTGGTTACAATCAGATCCGGTTGAACCCGGCTGACTAGATAAAGACATCATTTATCACCCCCTACGAGGCTTTCTGCTATGTAACCATGCCTTTAGGTCTGAAGAATGCAGGCGCTACCTATCAGCGCTACATGCAGAAGTGCTTGCACTCGCAGATCGGCCGAAACATGCACACCTATGTGGACGATGTGGTCATCAAGACCAAGGAGAAGCGCACCCTCCTCGAAGACCTGGGAGAAACATTTGGCAACCTCCGGAGGTACCATATGAAGCTGAACCCAGAGAAATGCGTCTTCGTAGTCCCATCCGGCCAACTACTTGGTTTCCTCGTATCGCAACGAGGGATCGAGGCGAATCCGGAAAAGATTGCGACCATTGAGAGAATGTAGCCGCCCAGGAGCCTGCTCGGAGTCCAAAAGTTCACTGGATGCCTGGCCTCCCTCAGCCGTTTCGTCAGCCGGTTGGGGGAGAAGGCACTCCCGTTGTACCAGCTGATGAAGAAGACGGACAAGTTCTCCTGGACCTCGCAAGCTGACGCCGCCTTTCATGACCTCAAGCGCATGCTATCCACACCACCGGTTCTAGCCACGCCGGCTAGCAAGGAGCTGACGTTGCTCTATATAGCAGCCATCAGCTGGGTCGTCAGTTTTGTCCTGGTGGTGGAGCGCCCTGAGGAAGGCAGGGCTCAGCCGGTTTAGAGGCCTGTCTACTACCTCAGCGAGGTTCTCTCCCTCTCCAAGTAGAACTACCCCCACTACCAGAAGATGTGTTATGGCGTGTACCTGGCATGCAAGAAGCTCAAGCACTACTTCCAGGAGCATCCGATTAAGTTCGTGTGCACGACACCCCTTTCAGAAATCATCGGCAACAAGGACGCCACCGGCCGAGTCGCCAAGTGGGCCATCGAGCTCGCCGCCTACTCCATCCAGTATGAGCCCCGGCTCACGATCAAGTCCCAGGCACTGGCGGACTTCCTCGTCGACTGGCCCGACACCCAATACCTCCCACCAGTTCTGGATTCGGACCATTGGAGGATGCACTTCGACGGATCGAAGATGCTCGGGGGCTTGGGAGCCGGCATCGTGCTCACCTCGCCCAAAGGAGACCGGCTGGAGTATGTCTTGCAGTTCCACTTCAAGGCCTCCAACAACATAGCCGAATACGAGGCACTGGCGCACGGCCTCCGGCTAGCCAGAGAAATCGGTGTCAACCAGATCCTTTGCTTTGGCGATTCAGATCTGGTGGTGCAGCAGGTATCCGGAGAGTGGAACGCCCGCGATGCAAACATGGCTCTCTACCGGTTCCACATACAGAAGCTCAGCGCTTGCTTCGACGGGTGTGAATTCCATCACATCCCTCACACCAACAATGAGGCAGCCGATTCGCTCGCACAAATCGGATCCACCCGACAGGCGATCCCGCCTGGGGTCTCCTTGGAGCACCTGCGCAAGCCCTCCATCAACCCGTCACCCGAGTCGGATTCCATCATATGGGCAGGGAGCGCTCCGGTTGACAAGGCGGTAGATGTAGAGCCAGCAGAGCCTCCAAAGAAGAAGTCATGCGCCAACTCCGGCAAGTCTGTACCCTCTGGCTCACTAGACCCGGGGGCTGCCGACTCATCAAGTGGCTCGGGGGCTGCCGTCTCGGGTACCTCATCTGGACGACCCCCCGACGACCATAAACCAGAGAGTGGAAGCATCCTCACCATCCGGGAGATTCCATCCTGGGCGCAGCCCTTCATGAACTACATCGCCAACGGGGAGCTTCCGGATGATGAGGTGGAGGCCAGGCAAATCCGACGCCGCGCGCACACATACACCATCATCAACAAAGAGCTGTACGAGCGCAGCGTATCCGGCATCTTCCAAAGGTGTGTCGACGTGGACACAGGCTACCGGCTTCTCAAGGACATCTACCAGGGCGAGTGCGGGCACCCCGCTTCGTCAAGGGCGATAGTCGCCAAGGCGTTCCGCCATGGTTTCTATTGGCCCACCGCCGTCAAGGACGCCGAACAGCTAGTCCACGCGTGCAACGGGTGCCAGCGCTTCGGGCAGCTCAGACATATTCCGAGTTCGGTGCTCAAGACCATACCGATCACCTGACCCTTTGCTATTTGGGGCCTCAACATGGTTGGTCCCTTCACACGGGCGCACGCAGGCATGACCCATCTGCTAGTGGCGGTGGACAAATTTACAAAGTGGATCAAGGCCAAGCCCATCCGGAAGCTGGACGGGGCGCCAATCGCCACCTTCTTCACCGACATCATCAACTGGTTCGGCTACCCTAACAGCATCATCACCGACAACGGCACGAACTTCGCCAAGGGGGCCTTCGCCCGGTTCTGCAGCAACAAGGGCATCCGGCTGGACCTTGCCTCCATCGCGCACCCGCAGTCCAATGGGCAAGTTGAAAGGGCAAACGACTTAGTACTAGCCGGCATCAAGCCACGCCTCATCGAGCCTTTGAAGCGGTTGCCCGGATGCTGGATCGAGGAGCTGCTGGCTGTGCTATGGAGCCTCCGCACCACGCCGAATAGATCAACCGGCTACACTCTGTTCTTCCTGGTCTACGGATCAAAAGCCGTCCTCTCCGCGGATATCGAGTTCGACTCTCCGTGCAAGCTCCTATATGATGAAAATGCCAACCAAGAGGCACGAGAAGATGGTGTGGACCTCGTCGAGGAGGCCCGCGAGCTAGCATTGTCCAGATCGGCCTTGTACCAACAACACCTATGCCAGTACCATTCAGGCCGGATCCGCCCTGTCGCGTTCCGTGAGGGCGACCTGGTCCTCTGGCTGGTGCAGGACACGAAGGGCATGCACAAGCTATCACCACCCTAGGAGGGTCCCTTCATCATCAGTCGGGTGCTGCCCAACAACTCCTACTACCTCAATGATGCGCAGCAGCCGCGCAAGAACAAGATGGATAAGTCAGACGAGGAGACCGAGCGTCCCTGGAACGCGGCCTTGCGGCGCCCGTTTTACACCTAGTCACCGGAGTGTGTATGTATCTCGCAAACCCTATGAATAAAAATGCGGACCCCTACGAGATGCTCGGGGATTCCTTGCTAGAAATGTGGATGCATCTGTTTTTCGGTTCAGATTTTCTGGCTTTGGCAACCCCTACCCCGGGGCTTGCGGGCTGGCCTGACCTGCTAAGTCAACAAACCGGCTGAGTAGTGTGCGATGATGTCAGAGGCCCACTCTTCGTCTCAGCTACAGACCGCAACCCGGTTGTCGGGCTAGCAAGAGCAAAAGCCCGAGGCATCCCACATGAAAAACAGGGAGGAGATGCGACAGATCGGGCGTCCCGGCCTCGCAACTAGCTTAAGACAATCCGGCTGCCGAGCCGTTAGTACCGTGCGCAATGTATTGTCAGCTCCCTTCGATTCCGGCTGCAGACCGCAACCCGGCTGCCCGGCAAGGACGTAGCGAAAACAGCAGACCACACGGGAAAACAACTAAGTGTCCAGAAAGGCACAAGCTAGTTTTCAAAAAACAAATCCGCCTTCCGGCTACAGTTTAGCAGACTAACCTATTAATGGGTGAGAATGTATGTGTACGCATATATTTTTGTATGACTACTTGGAGTCGGAATTCAGGAAGAAAAGAAGAAGAAGATTCGAAGTCCTTGCCTTCATCAAGCGCTCCGAATCTCGGGGGCTACACCCATTGGGTGCGCTCGCGCGCCCCCAGTGGAATCTTGTAGTTTCCCGACCGGCTAAGGGCGTTTAGCCGGATATTTGGAGCCCAGGTGAGGGTAAGTGCAGGAGCAAGAGAAGAAGAAGATTCGAAGTACCTGGCTACGCCAGCTACTCTGAATCTCGGGGGCTACACCCAGTGGGTGCGCTTGCGCGCCCCCACTGGAATGTTAGTTCCCCCGGCTGCAGGCGTTTAGCCAACGGAAGCAACTGACTAAGATGCGTCTAGTCGGATGAAGCTAGAGGACTTAAGAAAAGAAAGAAGATTCGAAGTACCTGGCTATGCCAGCTACTCCGAATCTTGGGGGCTACACCCAGTGGGTGCGCTGATGCGCCCCCACTGGAATTGTAGTTCCCCCGGCTAAAGGCGTCCAGCCAAGCGAAGTCAGCCGGCAAATTATTGAAAGGACATGCAAAAAACACAAGTTGAAGGCAAACCAAATTAGTTCAGATTGACATTAAAAGGAAAGGGGAGACGAGGCTCCCTTAAGTTTACCCGGCGCTAGAAGCAGTCAGTACAGACAGACAAGTTTCAAACAAGACAGAATAATAAATACACCCGGCATCCCGGGGTGATAGATAAACGCGGGGCCCTTGCCGTGCAGAGCGCCTTGGCTGGTAGCAGTCTCAGGCGGCGGAGGAGGCACTGCGGTCGATCTGGTTCCGGCGTCGCCATCAGCCAGCTGCGTCGAGGCTTCTGCATCCGGAGTGCCGACGGACTCCGAGTCGGTGAGCACCTTGTCAGGATCCACATAGTCAGCAATCTTGATGGCGGAGGCCCGGAGCTCCGGATGGGCCTAGCGGATGGCGGCAAGGTCGGCGCCGGCGCGGAAACCTCCATCGATCTTCTCGACGCGGGCATCCTTGTACCACGAGAGCATGAGGTCCAAGGCCATCTCAGCTCCGGCTCGCGCCGCCAAGTCTCGCAGCCGGTCCACGGCAGCCAGCACCTCTCCCACCTTCGTGGGTAGCTGCGCCATCGTCTCCGAGATTGGAGCGTCCGGCCACAGGAAGGAGAAGATAGCCTGCGCCGCCTGGCGAAGCATGGCAGCCTCCTCGCCGAGAAGGACGACGAGCTCCTAGGCTGTCGGCTGCGCTCCCGGCCAGTTCTCCTACAGCCGGTTGTAGGCCAGCAGGTCTATGCCGGGATAAAAAGCTGTCAGAAAAAAGAAAGTCAGATCCGGCTACCGGATCCGGAAAGACGGGAAGAGATGGAAACGAGAGCTTACCCTTAGCCATGTGCCCGACTTGCATCAGCTCTTCCACCAAGACCTTCTCCTTCGTCGCCAGCCGCTTGATTTCCTTCTCTTGGTCATTGTTCTGGGCCTCGAGAAGGTTGAAGGCGTCGATCCGGCTGGCGAGCGAGGCATCGCGCTCCTTGACGGTGGCCTCCAGAGCATCCACCTTGGCATGCCAATCCTTGTTCTGCAGCTGCAGCGTGTGTTGGGGATATACTTTCCGGGTATCCTCATAGTTCCTCACTGACCAGGGTGGCCCACTTTGGGTTAGAGCTTTGCTTCACGGATGGCCCAGTCAGGGAGAGAAGAAGGAATCCAATCCGGCTACGGGAAGGCCCAGAAGACTTACCGACTTAGGACCATAATGTTACTTGTAGTTCAAGATGTACTCTTTAACCAACTCTTAGTCGTAGCCGGATAGATCTCTCCTGTAAACCCTAGACCGGATATCTATATAAGCCGTCCTAGGGAGAGCCTTTAGCACAACCCAATACTTTAGACCCTCAACTCGCACAGGTGAAACCCTTGTAACCCATATTCCGGCTCTACCGTATTACTGGATTGCTAGCAGGAGTAGGATCCGTCCAAAGCCGGCGGATTCGAACCTGGGTAAACTTGTGTGCTCACCGTCTCGGAACACCGTACGTCTCACACCCCTCTCTTCCGCACGCCTCGAGGACCCCCTCATGGCGTACTTGTCATCAATCCGAAGATAGTTGGTGCCCACCGTGGGGCAAGTGAGCTTCGGATCTGCGTTCCGAGCGGAATCTGCAAGAATCGGAATCGGCGAGACTATCACCGTCGGTCGCATCCTCTACACCAGCGACGTCCCTCTCATCATTCTTGACGAGACTTGGATTCCGGCTAGGGAGGCCGTGACTGCCTACATAATCATGTCTTTTGGCGAGATCGATGTTTACATCGGTTTCGCTGAACCTGCCCCACCTACCCCAGTGGTGATGATAGAGGCAGAAGAATCTGCTGGGTCCCCTTTGTCCGCGGAAGCGGTAGAGTTCCAGATCTCAAAAAACACTAATCCCACCCAGCCCGCACCAGTTGCGGAGAGAGTGGAGAAATCCGAGCCTGAAGAAGACCTAGCGGTCCAAGTCGAATCTGGAGTGGATCTCCCTAGAGAAGCCGGATCCCAGATCGACCCACCCGTGGAAGTCGAAATTCAGGAGGAACATATCAACGACACTGATTCCGGCTCTGATGACGCCGGGACAGACATGCCTTTATTGAGGTACACACTACGACGTATGATACTGCAAGGCGAAAGCGCGGATGTAATTCTCGAGACCATCAAAAGTTTTGACATGGCCGATCGCGAAAGCCGCAGGTACCTCAGGAAGCATGCATCGCACTTCGTCGGATACGTGGGATCTGGATCCGGCTCTGCCGATGCTGGAGAAAACACCGACTCTGTGTTGGAGGCAATTGGAACAAACGCCGACGTACCCGCATCCTCGGATGAATCGATGACGTCAGCAGATTTCCGAAAGTTCACCGTGGAATATGAAGAGGAGTATAACTCCAAAGCTGCAGAAGAAGGAGAAGCCATGGATGAAGGATCCAGGGAACACTCTCCCAAAGCACAGGATGACATGGGCGGCGGAGATAATCCCGAAGTCCAGATGTCCGAAAGTACCGATCAGAGCTTGACTCTGGGAAACGGACCCAATGCCGTCTTTGCTACTAGCGCTGCCAAGAAGGCAAAGAAGAGGAACAAGAAAAACAAGACCCCGGCAAAAGACCCTCTGGTAGAAGAGGTGATTGCCGAGGAATACGAAGAAGACTCGGATGGAGCACTTATCCCAGAAGAGCCGAAAAAAGAAGAATCGGTGGATGGACACGTGATCACCGAAGGTGCGCGTAAGCTCATCGATGTTGCATTAACCACACCTATCCCTACAACTGCAGAGCTTACTGCTGAAGAGCTGGACGAAAGGGCCCAAGCCCTAGAAGCGCGTCGTCAACAACTCCTAGATGAAGCCAAAAGCATCAAGGAGGAGAAGAAACACATGGAAACTAAGGATTACATGTCTCGGTTGCATTAAAAGACACGGAAGCGTCACACCAATGACGACCAATTCCCACATGTCCGTGCCGTCCTTTTTGGAGATGAGATGGGGAAGCCATGGAAAGATAGCAAAGGATATTGGGTATACCCAACCCCAGTACAGAATACCGTGGCGGCCCGAGAAATTTTATCGGCTAATCTAGGACCGGAGGAGATCCGGTTGGGTATCAAACTACTCAACAAGGGACTGGGGTAGCAAAAGGTCGCCCTGTCCGGAAGTCAAAAACTGGTCTCGGATTCCGACCAATGTCGCACAGATCCGGCATGGGCTGACATAAGACCCCATCGCGTCCGGGAGCAGTATCATCGCCCCGAACACCCGGAAGACAAATATTCAAGAACCGGATCGTCAGGACAGCATCACAGAACTGTGCGTGACTGGAGCAACATCGCCCCAGCAGCCAAAAAAGAGGCCATTGCTGCACTGACTCCGAGGAACCCTCCCCGACGAGAGTCTAACGATTGAAGGGGAGAAGATAAAGAGAAACATCAGGAAGAGGATCGTCAAAAAATGCCACCTCCTAGACATACAAGCCGTCCGGCTGACCCTCATCATAGTGGGAATGACGGACGAAGGAACGACGAAAACCATGCTGGCACGAGCTGGCAGGGGGCTCGTCGTAGTGAAGACCCTCCCCGGAACCAGAATAATGACACTCCGGACGGAGGCCGGCGATCAGCCGGAAACAATTCAGCTGCCCCACCCTCTCCACCAAGCAGTCATGACAACGGCTCCCAAGGGGGACAAGAAGGACGACGTGGCGGAGGAGGTGGTGGCAGAAGCCAAAGTCTGGCTCCAAGGCACCGCAGCCACAGCCGACATTCGGGACGATCTCTATCCCCGAACGACGCAAGGCACATGATCAACTCCAACATAGAGGCGCGGCGCTACGAAAACGATGATATCTATGTGGGCCCAAAGTGCTTTGGACCACGCATCAGAGCTACAAGATTCCGAGAAGGATTTGCCATCTCAAGACATATCCAAGCCAACGACAACATTGCTCGGCCAGATACCTGGCTTCAGGATTTTTTCCAAGCTTGCTGCATCGCTAAAGGCGGAAACAGCCTGGTCGCAACCCGATATCTCCCACTTATGTTGCGGAAGACGGCACGATCATGGCTCAATGAACTTCCGGAGAACACCATCCATAATTGGTATGACATGCAAAGTGCATTCTTTTGGAATTTCGAAGGCACATATCGGAGGCCCTGTATGGTCGGAGACCTACAGCGTTGCACCCAGAAAGCCGAAGAAACTTGCCGGGATTACCTCAGACGATGGATCGACACCAAAAACTCCTGTGAAGGAGTAAACGATCAAACCGCGATTGAAGCTTTCATTGCAGGACTCCCAATTGGTCTACTACGTCACCGCTTGAAGTGTGACAAGGTCACTGACTTGGGGGAGATGATAGAAACAGCGAGCAAATATGCAGATGCTGACGACGATGTAGAGGGATTACTCAATGTCCTAGCTATGCCTCCGTCGGCAAGATAACCAAAGCAACAAGCTGAGAAGCGCAAAAATACCTCGGAAGAGAAACCCAACGCAGAAACAACAATGGTTGCTACTATTTCCGGGTCTGGAGGACGAGGAGGACGTGGCGGAGGCCGCGGGCGTGGCCGTGGGACATCAAGGGTCTAGGGTAGAGGAGACCAGCAACCAGGCAAAACCTACTCTTGGGCCGACATTGCCAATAACCCATGTGTGCATCACCTAGACGCCAATGGGGGCTCGTCCCACACCAACGCTGAGTGTCGTTTCAATGACAACATCAAAAGAGATGACACCGCGGGCTACAAAGCTAAGCGAAAGAAGGGAAAGAAGAATCCCGAAAAAGACAAAGAGACCAAGGAAGATTCCGACATGGAGGAGGCTGATGCTTCAAATCCCAAGTCGGAAGGGATGAAAACTTTTCCCACCAAGAAGGACACTTACGTCACTTTCCTCGGATCTCAACCAGCAAAGGTCAAGAAAGCAGTTCTACACGAACTCAACACAACAGTTCCGGCTGTCCCCCAATACTTGGACTGGTCGGAAGTGGCAATCACATTTGACCACGCTGATCATCCGCCTAAGTTGCACATGCGAGGAAAATACGCCTTAATCGTCAACCCACTTATTGACGGTTATGGTTTCTCCAAGACCCTCATGGACGGTGGCAGCAGCATCAATATTCTCTATGTCGAAATGCTACGCCGGATGAAGATCTCGGAAACCCAGCTGAACCATAGCTCTGTGATCTTTCACGGAGTTGTCCCAGGAAGACAAGCTAATTCCCTAGGAGAGATTACTTTGGATGTCACCTTTGGTACTCCAAAGAACTATCGGACGGAAGCACTTTCCTTCGAAGTGGTCCCGTTTAAGAGCACGTACCACACTATATTCGGACGTCCAGCTTACTGGGCTTTTATGGCTCGTCCGTGTTTCATTTACAATATGATGAAAATTCCAGGTCCCAACGGCGTGATCACCATCAAGGGAGACCCGAAGAAAGCGTGAGAGTGCGAGGATGGAAATGCCACCTTTGCTGAAGCCGTGCTGCACGCCCAGGAGTACCAGGAGATCAAGAAGAGCATAGATCCGTCGCAACGAAGAAGGAGGTGACAAAGCCAAATCCGGAGTTCAAGGCATCAGAAGAGATGAACAAGACGCTATTGAAGGATGATGACCCCTCCAAGGTGACCCAGATAGGCGTAGGCCTAGGTAGCACATAGGAAAGCGTGCTCGTCAAGTTCCTCCAAGCAAATCAAGATATTTCCACATGGCAGCGATCTGACATGACTGGAGCACCTAGGGAACTTGCCGAGCACTCTCTAAATGTAAACCCGAACGCTAAACCCGTCAAACAGTCCCTATGACGTTTTGGCGAAGAAAAGTGTAAGGCAATAGCTAAGGAACTAGCACGACTCGAGTTAGCCGGATTCATAGAAGAGGTCATCCACACTGAGTGGTCGGCCAATCCTGTAATGGTCCCTAAAAAGGACACCACTGATTTAAGGATGTGTGTTGATTATACTGCCTTGAAAAAGGCTTGTCCAAAAGATCCGTTCGCTCTGCCTAGAATTGATCAAGTTATTGATTCTACGGCAGGCTCGGAACTCCTCTGTTTTCTCGACGCATATTCCGGCTATCACCAAATCTGGATGAAGGAATCTGACAAAGTCAAAACTTCATTCATAACCCCTTTCAGAACCTTATGTTTTGTTACGATGCCCTTTGGGCTAAAGAACGCAGGAGCTACGTACCAGCGCACGATGCAGTGTTGCCTCCACGACCAAATCGGACGCAACGTACATGCATACGTGGATGATATTGCGGTGATGTCCAAAAAGAAGGAAACGCTGATTTCCGACTTGGAGGAAACGTTCGCCAATCTACGAAAATACAACATCATGCTTAACCCGAAGAAATGCTTCTTTGGAATACCAGCCAGAAAATTCTTAGGTTTCATCGTGTCTCAAAGAGGCATAGAGGTGAGCCGGGATAAAATCAAGGCTATACTCAATATTTCCAGGCCAACTCGCGTGAAGGACGTACAAAGATTAACTGGTTGCATTGCTGCGGTCTGTCGATTTGTAAGTCGGCTTGCTGAAAGAGCCGCACCATTATACAAACTCCTAAAAAAGACCAAGGATTTTATTTGGACTGACGAAGCTGAAGCTGCACTACAAGACCTGAAGAAAGTACTCTCATCTGCTCCTATCCTTGTAGCGCCGGAACCTCAGGAACCAATGTTGCTCTATCTTGCTGCGACAAATAAGGTTGTTAGTATTGTCATGGTGGTGGAGAGACAAGAGGAAGATCAGGAACACCTGGTGCAGCGTCTGACTTACTTTGTCAGCGAGGTCCCAACAGAATCAAAACAGCGGTATCCGCACTATCAAAAGTTGGCTTACGGTGTTTTTCTAGCATCTCGTAAGTTACGACACTACTTTCAGGAGCATCCAATTACCGTGGTGAGCACAGCTCCCATGAGAGATATAATCAACAACAGTGACGCCACAGGACGCGTCGCCAAATGGGGCATAGAGCTTTCAGCTTTTGATATTGAGTATAAACCTCGGACAGCAATCAAAACCCAGATCCTGGCTGACTTTGTCGCTGATTGGACAGAGATGAAGGAAAACATGGTCCTCCTTGAGTCGGAATATTGGACCCTCTTTTTCGATGGGTCTAAGGCTCGAGGGGGCTCGGGGGCTGGCGTGGTGCTCAAATCACCCCAAGGAGATAAACTTTTATACGTGTTGCAGATCCACTTCACAACGACAAACAATATTGCCGAGTATGAAGCACTGCTGCATGGAATCCGGATTGCTAAGGATATTGGCATCCGACGTTTGATGTGTTATGGAGATTCGGATCTTGTTGCTCAACAAGTGTCGGATATTTGTAATGCAAATAAACACATGGCAGCATATAAAGCTGTCGTGGATGATCTATCTAAATCGTTCGAAGGGTTTGAGGTCCAACATATCCCTCGACCAGAAAATGAGGAAGCAGATGCAATATCTCGGATAGGCTCTGCGTGGAAAGAAGTCCCGGATGGCGCTTTTCTAGAGCACCTCAAAGTTCCCTCAATAAAAGGAGTAGATGAGGAATATCCGACCAAATCCGACTCACCTCTAATAGCAGTTCTGGCTGTAATTCCCAGCTGGACTCAACCCTACCTCGATTATTTGGTAGATGGCAAATTACCTGAAGACGAGGTGCTGAGCCGGCAGATTATCCGACGAGCAAAAGCCTATACTATTGTTAAAGGTGAGCTCCATAAACGGAGTGTGTCTGGGGTTTTTCAGCGCTGCGTATCTCCGGAAGAAGGAGTGGAAATCTTAAGAGAAATCCACGAAGGCGAGTGTGGTCACCACGCTGCAGCCAAATCTTTAGTGGAAAAAGCTTTTAGACACGGATTTTTCTGGCTTACAGCTCAGGCAGATGCCGAACGATTAGTCAAGACGTGCAAAGGCTGCCAAAAGTACGCCAAACAAGCTTGTGTTCTGGCTAATCAGCTGCGAACAATACCTATAACATGGCCCTTTGAGGTCTGGGGGCTTGATATGGTAGGACCATTTAAACGAGCTCCAAGTGGATTTACTCATCTCTTAGTGATGGTGGATAAATTCACAAAATGGATTGAGGCTAAACCTGTCACTAGTTGTGATGTAGCAACAGCCAAAAGATTTGTCGAGGATGTTATAATCTGGTATGGTTATCCACATAGCATTATCACGGACAATGGGAGTAACTTTTCTATGGGAGAATTGGCTGAATTCTGCAACGAGCAAAATATCCGGCTTGACATTGCGTTAGTCGCACATCCACAAGCTAACAGACAAGTCGAAAGAGCAAATGGTTTAATCCTACAAGGCCTGAAACCGAGACTCGAAGCACCACTACGACGTGCTGCAGGGGCTTGGGCAGAGGAATTACCCTCTGTAATATGTAGTTTACGAACAACTCCAAACAGGTCAACAGGATACACCCCTTTCTTCTTGGTCTATGGTGCAGAAGCAGTTCTTCCTAGTGTTTTGATTCACACTTCTCCTAGAGTGGCCGCGTATATTGAAGAGGATGCCGAGGTTTCTCGACAAAATGATCTCGACTTAGTCGAAGAATTTCGCGTCGTTGCTGAAATGAGATCTACAGCCTATCAATAGAAGTTACGCAAGTATCATAGCTAGAGAGTCTGAAATAGATCTTTCAATAAAGGTGATTTGGTTCTCTGGCTTGTGCAACAAAGAAAGCACAAACTTTCCCCAGTATGGGAAGGACCCTTTTTAGTTAGTCGAGTATTGCACAATGGATCGTACTACTTAACTGACATGAGGCCAGTCAAAGAAAGACCTGCTACTAAGAAGAGAAAGAGAGCTGGAGGCAGTACAAATTCGGATGAATTAGACAGACCTTGGAATATTGCTCAGCTACGTCCCTTTTATTCTTAGTTTATCCTTCTTTGTAATCATATATATGTACATGTTCTGTGAGAAATAAAAGTTTTGGTTGCCTCAAGTTTTGCTGAGAAGTTTTTACCATCTTATTTCCGAATGATCATGTCATAGTCGAAAATCCCATAATGCTTAAAAGTACTTTATGCTCATGTTTGTTCTGGTTTAGATTTCCGATTCTAAAATTGCTACCTTCGGGTATAACTCTAAAAGTTTCTAGTCTTTACTTTGGTTATTGTCTGATTGCTGGATGCGGGCATTTTCCGAGTAGTGAATTGTTGGTACTGGAAGCCGGCTTTGTTTCCGAGTTTAAACTGGTTTAGCAATTGAGCTCCGTTGCTTGGCAAAGTTTCCGGCAGAAGGTTTAGCCGGCTCACGAAAGGGACGAGGCGGAAAGCCAGATAAACGATAAGTATAAACGAAAAATACAAGTGCTTATGCAAAACATTTCAGGCACGCAAAAAGTTTAAAAGCCAAAAGTGCTGAATAGATCAAAAGCTTAGCACTAGCAAAATTATAGTAATTCATATTTACATACGCATCATGTTTTTTCAGATAATACAAATGTCTCTGGCAATCTATGATGCAGGAGGAGATGAAGGAGCTGCCGGCTCGCTAGATACGCCGCCTTGGTATCGTTCCGACATGTCTGCATCCGAGGTGGTGCATTCATCGTCGGAAACTTCTGCTGATTCTTCTGGAGAAGGAGGCGGAGTATCCACGCGGGTGAAGAAAGCGGCCTCGTAGCTGGTCAAATCAGCCACGTGACACCCATATCCGGCGCAGGAGTGCATGATGGCTTGAAGGTCTTGCTCCTGGCCGTCTTCATCTACTTTGCAGTACCCTCTCGTCACTTGCCATATTTCCATGTTTCCATGGTGGCTCATGACCATGGTGAGAGCGTTCTGCGCCGCAGTCCGCACGTAGGACATGTTCCAGTCCCGAACAAGTTGTGGCATCTCCTTTGCCTTGTCCCTCACCTGAAAATCCGACATGCTGTGCATATCCGGAATCTTGAGAGCTTCGCCAATGTCCTCAAGGGATAGGCGGAAGTCATGAAGCAGGTCACCGACTTGGGTAAGCCGGTGGGTGCGGGGCTCAGCGAAGGTGGAGTCCGTCAAGTTCAGAGGACCTGTAAACAAAAGACAATTAAAGAAAAATCCAACATCAAGAGAAGTCGAAGGAAAAGACAAGTCAGACAGATGGAACATACCGAAAATGACATCGCCAATTTTGGTCTTTTCCTCCCGAAGACTCTGGAGTTCAGCCCGGAGTGCCTCGGAAAGGTCCCTCTCTCTGCTAAGCTCATTGTTGAGGTCCGAGATTTGTTGATCTTTAGCAGCGATCTTGCGATCACGCTCATCAGTGGCCATGGAGGAGGATTCAAGGATTTGAGCGATGCTCTTTTCATGATCTGCCTTGAGCTGGTCCAGCTCTTGGCGAAGCTCCTTGTTCTCCACCACCAAGGTCTTGAGGTTCTCGGCCTCTTCAATCATGGCGCAGGATTGTTTCACCAGTGCTGTAAGTCAAAAAGAACAACAGTTCAGGAAAAATTCGACATTGAAAAAACAAAGACAAGGTTTGAGTCTCGGAATGTTTACCTTCGGCCTCATCCTTGGCAACCTTAAGTTCAGCATTTTTAAGCCGGAGAGCCTTGATCTCTCTCCGCTTATCACAGACATTCTTGAGCAAATCCTGGTTATAGGAATATACTTTCTGTAAGTCAGAATACCCAAAGTTAGAAAGCTACTAAAGACTCGGGCTAATATTTTTTGTTAATATCAGCATGAGCCTTGGGGGCTACACTAGTTCATTCTTTGGCATCCTAATGAAGCATAAACCCGGATTATATATCCTACTTCATGCTTGGGGGCTAGAGGATATGATATGAAATAAAGGAAAAACAGGAGTTGGAATTCTGACTTACATATTGTTCGCGAGTGAGTTTATCCAAACTCGCATTCACCTCAACGGCAACCTTCTCATCGAGAGTCAGAGGGTCACATGAGTAGTTTGAAGCTCCCCGGACCTGATCCTCTCGTTGCGAAGAAGCACTTGTTCAAGAAGATTGGAGTGCTTGACGTCCTCTGCTTCTTACGCTTCTTCTTTGGCAGATAAAGTACTTTTCTCCAGGCATTGCCTGGCGAGCCGTGGGATTTCTTCAGCAGATTTCCAGGACAGGCCAAACTTGGCAAGTTCCGGATTGCTGATAAGGTTTTCGGCGAAGGTTTCTGCCGAGGGATCATTACCCAAAGAGGGTTCACCCTTATCTAGATCTAACTCACCCATGGTGACGTGAGTTTGCGATTCAAGGATCGCAGGCTCCGTGGAAGGAGCTTGATCTTCTACGACAGCCGGAGAAGGAATTATCACCGGCGTTGCGGAAGGTTGAGGAGCAGGAGTCGGAGGAGTCACGGTAGGAGAAGCTATGGTAAGCTTCGTCTGTCGTAGGGGATTCGAAGAAATCCCCTTCCCCTTGCCCTTGATGAGATGTTTAGCTCTGAGAATGTGATAAAGCCAGAAACATTACATCTCAGAAGGAAATTCGAATAAAGTACAAAGGCGGAAGTTGTGATTGAAATATACCTCTTCACGACGAGCACCTCCCTTGTGCCAACGGCCACTGTCGAAGCTTTGCGCTTCTTGAGCGCAGCATCCGGCAATGGCACCACTTCTGTCTCCTGAGAAAACTCAGGAGGATATCCTTCGAGCGGAGCAAATTCCGGCTCGGGGAGGTCAGCAAGCTGAAAAGAAGAAAACATATCAGTATTGCAGTATAACTCAAAGATTGAAACACATAAAAAGGTGTACTGATAGAAGCTTACCGGCACTACGGGGTTTTCCGCCGTATGCATATCTAGAGAAACCTCCGGGATCCTCCTCTCGATCCGTTCCCTGATCAGCCACTTAATCTGGCTTATATAGCCCTGCGTGGTGTAGGCTTTGGGGCTGATGTGGAGGGAGTCTTCCTTGGACGACGTGATGGAGTGCATCAGTCGATCTCCGTGGTACTGAAGGGGCTGGATCCGGCGTGAGACCTAGCATTGGACCAAGTCGGATCCCTTCAGTCCCTTGTGTTTGATCAGATATTCGATCCGCCTCTTAGCGAGGATCAGATCTTCAGAGAGAGCCGGAGCAGCCTCGTCCCAAGACAGTTGGGCCGTGGAAGCTCCGTCAACAAAAGCCGGCAAAGCAGTAGCTTTGTCGGGAGCCGGAATATCCCTATGGTAAAAGAACGTGGCTGGCCATTGTTTGACCGAGTCACTAACTAGGATTTTGGGATATGCGCGCTCGCGTCTAAGCGAAAAGCTAATGGTACCGGTGATATAAGGAACACCGGCCGTAATAGAGTTTCTCCGGACATGAAAATAGTACCGGAATAGAGTCAAACTCGGCCTAATGCCGAGAAAGCCCTCACACAAAGAAGCGTAAGTGCTCATCTCTAAGAGAGAGTTGGGAGGAAGATGATGGATTTGAACTCCAAAATGATCAATCACCTCGGAGAAGAACTCCGAGGGAGGAAACGACAAACCTCTGTCGAAGTGGGTGCCGAAGTGGACCCGCTCGCCGGCGCGCGGGTTGGGGATGGTTTCCTCGAAGCTGCTCCGCTAGTCGCCGGCGTGATGACCCACAAGTATAGGGGGTGTATCGCAGTATTTTCGATAGGTAAGAGTGTCGAACCCAACGAGGAGCAGAAGGTGCTGGCTAGTGGTATGGATCAGGAATTCTCTGCAAATACTTAGCAAATGGATTTTTAGGGGTTTTCGATAAAGCAAGTAAACAAAGTACGAGTAAATAAAAGACAGTAGGAAGAAATGCAGCAGGTGGCCCAATCCTTTATGCAGCAAAGGACAAGCCAGTTGTATTTCTATAGATGACCAAACGTTCTCGAGGACACATGGGAAGACTGTCAAGTGCTTTCGCTTCATATAGTCGATTAATCTTCTCTAGCTTGCTAAGTGTTGTGTGGGTGAACCTGTGCTAATGTACCGTCCCATCCAAGACTTAATACATACTTGTGATTAAACCCCCTTACAAATATCCGTAAGTACAAGAAAGTAATTAAGGTAGAAACCTAACCACAGCTTTAAACTCTAAGACCCTTACGTCCCTTGTGCAATGGTTTCCTAACGGGGGTTCAGGTTTCTGTCACTCCGGCAACCCCTACGATTAGTAGCCAAATACACAATGCATTCCCCTAGGCCCATATAGGTGAAGTGTCATGTAGTCGACGTTCACATGACACCACTAGAAGGAGTACACCACAACTTAAATAACAATCTATTGAATCTTTCTCAACGCAACTCCACTACTAACAACAAGACTTCTCGCATGTCCTCAAGAACAAAACGAACTACTCACAAGACATCATATGGATCATGATCAGAGATGGAATAATGATGTATAACAATATGAACATAAACAATAATTCAATGGTTCACTCAATAGCATCAACTACAAAGAGTAATCAACACCGGGAAACTTTCCCCTATGAACTATAGCAAGATTCAACGCAATTGTTACAGCAATATGGAGATGGTGATGAGGGTGCTGATGGTGATGATGGTGGTGGTGATGATGATGATCCCGATGAAGTCCAGCTTGATGGTGGTGTTGATGGCGACAATCTCCCCTCTCTGGGAAGGAATTCCCCCGGCAGAAATCTGTCTGCCGGAGATATCTTTCTCTCTCGGTGTTTTCTGCCCTGCAGAGGCGGCGGAATCTTTCTGTGGTCGCTCCCCGAGTCTTAGGGTTTCGGGAGGAAGATATACGCCAGAGGGGAGAGGCTGGAGTGGGCCAGGGTGGCCACACCACTCCCTGGCGCGGCCTAGGCCTGCCCGCGCCATGGGGTGGTGTGGGCCCCCTGTGGCCCACCTCCGCTCCATCTTCTGGCATCTTGAGTCTTCTGGAAAAATAGAATTTTCCGTATATTTTCCCGAATTTTCTGATCTTCGCGATTTTTGCCTCCAAACAGCACCTTTTCCATCAGAATCCTGACTGCAGCGGTCCATGCTCCAAAAGTCACCAACCATGCAAAAACAGATGAAATAACATAAGTATCACCTCTCAATACGAAATATATCAATGAATAATAGTGAATTAAGACATAGAATAGTGATGCAAAATGGACGTATCAACTCCCCCCAAGCTTAGACTTCGCTTGTCCCCAAGCGAAACTGAGCTCAATAAACATGACCTCAAGTTTATGGAGTGAAGAGTCAATAAAAGAATACGGACAAGAAGCATCACATTCATCAAATACATAGATCATAATAGAAGACAACTCACTAATATACAACTCAACTTGCAATGAGTAAAGGAAACACAATAAAGATACATAAAGTGAATCATAATTGGTTAATGGCAAACTTAGCTCTTGGTCGAAGAATAGTTGATAATTTTCTAGAGTTCACAAATAGCTGGTTTTTCAACGAAAGCTTTCAAGGTAGTAAACATCAAGATAAGAGCAATGTGCAAAACAAGGAACATAAGAAACATGAATGCATAAATCATCGTATGAATGAATGAAACACATCAACTCAAAATACTTGCCAAGATAGAAGGGAATAGGTTTACTGACTCAACTACAAAGCAAAAGAAAGGGCCCTTCAAAGAGGGAAGCAGGGATTACAAGTCTCATAAAGAGCTCCCAAAAATTATGATACTTACTAGCTTTCAGCTCTTATTGCCCCTATCATAGGCATCTTTAGGTGATTAAGGTTAAAGTGACACAACTAAGAGGATATGCTTGACAAGTTATAAGTTGAAATCTCATGCCCCTTACTTATGAGTACCGATCCTCATGCTACTCAACTTCAGTCACGAGCAAGCTCTTGTCATTGTAAATACATGCGTATCATCGAGAACCGCCAACGGGGTACCAATTGCACATGACACAGGAGCTATCCCATAATTAAAATGACAAGGCAAGCAGACAGTGAGCATCTCAGCGATCTTTTTATTTGCTATTTGCATAGGTTTTTATTGAGGATGCTTCGTAGAATGCTCACTATAGTTATGCTGCAAGTTTCCACCATGATTAGGCATGGCTTAGGCTAGCGGCCCAGGCGTTTCTCTAACACACATATAAACTCCATGATCTTACAAGTTCCACTTTTATTTCACACCGCTGGGATCCATAAGCAAAAGAACATGATATCAACTAGGTACAAGTACCAATGAAGTGTTGAAAGCGGTCCCCATGATACATGGTTTGGCTAACTTCAACTCATAAAGCGCAAGCATATACGCAACAAAGAAGGACCCAATGGTTCAAGTTTATTAAATGCAAGAAAGTAAAGTGTGCCATCAAGTTCGTGAGAGCTTTAATCACTAATTTCACATAACAAGTTTAATTTGGGAGGTAGATAAAACAAGAATTTACTTGGAATAGCAATAATGCTACTAGGTAGGTATGGTGGACACAAATGGCGAAGGTTTTGGTTTAAAGGAGGCGGATGCACGAGAAGAATTTCCTCTCAGTACAGGTTTTTGGCTAGCAAGGCTGGGTAGCAAGTATAAGAGTTGAAGGAAACAAACAAACATACAAATGGTAAAGACAAACATGCAATCTTCCTTGGAAGCACAAAAGATCTTAACTAGAGAAAACTAGACTTATGAGTAAATCAAGAAAGAAAGATGATGAAATTATTTCCCTCTAGAGTACTTCTATCTTTTTATTTTCAACGGCAAAAAGGGTGTTGCTACAGACCGAGCCAGGTTTGCCAAAACCAACTGAATTAACTCAATGATCCCAAAGTGCTACCAATACTAACAACAAGATCAATCATATAACCACGAATTGAAAACTATCATAAGCTATGCAAAAGAGTGAATGATAGAACTTCTCATTAGTACTCCATAATGGAAACTCACACCAAGGGATACAAATCTAACGAGAGAGGGGACACTTCCATAATGCAAACCATACTACAAAATAACTCCTCTATTCATGATATGACTCTACTAACAAGGTAAAAAGATAGAAGATAGTGATATGATACCGCGGCACTCCCCCAAGCTTGGAACAAACCAAGGGGATGCCAAACCTGATGACGAATTACTCCTTAGGTGGTGGTGGTATCTTCTCATCTTCGTCCATCTTCCAGGGTAAAGGCTTCCCATCAACAAAGGACATCGTGGTTTCCAACATCCTGAAACTTGCAGCAGCACTTATGCGTTTAAATCTAGCCTCATACTCACAGTTTTGATTTTGAATGTCATAGAACTGTGCTTGCAGTTCGTTGGTTGTTTGGCGGAGTGAAAAGACTTCATCTTTGAGTTCAGAAGTCTCCTTTTGGTGCTCGGCGATGAGTTCGGAACAAATCTTGTGGATGATGTCCACTTCGCGCTCCGCCATCTTCCAGATTTCCTTCACCTTTAGGGCCTTGAACCTCCTTAATACGGACCTCCCCACCTTCGAGCAACAACTCCTTGGGATGAATCTTCAATTCTCTCATATATGGGTTGATGATATCTTCTAAGGGATCTCCCTTGGATGTTCTAGGGGAAGACATTGTGGCTCCAAATCTGAGATTACACCTGGCAGAAATAGATCCAAACAAAAACACAACGAAAACACGATATACGAACCTCGAAAGATCCGGGGGGTTATATATTACGAAGTTTCATATCAAAAGGAAGGTACTGGGAGAAAACGGGTCGGAGACGGAGTCCTGGGTGGCCTCACCACCTGGTGGCACAGCCAGGGGTGGGCCCGCACCATGGGGTGGTGTGGGCCACCCTGGCTCTGGTTCCGTCCCTTTTTTGCTTCATAGCTTTTCTTATTGAATGAAAACTGCAAAAATATAGTTGGATTGTATTTTCGTGGAACTTTTCTTACCAGAACTGTTACCTAGTTGGAAACGGACTCTGCAGGTCTCTGAATTTGGTATTGAGTGGATCCTTCCGGAGTCATCACTTGAATATCATCGATATCTTCATCTTCATATACTTATTACTTGAGTCATAAAACCTTTCTCTTCCTTGTTACACCATTATCTCCACTTCCTAGAAATTTCTTTCACACAAAACTTCACACAGTTCTTATTAGCAACATTAGTATAAGTGAAGTGATAAAACCTTTTGAGTCCAACTTCGACTGAAAACCATCAAAACAAAAGTTACTGTAGCAACTCCTTTCGAAAACCCAAAAATAATTCAAAAAGGAAATCGAATAAAGAAGCAAATTCAAGATTGGCAAAATCTGTCAAAACAGACCAGCAGGTAAAGATCAATTTTTTTGAAAATCTTCTGTTGCTCAAATCAAAAAGTTCAAAACTAACGAAAGTTAAATAACAACCTGGGGCAGAATCACAAAACATTACAGCTCAATCCGATATACAGAGATCTCTCACGAATTTTTACGGTGAAGCACAAAAATCTGTTTCGGGACAGAAACTTCCCCAAATCTTACTGCTCTCTCATTAGAGGTTGATCTTGACACAAAAACCAAACAAAACGGATAAGGAGTGGTTATTACCGAAGTAATAACTTCCAAGACTCAAAGAAACAAAAACAAACTGAAAGAAAAAACAAATTGGGTTGTCTCCCATAAAGCTCTTTCTTTATAGCCATTAAGATGGGAATGATAATTTTGAAGAAGCTCTCATAGGGATATGATTTGAAGTGAAAGAGAGCATTAAGAAGCAAAAACACAAGCCCATTTAAGTCTAACCCACTTCCTATGCAAGGGAATTTTGTAAACAAACAAGTTATTGGAACCAAAGGCAACTTGCATAAGAAGGCAAAAGAAGTGCAACATAAAAACTTTCAGCATAAAACGAGGAAACTTGATATTGTTGAGATGCACAAGAACACTTTTCCCTCTCTCATAATAGCTTTCAGTATCATGCATAAACTTAACAATATAGCTATCACAAGGACTATCATAGCAATGATCACTTATTCTAACAGAAAACACAAGAATACTAGCTCTCATAACACTACTATGCAAAACAATATTAGAGGTATCCTTACAAAGGATAGTGTGTCCCTCTTTTTCATATTTAGCAACAAAGTCTTTCACATTTGCTACAATAGGTTCATCAATCATTTGTTTATCAGGTTCAGCAGCCCTACTCATACTTTCATTAACCATACTAGCTATCATAGAATGCTCCTTTACCTTAACTAGGAAAGGCATTTTCTCAATATAAGGTTTAGGTAAAACATGACTAGCAGTATAAACTTCAGTATTTCTTGCAGGAACACTCTTAGCAATATCTTTATAAGGTTCATGATACTTATTCCACTTCTTTTTAGGCACTTCAATATATGAAGCAAATGCCTTAAAATAAGAAGCAATAGCTTGAGAGTCTAGACCATAAGCATTTTTAATATTTTAAAAGTCATCAGTTCCCATAAAAGATTCAATGCATTCATAATCATATTTTATACCTGAATTTCTACCTTTGTCATTTTCCCAAGCTTTGGCATTGTCTAGAATACGGTCTAGAAGGTCCCATTTAACTTCTTCTTCCATGCGAGTGAATGATCCAGCACAAGAAGCGTCCAATAAATCCTTGTCATGTAGAGGGAGCCTTGCATAAAAGTTATTGATAATAATATTGTTGGGGAGCTCATGAATGGGACATTTGAGCATTAGTAACTTCAATCTCCCCCAATCTTGAGAAGTACTCTCTCCATCAAGAGGCCAAAAGTTGCATATTTGATTCCGATCTTTATGAATTTCACTAGGAGGATAAAACTTTGAATAAAAGAGAGGCACTATTTCCTCCCATTCCAGAGCTTGACCATTCTTCAGCAGCTTATACCATTCCTCAGCTCTTCCTTTTAGTGATAATGAGAATAACTTCTTCTTAACTTGATCTGTAGTAATACCTGCACACTTGAACAACCCGCATAATTCGTGTATAAAGACAAAATGATCACCGGGATGGACAGTTCCATCCCCAACATAGTAGTTATCCATAACACGATCAATAATTCTTGTAGGTATTTTGAAAACATCTTTCTCAGCAGGTGGTGGCTTATCTACTACCTTAGCAGTGGTAGTAGCATTACCAAATAAGAAACTCAGCGAGTTATCCATAACGAAAATAAAGCAAAGAGCAGAAGTAAACAATACTCACAGTAGAAGTTTCCTTTACCAGTTCCACTCTCCAATAGCGCTTCACTCCCCGGCAACGGTGCCAGAAAATAGTATTGATGACCCACAAGTATAGGGGGTGTATCGCAGTATTTTCGATAAGTAAGAGTGTCGAACCCAACGAGGAGCAGAAGGTGCTGGCTAGTGGTATGGATCAGGAATTCTCTGCAAATACTTAGCAAACGGATTTTTAGAGGTTTTCGATAAAGCAAGTAAACAAAGTACGAGTAAATAAAAGACAGTAGGAATAAATGCAGCAAGTGGCCCAATCCTTTATGCAGCAAAGGACAAGCCAGTTGTATTTCTATAGATGACCAAACGTTCTCGAGGACACATGGGAAGATTGTCAAGTGCTTTCGCTTCATATAGTCGATTAATCTTCTCTAGCTTGCTAAGTGTTGTGTGGGTGAACCTGTGCTAATGTACCGTCCCTTCCAAGACTTAATACATACTTGTGATTAAACCCCCTTGCAAACATCCGTAAGTACAAGAAAGTAATTAAGGTAGAAACCTAACCACAGCTTTAAACTCTAAGACCCTTACGTCCCTTGTGCAATGGTTTCCTAACGGGGGTTCAGGTTTCTATCACTTCGGCAACCCCTACGATTAGTAGCCAAATACACAATGCATTCCCCTAGGCCCATATAGGTGAAGTGTCATGTAGTCGACGTTCACATGACACCACTAGAAGAAGTACACCACAACTTAAATAACAATCTATTGAATCTTTCTCAACGCAACTCCACTACTAACAACAAGACTTCTCCCATGTCCTCAAGAAAAAAACGAACTACTCACAAGACATCATATGGATCATGATCAGAGATGGAATAATGATGTATAACAATCTGAACATAAACAATAATTCAATGGTTCACTCAATAGCATCAACTACAAAGAGTAATCAACACCGGGAAAGTTTCCCCTATGAACTATAGCAAGATTCAACGCAATTGTTACAGCAATATGGAGATGGTGATGAGGGTGCTGATGGTGATGATGGTGGTGGTGATGATGATGATGATCCCGATGAAGTCCAGCTTGATGGTGGTGTTGATGGCGACGATCTCCCCTCTCCAGGAAGGAATTCCCCCGGCAGAAATCTGTCTGCCGGAGAGATCTTTCTCTCTCGATGTTTTCCGCCCCGCAGAGGCGGGCGGAATCTTTCTGTGGATGCTCCCCGAGTCTTAGGGTTTCGGGAGGAAGATATACGCCAGAGGGGAGAGGCTGGAGTGGGCTAGGGTGGCCACACCACTCCCTGGCGCGGCCTAGGCCTGCCCGCGCCATGGGGTGGTGTGGGCCCCCTATGGCCCACCTCCACTCCATCTTCTGGCATCTTGAGTCTTCTAGAAAAATAGAAATTTCCGTATATTTTCCCGGATTTTCTGATCTTCGCGAATTTTGCCTCCAAACAGCACCTTTTCCGTCAGAATCCTGACTGCAGCGGTCCATGCTCCAAAAGTCATCAACCATGCAAAAACAGATGAAATAACATAAGTATCACCTCTCAATACGAAATATATCAATGAATAATAGTGAATTAAGACATAGAATAGTGATGCAAAATGGACGTATCATGACACGGAGGAGCCCTTCCTTCTCCATGTTCTGGAGCTTCTCGTCGTCGAGGACGCAGGGGATCCAGAGCGCACGGAAGCTTTCTTTCTCCGCCACCGCTTCCGTCGCCACCGTCGTCGCCGCTGCCGCCAAGCCGGAGGAGGAAGAAGAATCCATTTCTCTGGTGGGCAGATAACCTAGAACAGGCGGCGCTGGGAGTTTCTTGGGGGAGGAACGGAGGAGCTCTATGCGCAGAGAGATTGGGAGGAGAGGAAAAGGCAAAGGACTGGTGAAAGGAGAAGGAGAAAATCCTAACCCCTTATATCCACCTAACTCCGCCAAGATTCGTGCAAATGCTACAGTGTAACCGCCACGCGTCGTGGAAGGAACTGGGAAGGACCCACGCGATGATTACGTCGCCTTGATCTCCGCGCACGCATTGAAACGGTGCCTCGGTTCCACTAACCACGGACCCACCAATGGTCGTGCTGACAGAATGCCTATCAGATGACGTGACTTGACCATGACTTGTGTCAGATGGCGTTAGAGACCAAGTTCCGACTTAGTTTGAAATCAAGCTGGAAAATCCGAGTAACCTGTTGATAGGTCCGACTTATTTTTTAAACCCGGATTGTATTTTTTGTTGTGAAGTTTCAGGAACCCTTCTAGATTCTGCAAGCCAAAGATCAAGCTAGACGATGATGAATCCGACTTTGGATCTTGGAGGCCTCCGGGGGCTGCTGTTGGGGATATACTTTTCGTGTATCCTCACAATTCCTCACTGACCAGGGTGGCCCACTTCGGGTTAGAGCTTTGCTTCACGGGCGGCCTAGTCAGGGAGAGAAGACGGAATCCAATCCAGCTACAGGAAGGCCCAGAAGACTTACCGACTTAGGCCCGTAGCCGGATAGATCGCTCATGTAAACCCTAGGCCGGATATCTATATAAGTCATCCTAGGGAGAGCCTTTAGCACAACCCAATACTTTAGAGCCTCAACTCGCACAGGCGAAACCCTTGTAACCCATATTCCGGCTCTGCCGTATTACTGGATTGCTAGCAGGAGTAGGATCCGTCCAAAGCCGGCGGATTCGAACCTGGGTAAACTTGTGTGCTCACCGTCCCGGAACACCATACGTCTCACACCCCTCTCTTCCTCATGCCTCGAGGACCCCCTCATGGCGTACTTGTCATCAATCCGACGACAGCGTGGAGTTGGACTTGCTCAGCCGGTCGTTCGCCTTCTTCAAGCGATCGATCTCCCGCTGAGCGCACACAAGGATAGCTGTGACAAAGCCGGCTATCATCAAAAAAAGGATGACTCCGGATGAAGCAAACTTACTCTGGGAGGTTCCGTTGGCAACATCAAGCTTCTGCTGCAAGGACCGGTTCCCGCCGGCTGCGGCCTCGAGCAGTTGGATCTCCTTCACCGCCAGTTCGAGGGTGGCGGCGAGATCCGTCAGCGAGGCAGCGGAGGAGGCGTCGTCATCCACGGCATTGGCAGCCAGCGACTCCTTCGCCGCGACCACCGCCGTCTTCCATTCCTCCCCCGGCTCGTCCTCGGAGTTGTCGTCACCGACAACTATGAGCTCTTTGCCGGTGGCCGCCCTCCGCGTCCCCGCAGAAGAGCCGTCCCTGCTCTGCGAGGTGGCCACAACCGTTTCCGGCTAGACCATCGTGGCTGGCCGAGGACCCCCCGCCCCGGCTGACCCAGCCGGTTCAGCTCGAGGCAGTGGCGGAGGTAGTGCCTCGGAGGAAGGAGGGGCGGAGGCAGACGTGGGCGGCGCATGGGGCGGCGATCCAGTCGGTGCTCGCGTAGGGCTCGTGGCCCCAAAGGAGACCAATGTGCTGAAATGACAGAAGGAAAGAAAAAGAGAAAGAAGCAAATGAGCCAAAGACAAACGAAAGAAGCAGAAGATAGTAAAGGCGTCCGGAGAAGGACTTACCCCTGTACCACCGGGGGCGGCCCTTTCTTCCGGCCAAGACGGCTTGCGGGAAGGGCGCCGGTCTGGCTCCTCTTAGGAGCCGGCTCCTCCGCGGTAGGCCAGCTGGCGCTGGAACAGCTGGAGCCACTCCCGCCAGCGCCGGTCCGGCTGGAGTCGCCGTCTGTCGCGCGCCGCCATGACGGCTCGGGAGCCGGCGCGGCCTCTTCCTCCTCGTCGACCTCTGCGTGGGGATCAGCGGCCGGCTCGTCGTTCCGGCTAGGGAATACGTCCCCATCCCCGCCCGACTCCTCGCCAGACCAGCGAGCGCGCGGCTCGGGCAAGTCAGGCGTGAAGGTCTAAAGCGGGGTCTCGCCTCCTCACAAAGGATGCAAGGGAAGATCTGCCAAAGACAAAAGATTAGTCGGATAAAAGGGACAAGACAACACAAAAGAAATTCCGGCTAGAAGGACCTACCTCGGGCAAACGGTTGTCACGGCTATAAGGAGCCAGCTCGAAGGTCCAGCCTTTCGACAACCGCTCCTTGGTGATGGTCCACACCCACTCCTTCAGATTGTGGGAGCGGGGGTCGAGGCGAGACAGCCGGGTCAGGTCCAGCCGGCCGGAGTAGAAGCACATCTTGTGCGCTCGCTGCTGCAGCGGCATCATCAACCTAGACATCCAACTAAGGGTGATGTCCATGCCGGTTAGACTGGCGGTGACGAGGGCGTGCATGCGTTTCAGCATCGCATCCGACTCCGTCTTCTCGCAGTAGACCTTCAGGTCCCACTGCTGCCGACTGGACTCCACGTCCTGGAACGCCGGAAGGTTGATCCGGTCGACGTCGGTGAGGTTGCGCACGTAGAAGTACGACTGCTGCCACAGCCGTACCGTGTCGTGCAGCCGGAACTTGGGGTAGCCGGCCTACGTGCGAGAGTAGATGGAGGCGCCGCTGCAGATGACCAGCGACCCCTTCGTGAACTGGACCTGTGGCCGGACTCGGAAGAGCCGGCAGAAGAGCCCGAGATCCAGCTGGATCCCAAGGTAGCCTTCACAGAAGGCCACAAAATGTGCCAGCATGCCGATGGCGTTGGCACCGACATGGTGGAGGCGGAAGTCAAAGAAGGCGAGGAAGGTGCGGAAGAACGGGTGTACCGGCAGCGCGAACCCGCAGGCCAGGTGCGAGAGGAATATCACCCGCTCCTCCGCCGGATGCGGTGACACCTCCCCCGCCGGCGCGAGCCGCACCTCCACTTCCTCCTCTGACGACAGGACGTGGGTGACGTGGTACTTTTGGATGTGGTCCTCCATGACAGAGGAGCCACACCACGCTCCACGCTCGGTGGCCATTTCCGGTTCGCTGAGGGACGCAGCGGCGGATGAGTGGCGGTGGCCCGTACCGCCGACGATGACAAACAGGCGGCACGGCGGGCTACATTAGCGATGATGGCAAAGCGTGGAAGGCAGGAGCGGAAAGGAGAGGAAGGCAACTGGGAGCAGGGGGAAGCGAAGGAGGGAACTGCCCTTCCCAGGCGCCCCTTTAAAGGCCCGGAAGGGCAACCGTCCACGGCGCCACACGACATTCATCGAGGCGATCCCCACCCCAACCGCCGCCCCAGATCCCGTGTGCAGACGCGGGGTGCACAGAAGATCCCAGAGCAAGAACCGAAGCGCCAGGCAGCAGTTTCCCGAGGCGACGTGCGATGGGACGTTCCACTGCTCACCGCAGAGCAATGATGGCGCTTGCGCGCGTGGCCGACGTCAGCACCGACGTCACGAGTAGCGCAACCACCAGGCGTAGCCGGCCAAAAATTCAAAACGAAGAAGGAGCATGTGCACATTTCACCTAAGGGCGAAATCCACAAGCGCTCGGGGGCTAGTGTCGGGAGGATGACCCTCGGATACCCCAACCAGACAAGAAATATGGCAGTCGGATCGTGTCCGGCTGACTAAGCGTAGCCAGACAAGGCAAGTCGATCCGGCTACCGTGAGGTAGCCGGAGCGGCGATAAGCAGCCGGCTATAGCAGCATAGCCAGAACCAATCAAGAGGACAGGGCGACGTGCAGAGCAGTGCGCGGTATGCCCTGTACAACGACAAGACTGGCAACTACTCGGCCATACCGAAGACTTTGCAGGGATGACGCAGGAACAATGGCATGATGCTGACGACAGGCTCGCATGGCATTCACTGTGCCCACGACAGCCATACCGCTCGTACTCTGATGTGACATGGTTGTACCAGATACTGTAGATGACCAGCCGGCTGGGACCCACCTGTGGGGGCCACCAGTCGGACTGGCCAGTGAGACCGTTGCCTCTCTGCCTATGTAAGGAGAGGCAAGGCCTTAGTAGAAAGGGTTGGTCTGAGTGCATTTAAGGCAGTAGCTAGAGAATACAGCTCGAGGAGCACTTGTAGCTCGTATATCGTTCATAGTCAGATCGGCAGGAGTAGGAGTTTTACCTCACCACGAGGGCTCCGAACCTGGGTACTTCTTGCGTCCAAGTACGCTTGCTTGTATCCGATCCTGCCTGCGGACGCCGTCGATAGCTTCCCTGCTAGTCCCCACACCTCTATCTAACCTTCTTAGGTACTGCCGTTCCCAACACAACGACATGAACGCTGCAACGAACATCACAAAACCAAAGAAGAACATAAAATATTTTTGGTGTTTTTGATTTTTAAAGGCAAGAACGAAAAGGAAAAATCAAGCAAAGCGAAATCTTTTTGGGTTTTTGGAATAATTAAAGACAAAGCTAAAAGAAAGAAGCAAACCAAAGCTAAAAGACAAAGAAGCAAACAAAGAGAAATAATGAAAATATTTTTGGTCTTTTTGTGTTTTGGAAAGCAAAAGTAAAGGAAGAACAAAAACTAAAAAGAGAACGAAACATGGATATACAAAGTACCGACTAAACATGATATATTGATGAGTGTGATGTCGGTGTATCTCCCCCCAATCTTAGGCTTTTGGCCTAAGTGGGTATCAATCCCAAGCTGGCCAGGACGGAGCACCTCCATAATATGGCAAGGAAGTGCCTTCATCCTGATATGAACTCGAGGACGCGCCAGCATAGTGTGCAGAGTAGTCGTAAGAGGGCACCTCCCCCTGGTGCTGCCCGTGGAAACCAAGCAAGCGGAGCTGCTCGTCCACCTCCTCCTTGGAACGCGACCATGGCATCCTGCAAATACTGAACAAAGTGGATTGTGGCAAAGGAATCTCCCTCTCGTCTCCGTCAGTAAACAACATCCTGTAAACTAAATTCTCGGTACTAGAGTCAGTAGTAACAAAATGATGTGTTTTCATAGCAGCAAGATCAAGCCTTTGTGGTGTCAACACAATGTCATTAGGATCAATAGAAAGTTCTAAGGCAGCAATCATGTGTGAGGCAATAATACCCTCGTAAATGGGTCCTCTAGCAGCTAAGCGACGGGTAATGAGAGACCCTAGATTATACTTGGTATCATTATTAAGTGCAGGAGCAAGAAAAGCTAAATGATAGTTAGAAATATTACTAGTGTTCTCCCTACCAAGAATGCTAGTGGCAAGATAATAAGAAAAATATCTAATAGCTGGGAGTTGAATGTTCCTTATCTTCCCACGTTAAGTTGTGCGGTCATCGTCATTTGTCACACTTCAGTAGAGCACCAGCAAATCAGCGGGTCGACCTTGTATCTTCTTCACTATTCTAGTCGTGCCTATACCTATAATGCTGCAAAATCTTTCCAATGGCATGGTAATAGGCATACTATAAATTTTGAACGAAATAGTTGATCGATAAGGGGTGTTGGTGAAAACAAAACTTTCAACGAAAGTTTTGGTGAGCACGGAATATTGCTCACTCTCATCTTCCATGTAAGTGGTTAGACCAACCCTCTGAACCAGTAGTAAGAAATCATCGAGGATCCCTGCAGCTTGCAAAAAAGTAAAACAAGGGAAGGTAGATGGGTGAGTATCTCCCTCATCTCCTTCATTGCCAAAGAGTGGTGCAATAAGATCTTCATTATATGATGGCCTAAATTGAGAAGCTGACCTCGAAGGCCTTGCCCTCCTAGGTGTGTCCCTCTCAAATATTTCTCCAAAAGTGTGGTCGTTCATCTTTGATATTCTGAAATTTAAACATCCATTATACAAGTGATTGCAAAGTGATTACATAATGAAATGAACTACTTATAGAGACTTATAAGAGGCCTAAACATGTATCAAAACAATTTCTCTAAGCATTGAACAAGCTCACATAACATGTCACCTACAGTATCAAAATACTCAAGATATAATTCACTAAACACAAATCTACTTCGACAAGCGGAGGAGTCACATACCGGAGACCAAATGCTCCAAATTTCAGCAGCAAAGATGGGCTGAACAAGGAGATCGAAAAATCACGAGCAAGAACGCGAGTTTGAGCAATGAACTGGTGTTTTCTTAGGAGAGAGAAAGAAGTGGCAAGTGAGAGAGTAAGTGGAGGGCCAAGGGTGGCCCACATCATGGCTAGGCGTGCCCGTGGTGTGGTCGCGCCACCAGGTGGTGTGCCTGCCTGGTGGGCCCCCGCTAGGTCATTCTAGGCACTTCTCTGCCCCCTTTTCACATAAAAATTTAATACGAATTTTCTAGAATTTTTCGAGACACTTTATTTTTTAGCAATTTTTAGGTATTGATGAATAATTTCTGGCAGAAAGATGCTTTTAGAATGATGCAAATAACAAAATGAAACTAAAACTTCAGAAGTTCTAAGACACTCTAATATGCAAGCAACTAGCAATAGAAAAGTAGACTAAGTGAAAACAAAAATTAAAAAGGATAAAATAAAAGTAAGCAAAGATAATCATGGTGACGACATTGCTTTGTTCATTAAAATCCCTGTGTTAACAAGGTTGATTAGGTCTTGTTACCAAAACAATTTTATAGGAAACAAAACTTTGTATTTCACTAAATGATTATGTTACCTCAACCTTGATAGCAATGGTCCCAATCATAATAGTTTCATATTTTTATCTTGGTATGGGACGATATATTTCTCCAACTCGAATGCCCTCAATATTTTCAATTGAATTTAAGCTATAATTCCCATCAATCTTCTTAGGGAAATAGACAGTATGCTCCTTGTCACTAACATTAAAAGTTACCTTTCCTTGATTGCAATTAATAACAACTCCTGCAGTATTAAGAAAAGGTCTCCCAAGAATAATAGACATATTGTCATCTTCAGGCATTTCAAGCACAACAAAGTCAGCTAATATCAAGCAATTATGAGCCACTTGAACAGGTACATCCTCACATATATCAACATGAATAGTAGTAGATTTATCAGCCATTTGCAAAGATATATCAGTTGGTGTTAATTTTTCCAATTGAAGTTTCTTATAAAGAGAAAAAGGCATAACACTAACTCCTGCTCCCAAATCACACAAAGCGGTTCTAACATAACTATTTTTAATAAAGCGTGGAATAGTTGGAATCCCTGGGTCTCCAAGTTTCTTTGGAACCTTACCATTAAAGGAATAATTAGCAAGCAAAGTAGAAATTTCCTCATTGGGGATCTTCCTTTTATTAGAGACAATATGCTTCATATACTTTGAATAAGGTGGTAATTTAATAGCATTAGCCAAAGGGATTTGCAAAAATAAAGGTTTCATCCACTCGCAAAACTTATTATAGTGTTCGTCTTCCTTTGACTTGTGTTTCTTATTAGGGAAAGGCATAGGTTTTTGGACCCAAGGTTCTCTTTCACTACCATGTTTCTTAGCAACAAAATTTTCTTTAGTGTATTTAGTATTTTTATTGTGCCTTTCAGGTTCTTGTTCAACTTTTTCTTTATCAGGAGCATCATTTTCCTCATTACCACTTTCAGTTTCAGCATTAGAGACAGATATACTATTAGGATCTTTAGCAGGTTCAGAAGACTCTACAATAGTTTTATGTTTCTTTTTCCTTTTCTTAGGAGAAGTACCACTATTTTCAATTTGTTGAGAATCTTGCTCAATTCTTTTAGGATGCCCCTCAGGATATAGAGGATCCTGAGTGGCAACACCACTTCTAGTTCTAATTTCATAAGCATGTTTTTCTTTAGCAGCATTCACTAACAAATCTTTTTGTACTTTAATAAGCTGATCAATTTGAGTTTGAACCATTTGGAAATGTTTAACAAGCATTTTAACATCATTAGAGGTTCTTTCCACAATATCCCTTAACTCAATAATAGCTCTAGAGTTTTCCATTAGATGATTTTGCACCCTTTTATTAAAATTATCTTGCTTAACAATAAAAACATCAAATTCTTCTAAGCATTGATCAGGAGGTTTAGAATAAGGAATATCACCTTCATCAAAATGTTGGAGAGAGTGTACCTCAATAGTGGATGAGTGGGAGATTGACTTACATTATTCTTCTATAGGAGCTAAGTACTTCACGTCTTCAGCTTTAATACCCTTCTCTTTAAGATATTTCTTAGCTTCCTTCATCACTTCATCATTTAGTTCAATAAATACCCTATTCTTTGGTGTTGGTGTTGGCTCAGGCACAGTTAACTCAGGTGTAGTTGTCTCAAGCGTAGTTGGCTCAGGTGGAGTCCAGTCATCATAATTCTTGCTTATTTTAGCCATTAATTCCTCAGCTTCCTTGGGAGTTCTATTCCTGAAAACACAATCAGCATAACTATCCAGGTATGTCCTAGATTCTTCAGTTAGTCCATTATAATATATATCAAGGTGCTCATTTTTAGGTAATGGACATCTAGCCTATGCATGAATCAAAGCACAAAACCTTGCCCATGATTCAGGCAATATCTCTTTTTCTCCCTGTTTAAAATCAAAAAGTTCCTACAAAATGGCATGTCTAGCACTAGAAGGGAAATATTTCTGAAGGAAGGTACTAATCAAGCAATCAGCGATATCAATAGATCTAGGAGGTAAATTATTAAACCAAGCCTTAGCTTCTCCTTTCAGTGAAAAAGGGAAAATTTTAGCAACAAAGTAGGTGCGCATGGTAGAAAGCTCAGTCATATGTGCTACAACACTTTCATTTTCAGTACCACAAAAAGGTTCTTTCTCAACAATGGTTATGTAAGATAAATCAAGAGAGAAATCATAATCCTTATCTTTAATGTTTATGGGAGATGTAGCAAACTTATCATTAGGGGATGACTTGGGTTTTATAGTACCCCTCTCAAGGAGACTCTTACTAGCACTCCTACCATGAGTGTTTTGACATTCTTTAATAAATTCATCATTCATTTTTATACATCTGTCTTCAATATCATAGCTCTCTATAGACTCAGGTGAACTAACAGGTGTAGTAGTGTCTTCATTAAGAGTTTCATATTTCCAACTATAGTTCTAGAAATGGTAGCATCTAGGAAAGGACCTAATGAACCACTCTTATCAAGCATAGTAGAAGCAGCATCATAAGTATCAGAAGGTTCAAATTCAACAGTAGTAGCATTAGTGTAGCATGTGTATGTGGTGGTGTAAGGAGCTTACTCATCATAGATGGTGAATCAAGAGCAACAGAGGTGTTGAGAACCGTACCTCTCCTTGTAGTGGATGGTAATATAGGAACCTTTCCATCATGAGACTTACCCATGATGAATGGATGGCAGCGAACAATAGTGATTCCAAGTGAACTTGATAAATAGAGATATGCTCCTCGGCAACGGCGCCAGAAAATAGTCTTGATGACCCACAAGTATAGGGGGTGTATCACAGTATTTTCGAGGGAAGTGAAACCCAATTTATTGATTCGACACAAGGGGAGCCAAAGAATATTTATAAGCCTTAACAACTGAGTTGTCAATTCAGCTGCACCTGGAAACAGTCTTGCTCACCGCAGTTTATCAGTAGCAATAGTTTTATAATAGCAATAACAAAGTAATAGAAGTAGTAAAAGTAAAGACAGTAGTAACAATTGCAGTAAACAGTAGGATTAAAGCGTGGTAGGCATAGGGATGATGGACGAGCATTGCATGGACAAGACAATTCATATCGCAATCAAGTCATAGGGCATTTGCAGATAAATAAGGTAAAGCATCCAAATACTAGATAATCATAGGCATGTGTTCCATATATAGTCATACATGCTCGCAATGAGAACTTGCACAACATATTTTGTCCTACCAGCCCGTTTGCAGCGGGGCCTTAAGGGAACTACTGGCAATTAAGGTGCTCCTTTTAATAGAGCACCGGAGCAAAACATTAACACTCCATGAACACATGTGATCCTCGCATCAAAACCATCCCCTTTGGTTATCCCGATTATTGTCACTTCGGGGCCTTTGGTTCCGGACAACAATATGTGTATACAACTTGCAGGTAAGATCATAAAAAATACTATCATCATGAATCAATAACATGTTCAGGTCTGAAATCATGGCACTCGGGCCCTAGTGACAAGCATTAAGCATAACAAGTTACAACAAAGTCAAAAATCACTAATAATAGATACTAGGCACCATGCCCTGACAATCTGATGCCATTATATGAACGATCTCATCCAATCCCTACCATCCCCATAGCCTACAATGGGGGATTACTCACTCATGGATGGGGGAATCGTGGATGGTCGATGTAGAAGCGATGGTGATGATGATGGCGATGATCTACTCCAATTTCCCGTCCCGCCAGGGTGCCAGAACGGAGTTTTTGGTTCTGATTCGCGGAATCTGGTGGTGGCGGCGTAGCGGAACTCTTTCTGGAAAAACGTCGAACCCCCCTTGGTTTTTAGGTCAAGAGGCATCTTATAGGCGAACAGGGAGGCCGAGGGGGTGACCGAGACGGCCACACCACCCCTAGGCGTGGCCTGGGCTGGCCCGCGCGGCCAGGTGGTGTGGGCCCCTTGTGGCCCTCCTCTATCTTGTCTTCTGGATCCGTGAATCTTCTGGTAAAATAGGATTTTTGGCATATTTTTCGGGATTTTTCCTGATAGTTGATTTTCTGCACAAAAACTAGACACCAAGATAATTCTGCTGAAAACAGCGTCAGTCCGCGTTAGTTGTATCCAAATCACACAAGTTTAGAGGAGAAACAATAGCAAAAGTGTCGGGAAAGTAGATAAGTTTTGGACGTATCAGGAGTACACACATATTTTTTCCTGTAAAGTAGGAGATTTCATGTTTAGATACTTATGTGTTCTTCGTCATTATAAGAGATTGTGTAGTCTAGATTGGAAACCAACTCAGGAGAAAATGGAGAATAAAGAAACTTGCTTGAAAGGCAACTTGCTTTCTATGGGAGGTCGAATCACACTTACATAAATTTGATTGAGTAATATACCTAGTTTGATGATGGATTTCTTTAGAATGCCTAAAGGAGTAATGAAACATGTAGACTTCTTTACAACTTGAGTAATATGGCGGGAAAAAGAAAGGTTAATTTTTTTTTACCCAAAGATCAAGGTGGCCTGGGGGTTACTAATTTAATTTATAAAAATATTAGTCTTTTGCGTAAGTGGCTATGGATATTAGAGGATTAATCTGGTGATCGGCAAAGATTACTCAAGGCCAAGTACCTAAAAACATGGAGTTTGACTTCGCATAGAAAATATACTACTTGTTCTCATTTTTGTCTCGTTTAATGGAGTGAAACACATTGTTAGAGATGTTTTGAAATAATGATTAGATATGGTGATAAGACAAGGTTATAGGATGATGTTTGGGTAGGAGACAAATATTTGTGCTCTATTTTTCTTATGCTTTATAATTTAACCTTTGTGAAATATATTAATGTGGCTAATTTTTTTGCTCAAGATTTTGATTACATTAGGTTTATAAGATCTTTGTATGGTGAAAATTAGATATGTGGAACAGGATGTTAGATTCATGTAGTCGAGTGAATCTAGGAGCTTTTCTCTGAAATATTTTGCCCTTATTTATCTATTAGAAGATCCTCTTGCCATACAAATTGAGCCGGAAGATGATAATTCCCTTGAAAATCAAAGATTTTATTTGGCTAATGGTGAACTATAGAGTTTTAACTAAACATAATCTGGCTAAGAAGAGTTGGAAAGGAAATATCTTATGTAAGTTTTGTGTCTAATTTATAGACTACCCCTTCTTAAATATAGCTAGAGTATTGTATGTTTACACGACTTGCTTACAAGGATAGCTATAATTAGTGAAAAAACTGAAAGTTTACACGACTTTGCCGGAACTGGTTTCCCTGTTTTTTTTGGAAGGGACAGAACTATTACTATAGTTAGTGCAACCAGTTTGATGTGGATTTTTTTGTAAAACAAGAAATGAGGCTTTTTAAAAGAAAATTCCTAATGAACCAACTAATGTGATATTTTTTTATGTCGGTCAATGGATGACTGGAACTCTCTTCAGAAAGGAAGGGTTCTTAGACTGAGTAAGGTGGCGTATGATGTCTTTTTGGACGACATGTCTAGGGCCTAGGACAAGGATAATATGTGATGATTGAAGCTTCTGAATAATTGTGACCACACTATGTTAACAGTGTGGATGTCCCCACCTTGTTTCCATCAAGATAAGGAAGAAGAAAATATGTACTCCTCTATTGGTTCCTGTATTTTTTTTAAACTACTAGATATCCAAGTGTTTGCATGTCTTCCTAGCAATTGTTTTTTCTTCTTTTCATCTTTTGTCAGTGTCCATTATTGACGCGAATGTGGGCGAGATGTTATGGTGAAACAAAAACAAGACTCCAGTTTCATAAATAGGGAGCATATAGCCCCTTTTTATAAAAAAACAGATAGGCTATCACATTGAGTTATGGTAAATTTTATTACAACTTTGAAGATTAACAAAGTTGAGATGCTGGACCACCAATTATGTTGCATATAAAGTGTACTCATCGCTTACCCTTTTTAAGTGTACATATATATCCTTGCTTTTTAGATAAGCATGTATCCTTGTAAGCAAGGCGGCACATCCTTATGGCCATGTTTGGTCGTGTGGCACATGCTTCTAAAAGCAAAACAACCTATTTTGTTACAGTTTGGCCCACATTTCAGCTTGGCCTGCTAAAGATTGCTTGTATTCGGTCCTTATTAGAGAGTTGTCCCAATCTAGATTTGGATTGTCCTTCACTACGTCACTAACATCGGGTTTTGGCACTTATAGACGCCAAAGAACACGCCTAGCCACGCTCGCATTGGCGCGGCAAAAAAACCCGCTAGAGATAACCGCGTCGGGTAAGTGCAACGATAACCCCTTTTGGCTCGGCACAACGTCATCTGCCACCCTAGCGCTTCCGCGGTGCGACGGAGGATTCGCCTCGGTACAAAATACACTGCGGAGACTTTACTGGCATGAAATAGACGCACTATTTCACCGTGTTTGGTACACTTTTCCAGCTGCACAAATGTTAATTACACTTAGTACAAATGAAATAATCTGGGCGTGGTTGATTTGGATCATATGTTAGATTATATTAAGATATTAAATTCCGTTGATAAAACAATATTACATTAATTAAATACATTATCTGATTATGAGATTTTAGAATCTCTTTTGCTACAGACCTAATCCCCTCCATCCCTTATGTTAATTACAGTTAGTACAAACACAATCACCTGGGCGTGTTCATGGCTTTCTTAACGAGGCGCCCATCTGTATCTATGACGTGGTTCTGACCGTCGTCATCTTCGCGGTATGCGTGGATGACCTCGCCGTCTAGCCTCCATTATCACCGTGCCATGCGCTGATGACCTCGTCGACAATCAGCGCACTGGGCTTGGTGAGTATGTTCTGGTTGGCCTTATAGTCGCAAAGAAAGAGAAGTGAATGATGGATTAGAAAAGGAGAATGAAGAAATCAGCTAAACCCAATTTGAAGAAGGGGTAGAGAACATGTGCATGGTTAGTCGACTCCGCTCCGAATTGAGCAGATCGGGCAACATGATAGACTTTAGACCGCTTGGGCATATCTTTTTTCGGAGTGGACATAGGGAGAGATCTGATGAGATCTAGGGTTTGGAGTGTAAGGAGGGAGAGCCCTGATGATATCCAGGGTTCGGAGTGGAAAGAGAGAGAGATCTTGAGATATAGGGTTAGCTGTGGAGTGCGGCAGCGTGGAGGAAGAGGATGTGGTCCTCAATTATATAGCAACGTGCCTTGGTGGATGTGAATATGGTTAGTTTTATGGGTTCTATAGGCCTCCCTTGCGGAAAGGCCATGTTGTGGGCCAATAGGTAGAGAACACAGAAAAAACTTATTTTTATTATTCGGTGTGCAAACAAAGAACACATCAGGAAACACTTCACAAATCTTAATTACATCCTTAATTATTTGGTCTACAAAACGAAGTCGTAGGAAAAAAAACTTCTTTTCATTATTCGGTGTACAAAACGGAAAACATAGCATGAAATAGTTCACAAATCTTAGAAAGAAGTCCACTTAACCCCCCCTAAGTATTGGGTTTGGGATGCTAACCCCCCACAAGTTTAGATTGGAGCACTTAACCCCCCTACGAGGAGCCTCGTAGTACGGAAAGAGCCACCTCAAGGCACGCCTCCGCGTCGGCGCAGAGCCTAATAATTGGTATTTGATACATAGGGGGGTTAAGTGCCCCAATATAAACTTGTGGGGGGTTAGCGTCCCAAACCCAATACTTAGGGGGTTAAGTGGACTTCTTTCCAAATCTTAACTACACTTCACAAATCTTAACTACTACCTTAATTTATAAAACGACAAATACAACAGGAAACACTTCACAAATCTTAACTAATACCTTAACTATTCAGTACAATCAAAACAAAAAACAATAGGAACCACATCAAACGTCTTTATTAGCCAGTTCCTCTAGATTCTCCTGAACCTGCGCTAGCACATCGGCTAAAGCTGAGTAGGACGACTTAATTGCGTTTATCTTATCTCACCCTTCATGCCTTCCTTCTTCCAGATTTTGCTGGAATTTTTGGTCGACCACCTCTAATTTCTTAGGCTAGGCAAGCCTCCACATCACCAGCAATGCATGAGAAAGATCTGACGAGTGCGATTCATCAATCCATTCGACCATGCTGCATTTAGGTGATTTCTAGTGGTAACCCATAAACTTGCGGCTGATGTCCACGCCCTCATATGCCACGAACCGATTTGGGAACAACCCTTAATCCAATTGCCACCACGTCTCATCTATGTAGTTGCAGTGCTCATTATGGATCCACTTAGGCACTTTATCGTCATGCGAAGAATCGCCCTAGTTGTCCCTAATCGAGATCGATCGAATAATCCAACAACAATCGCTATGGATGTTGAAAACAAAGAGAGTAGGATAACATACAATGTCACCGCCGCACTCAAGCTGTGCATCACCGTGTTTTCAAGCTGACGCTAGCACCGACCGCTACAGTCGTTGCCCCGTCAAACGATTCAAATGTTCATCGCGCGAGATAGGGGTCTACGCTGCATGGACAATGATGATTGGGTCGGTACATGTGTGTGAGTGGTAGTGGACGGTGATATAAATAATTGATAGGGAGACAACTGCTCGTGGTGGGACACACAAGTCATAGATACAGGCTTGACTAGTGAGCTCTGCCCAAGCGACTTGAGATGATCATGGCGCAAAATTAAATGCCTCTATTCCTTTGGCGCGACATTACAGGTCGTCGTTATTGTGTGTAATCTACCGCGGCACTCCGATATGTCGCCATCGTGTCTGCCGAGACGTAAAAGTGACCCCCGTGGAAAAATGGTGCCGTCACTGCTCGTTGGCCGTATAACCAAATTTTGCAGATACTTTTTACTTGTGCCGCTCAAAAAAGGTGCCAGCCACGGTGATTTTTTAGTGCTTTCTTATAGGTCTCAACTTGGTTGAATCGTTTTTCCTTTTCCTTTTAAAGTTATTACCTTGTTTTTTCCTTTTCTTTGCTGCGTATACCCTTTTAACCACTATATTTGTAAAGCAATGTTGTATATTCTCGACCTCATAGTTCTAGATTCTCAATAGATTTTTCTTAGTTAAATCAGATTTCTATTAGTTTTATAAACGAATAGTTTTTTCTATATAGATCGAATGTCCATGATTTAATCACTTGAACGATCAAATGGTCACAAAGCGGCTGACGTTTCCCCAAAATCAGCCGACTGATTCCTAGCACTTGCATTTTTTGTGGCATACGATGTTTTGACTTAAGCGTAAATTTTCTTACCACGGGTTGGGCTACACCATGTAGTATCTACAGTTAGATCCTGCTTTTAGATGCGTGTTTTGTGTTCAGCATTGTACCCCATGATGAACTAATTCACACTTGGCATGTACCTGTTGAGAATAAGAGCAATTTACCAAGAGAATTGACCAAAATAAACGGTATATAAAGCATGAACAGAATAATAGAAATTAAACTAATCATGTGATTTAATGACTAAAGACTAAAAAAACATCTAAGAGGATTTCAAAACATATAACTTGAGATAAGATCTGGACAAGATAACGACCTACAACAAGCCATAGAAAACAACATATTATTTGACCAAGATAAACAAGATGGTATACAACACAACACAGGAACCGTCCATGTTGACTCTAGCTATGTCGTTGAGGAAGGGGTTGTTGATGTCGGGGAAGAAGTCATCGTTAGGGAAGATGTCAACGTTATCGCTATCCGTGAAGGAGTCCGTGATGAAGTCAGTAGTCGCTCCCAAAAAACCTTATCGCCCTTCAATGATATGAATATACCATACAAATTCGTTATGTATGAATGATGGATGAGATTCCATGGATAGAGAGCCAGTTCTAATAGACTTATGGAGCGTTCCCATTCGCGTGCATCCAACAGGAATTAGACCCGCAAATTTACCAATTATGAAGAATAAGAGGATCCATGGAAAATATATGCAATGAATAAACCGAAGATAGCTACACTTACAGAATAAGTTGCATTAGTAATAAATTCATATGAATTTATAGAAGAATTAGAACTTTCCTAGGTAAAGTTTATTGAGGGAGTTGCCCACTTTGATAATATAGTTAACCCCCATATTCCATTATCCTCGCTCCATCATCAAAAGAGATTCCTATGAATCAAATGGGAAAGATCCTGTAGGTAGTGCAATGCTCTGTAACTGGAGGTGCAAAGGTGTTGTGTGTGTATAGGGAGAGGAGTGATATCTCTCTTTTATAGGCACAAGTAGGCAGCCGAATAGTCGTGTCGGGAGATGAAATGAACAGGCATCGGTTGAAGCCAAACAACCTCCACTAAGCTCGAATTAATTCTCCATTGAGCGCGTGTCATGATGAGGCGTGGCATGGCGAGGCGGCGGAGGAGGAGGAGCTCGCGTATATGTATATCTCCTTCTCATCCTTTTTACCAAGTGATGGAAGAGTCCCCTTATAAGGTGGTGAAACTTTCCTTCAATTAGCAATATAGGACTAAGCATTTATCTCGCCTCTTACTATGCATGAATTGGACACATGGGCCTCTAAGATTTTCAGAAATTATTGAAATGGAAATATGTGCCGGACCATTTAGGCAAAAATTCCAACAAACACCAAGTATTATTTTCGGGCGACATTGTCTCATTTAATTTTTTAAAAATAGTCGATGGAAAAGAAGATCAAAATCAATACGACCGTCATGGAGCACGATCAAGTCGAGGACACATGCACAACTTGGCTATCAATAAAATAAGCAAAATGATAAAATAAACTGAAGTAGTACAGTGCTAGACCTCTGGACCTGCAGGCCGAAACTGAATATAGCACATGGCCCATTTAACAAAGGCAGCCTGTGGATTTTAGCGAAGCTTTCAGTTGTTTAAGAGTGTCCAAGGGAGCAGATATACGCCGCTTCGAGGCGACGCGAGGCGCGCGCCGCCTGAAGGCGCGGGGCAAGTGGGCCGGCCCACGTGACATTATTTTCTTTTTTATGCTTTCTTTTTCTGTTTTTTTTTGTATTTTTATCCTAATTCAAAACATTCTCTATAATTATGATTTAAGAACTCTGAATGTTTTTGAATATACGTGAAGGTTTTTTTAATATCATGAACAAATTTTTAAAAAATAATTCAAAAACCATGAATAAAAATTTGAAAATTATGAACCAATTCCGAAAATTATGAATTAATTTTCGAAAAAATCATTAACAATTTTAGAAAATCGTAAACCAATTTCAAAAATCATGAACCCAAAAATTAAAAACATGAACAAAAATTCAAAAATCACAAACCCAATTCAAAAAATCATGAACCAAAATTCGGAAAAAGTAATATTTTTCAAAAAATAATGAACATCTTGGAAAAATGATGTTTCTAAAAACGTAAACAAAAAACCGAAAAAGAAAACAGAAAAAGAAACAGAAAAAGGAAAACAGAAAAAAGAAAACAAAAATGTAAATAAAAAAGCCTATCCTCGCGAATTGGGCCAGCCCAACAGGGCCTCCGCCTTGTGCAGAGCTAGCCACCCGCGCCGGCTGCAGGTGGCAAATAGCTTTTCCGGTGTCTAACCAGGACCCGCTATGTATCGCTTTTTTTTTTAGCATTACCCGCTATGTTTCGCTTGAGGCGAGTTCTATGGCTAGACTCGCCCACGGCCCACGCAAGTAGCTGCCGCTGAATGGTCCACGAGAAGAAAATCCAGTTTGAATTCCGCTGGACGGCCCGGGCGTAGCTACTTTTCTATTCGTCGCGGTGTGTGCTTGTTGTGTTTGATTTTCTTCTTTCTCTTGTTAATCGGCGGCAGTTTTTTATAAGCAACCATATTTTTTTTTCATCCGGAAAAAATCGGAGAACTTGAGAAGTACTTTTGGTACCGTGAAAATTCTATAAATTTGAATCCGTGAACGAACCTGTTTTAACCTCGTGTACAAAAATGTCCAAACCCCATGAATTTCCTTTGAAATGTGAATGTTTGTGAATCTGTGAACATTCTATTTTTTCCGAATCCCTGAACATGTTTTGAACTTCATTAACATTTTTTGGACCCGTGAACAAATTTTTTAAACCCTCCTTTTTTTTACACGTGAACATTCTATGTTTCGAATTCGCGAACATTCGTTGAACTCCGTGAACATTCTTTTAACGCGGTGAATGAATTTTTTCAAACCCTGTGAATTTCTCATTACCCGTGAACATTTCCCTTAACCTCACGAATATTGTTTCAAAACATGAACATAATCTTCCTTTGAAAAGTTCAGATTTATAAATTGTTCCCTAGGTAAAAAAATCAGATTCTTTAAATGTTCATGATTTAAAAATGTTCAGTTTTGAAAACTAATAATGATTTTAATAATGTTAAAATTTTAAAATTAGCCACCAGAAAAGTTCATGATTTTAAAACAATTCAGCTGTTAAAATTGTTTACCCAGAAAAGAAAAAAAGAAACAAAAAAAACACGAAAAGAGCAAAAAAAAAGGGAAAGAAAAAAGAAAAAAATGAGGATTAAGTGAGGAGAGGCTCTCTCTCGCTCGTAGTTAAGGGGATTGGCGCGTGCTCTTAGACCTGCAGCAATTTGGGCTTAGAAAGAAACACTAGCTAACAGCCTACCACCAAATGCGATACAGATTAGAAGAAGAGTACTAGGCCCACAAGATAGTCCAGCCCAATAAGAAAAACTCTAGGGTAACCTAATAATTAATATACAACTCACATTAAGCGATACATAACATCAATAACTCCCCTAAAAAAGAATAATCTCAATCTATGATCCATAAACCCTAGATCTCTAATTTATAGGATATGAAGCCACTATCATAACAAGATTTTTAAAAGGAGTCTAGTGGCACAAATGCCATGTCATACGACATTGCATTCAGTGGGCAATTGTTGGTCAAAGGCTTGTCTTAATGAAGTAAATATAACTTACTTTTGGAAATTCTGGGAGTTTTTTTTCTTTATATGATTAAGAATCATAGCCAAAGCTTTTTTTCTTGAACATGCCTGGGTCAATCTAGAAATTTCATTCCCGACAGTGGGTAAAAGTTACAAGGATAACCTTAGGAAAAACAAAATTACAACATGGTCCTTGTTTTTTCCAAAAATGACTCTAGAAGACAACTGGAAAAGAAATTGAGCCCTTCTCCCCCCGTTGATGCATCTGCACATGACAACGACGGCTATCGAGAACACAGTCGGGGACGAAACCACTAGGGGCCTGGTTGACCGTGATGATGTGGTGAGGCTAATGAAGATCCTTCAATGTGAATCCTCCTGTGGAGGAAGAATATCCATCGGAGAAAAGGCTCTGAGATGCGGAGTGGCCTCTTTGGCCGCACGAAGCAGCAGCGCAACTCGTGGTTAGTCTCGATGAACTTCGCCAATTGAAGCTTCAAAACTGACCTCGAAAACTGCAGATCTACACGTCTCCCATCTATGCCCGCCACCATTGCGACCAGGAACGAGAATAACATGACAAATCTTAGCTCCCTCGAGCTTATTGGGAGGAAGCACATAACATCATACAAACTACTAGAACAAAATCTAGACTATCCAGCATAGAGGGTTGGCTTCCTCTCCCTGATCACCTCTTGCCGGCGAGGCCGCCGGACACTAGAGAGAGAGAGAGGAGCTAGAGGGGGCCTAACGACTCTTAACGAGAAGGTTCGGGAGAGAAGGTTGGCTCCTGATTGATGCATTAGAAACAATGAAAATGTCCATACAATGTTAATACAACCGATCGAATTTATGGCGCTGGGCAACTAGCAAATAGCTTGTCCTCGAATAGAGCTTGGACTAGTCATAATGTGAGTAACATATGTAGTAACAAACAACTATATGTAGTGCTAACTAAGCATTTTGGTGACATGACATGTCACTAAATGTTAAAAGTGAGTTGTGATGACTAATTAATTCATCCGTCCTGATTTAAGGGGCACATATAGCAAATCTCTGGACCCTAGATTTACTCTGGTTAGGGGCTAATTTAGCTCTCCATCAGCGCTAATTTCTCGTGTAAAGGAGATGAGAAAATTGTGCTATATTTTTGTTGCATGCATTGGTGGAGATCTAATCTCCCGGATTTCTCTAGCCTTCTCGTTCTTCCCTCTGCAACTTCCCTGCATTTTTATGTGTAAGTTTTCCTCCGCGCAAGCTTTCCTTCGCGAACCCCAAAAAATTTGCTCTGAAAATTCTCACGTCTATCTACTTCATGCTAAAATCTAGATTCCGAGCGGAAATCTAGCATCAATCTTGTCCTTTCAATATTCATGGCGATTGGGAGACGAACAGAACGATTGATGGCTCTAAAATATAACCATCTATGTCCATATTTAAACTGGATATTATTCATATTTTTGATAAAATATCTCTCTAAACCCTGCCACTAATGCCTAATAATCAAAGGGTATGCAATCCTTTCTTTCTATTTTTCCCTGCGCAGATAATAACATTTGATGATGTGAATCACTACATTAAAGTCAAAGATACGAGATTTCCAACAACCCGAAGAAACCAGGAGCCGTGGAGAGGAGGCAGACGCTTTAACGACCAACTATACGACCAGAATAAAATTCCGGCTGTATAGTTCCGGCCGTATAGTTGCCATCGACACCGCTAGCTCAAACAGAACAACTTTCGTGAAGGGACCCCTATATAAAGAGGCTTCGGGCGACATGAAAAGGGCCACTCTAGAGACCATCAGCCACCTCTAGATCCTTATCAAGAGGAGCAGCCATCAGCCCAGTTTGCTACATACCAAGACTTCCAAGAACTTGGAGGGACTGTGGTATGCATAGCCTCTGTTTGAACCTCCAAGGAACAACTAGTAATTTATCAACTCAATTTGCAAACTGGAGTAACGAATTTTTCTCGCCACCACAATGATTTGAAGGGCTTGCTGATGGCTCAGTGTCAACGCCAGGAAAATGCTGGTGCGATGTTGATGTAGAGCTCGTTGGGAACCCCAAGAAGAAGGTATGATGAGCACAGCAACAAGTTTCCCTCAGTTACGAAACTAAGGTTTAATCAAACCAGTAGGAGCAAGGAAACACCCTAAAGGTGTTGGTAGATGAGCCTTGGCAGGGCGCACTACCGGTGCTAGTAGCAACGCGGAGACCTACACAAAACAACCACAGAACTTTGTCCCCAACTTGCGATGAGATTGTCAATCTCACCGTGTTTTGCGGAAAACAAAGGATTAAACGTATCGAATGGAAAGAAGTAATAGTTTGCAGAAAGTAAACACAAAGCAGTATACAGTTTATAGATTGTATGTAAAAGAAAAGGACCAGGATCCATAGTTCACTAGAGGTGGCTCTCCTTTAGATAGATAACATGCCGGGTGAACAAATTACAGGGGGCAATTGACAATATCGAGAAAGCAATACATGCATATACTAATCATCTTGACTCCTTTGAGACTTGATTGGGCATTACAACATTATACATAGACCGCCATCCAACTACATCTATGACTAATAATCCACCTTCAGGTTATCATCCGAACCCCCTCCAGTATTAAGTTGTAAGCAACAGATTATTGCTTTACGAACTGCGTGTAAAGTAAACAATACGATTGTTCTATGAACAAAGGATTGTTGTTTTCTCCCTAGTAGCAACAACACATTGGTACGTCCATTTTGCATCACTATTCTATGTCATAATTCACTGTTATTCATTGATATGTTTCGTATAGAGAGGTGATACTTATGTTATTTCATCTGTTTTTGCATGGTTGATGACTTTTGGAGCATGGACCGCTCCAGTCAGGATTCTGATGGAAAATGTGTTGTTTGGAGGCAAAATTCATGAAGATCAGAAAATCCGGTAAAATATACGGAAAATCCTATTTTTCCAGAAGACTAAGGATGCCAAAAGACGGAGTGGAGATGGGCCACAGGGGGCCCATACCACCCCCTGGCGCGGGCAACCCTAGGCCGCGCCAGGAGGTGGTGTGGCCACCCTAGCCCACTCTAGCCTCTCCCCTCTGGCGTATATCATCCCCCCAAAACCCTAAGACTCGGGGAGTGACCATAGAAAGATTTCGCCGCCTCTGCGGGGCGGAAAACACCGAGAGAGAAAGATCTCTCCGGCAGACAGATTTCTGCCAGGGGAATTCCTTCCCGGAGAGGGGATATCGTAGCCATCAACACCATCATCAAGCTGGACTTTATCGGGATCATCATCATCATCACCACCATCATCACCATCTCCATATTGCTGTATCAATTGTGTTGAATCTTGCATAGTTCATAGGGGAAACTTTCCCGGTGTTGATTACTCTTTGTAGTTGATGCTATTGAGTGAACTGTTGAATTATTGTTTATGTTCAGATTGTTATACATCATTATTCCATCTCTGATCATGATCCATATGATGTCTTGTGAGTAGTTCGTTTTGTTCTTGAGGACATGGGAGAAGTCTTGTTGTTAGTAGTGGAGTTGTGTTGAGAAAGATTCAATAGATTGTTATTTAAGTTGTGGTGTACTTCTTCTAGTGGTGTCATGTGAACGTCGACTACATATGACACTTCACCTATATGGGCCTAGGGGAATGCATTGTGTATTTGGCTACTAATCGTAGGGGTTGCCGGAGTGACAGAAACCAGAACCCCCGTTAGGAAACCATTGCACAAGGGACGTAAGGGTCTTAGAGTTTAAAGCTGTGGTTAGGTTTATACCTTAATTACTTTCTTGTACTTATGGATGTTTGCAAGGGGTATAATCACAAGTATGTATTAGTCTTGGATGGGGCGGTACATTAGCACAGGTTCACCCACACAACACTTAGCAAGCTAGAGAAGATTAATCAACTATATGAAGCGAAAGCACTTGATAGTCTTCCCATGTGTCCTCGAGAACGTTTGGTCATCTTAAGTAATACAATCGTCTTGTCCTTTGCTGCATAAAGGATTGGGACACTTGCTGCATTTATTTCTACTGTCTTTTATTTACTCGTAATTTGTTTACTTGCTTTATCGAAAACCCCTAAAAATCCGTTCGCTAATTATTTGTAGAGAATTCCTGATCCATACCACTAGCCAGCACCTTCTGCTCCTTGTTGGGTTCGACACTCTTATTATCGAAAATACTGCGATACACCCCCTATACTTGTGGGTCATCACACATCTAGTACCTTAGAGATTTCTGTCACTTCCCCAGATTACTGATGTCTACGCACTTATATTCTTGTAGACAATTGTTTGGCCTCCAAGTGCAGAGGTTTGTAGAACAGCAGCAAGTTTTCCCTTAAGTGGATCACCCAAGGTTTATCGAACTCAGGGAGGAAGTTGTCAAAGTTATTCCCTCTCAAGCAACCCTGCAATCAAGATACAAGAAGTCTCTTGTGTCCCCAACACACCCAATACACCTGTCAGGTGTATAGGTGCACTAGTTCGGCGAAGAGATGGTGAAATACAAGTGGTATGGATATAAGACAATGGTGCCAGAAAATACTTTGATGGTGTGGAAGATACCAAAGGCAAACTGAAATAAAGAAGGAAGCAAGCAAATATGTAACCGATCTAGTTGCAAACGGTGTTTTAGTGCTTAGAAACAAGGCCTAGGGATCATACTTTCACTAGTGAACACTCTCATATAAATATCTTCTCTTTATGATACTACTCTTAACTACTCTCCGGTTGGACAATCTAATCGATGGTAGGGCTATAAAAACACACCTCAAAGTAAGCCCTTCCCATCTAGAAAACCCCACACTGTCACCTTGAGCACTAGATGGTTCAAACAAACACCACAATTTCATAAAGACATCCAACTCCAAATATAACTCATAACAAGTATTTGTAATCTCTAGCCTAAGTGCCACCATGGTGAGCACGCTGTCACTTTCACACCATGGGGAGAGCAGAGATCTATTAAAGCACTTGAGTAGCAAGGTAGATCTACTTGATTACAAAGCTCATGATCACAATATGATCATGCATAGAGAGAGAGAGATGAACACATAGCTACCGGTAGAACCCTTAGACTCGAGAGAGAACTACTCCCTCCTAATCATGGGAATCAACAATGGTGATGGAGATGGTGGTGGAGATCGATGGAGATGGTCCGGGGGCACTTCCCCATCCTGGCAGGGTGCCGGAACAGAGACTTCTGTCCCTTGAATCTCCCCTTCGGTGGCGGTGGCGCTGCGGAACTTTTCGTGGCTGGAGGCTTGACAATTTAGGGTTTTGGCATCGGGAGGCATCTTATAGGCGAAGAGGCAAGGTCGGTGGGCGGCCCGGGGGCCCACACCATGCCCTGGCGTGGCCTGGGGGGACCCGCGCCATGGGATGGTGTGGCCACCCTGTGGCCCCTCTCCGACTCTCCTTCTGGCTCCGTGAGTCTTCCGGGAAAATATCAACTTTGGCTTTTGTCCGGTCCAATTCCGAGAATATTGATTTTCTGACTTTCCTGGAACCAAAAACAGCAGAAAACAGGCAACTGGCACTGTGGTATCTTGTTAATAGGTTAGTCCAAGAAATCATATGAAAAGTACTCCAAAGTGTGGACAAAACATAAGAAAGTAGATAAAACCAAGCATGGAACATCACAAATTATAGATACATTTGCAATGTATGAATTACCAGAGGCATGAACCCACTATCGAGCATAAACACTAACTCTTGGAGTTGCTAGCATCTACTTGGCCAAGATAGCTACTAACAACGGAAAGCATGCAAGATCACAAATAACAAAGACATGATAGAATCAATAATCAATCTGAAATAGCATCTCAATATCCATCGGATCCCCAAAAACACAACATGCAGAATTACAAATAGATGATCTTGATCATGACCGAAGGTCACAAGATCTAAACATGAAAGCACAAAGGAGGAGAACCAGCTACTACATGGCTCCGTAGTCCAAGGATGAACTACTCATGCATCACACCGGAGGCTTGCATGGTGATGAAGAAGGCCTCCAGGGTGAATTCCCCTCTCCGGAAGGGTGCCGGGAAGAGCTTCAGATCCCTCCCGATCTAGGGATGGAGATGACATCGGCTACAGACTCTTTTGTGGATTTTTGATCGGGCCCTTAGGGTTTTCGTCTTGAGGGCATATTATAGGCGGAAGGGGAGGCCGAGGGGGTGCCGGAGGCGGCCAGACCACCCCCTGGCGTGAGCCAGGCTGGGCCGCGTGGCCAGGTGGTGTGGTGACCCCCTGGCCCCTCTCCGTCTCGTACTCTGGCATCTGATGACTTCTGGAAAAATAGGCACTTTGGCCTTTGTCCCGTCCAATTCCGAGAATATTCATTTTCTGACTTTCCTGGAACCAAAAATAGCAGAAAACAGGCAGCTGGCACTGTGCCTCTTGTTAATAGGGTAGTCCAAGAAATCATATGAAAAGCACTCCAAAGTGTGGAAAAAACACAAGAAAGTGGATAAAACCAAGCATGGAACATCAAAAATTATAGATACATTTGCAATTTATCAACATCCCCAATCTTAACTCCTGCTCGTCCTCGAGTAGGTAAGTGATAAAAAGAAAGAATAATTTTTGAGGTGACATGCACCATCAAAGACTTGATCAAAGTGTTTGTAAAACATTCAAAGTAGGGATCATAGTACTTCAATCATATCATGAAAGACAAAGTTCTAGCAATAAGAAAAAGAAACTATGATGCAACATGAAAAGACACAAACAAAAGATTCATGAATAACAATGCTTTGCAAGACGTTTGTTTGTTTCACATAAAGAAAACATAGCATAATAGTATTCAGCTTGTCCCTCAATAGAGCAGCAAATATAAATGCATAGGACACCTTCAAAGTTCATAAGAGTGACTAGATACAAATAGTTTAAAACAAGCAATATCAAGTTATGCATCAATCAACTAGTCTTGGGACAATGCACATAGAACTAAGAATGGCCACTATGCTCTCAAAGTAGGTGCATAAAGGTAGAAGGTGGAGACTCAATATAATAGAGGTAGAAGGGCCTTCATAAAAGGAAGTAGGGATTCAAGTCTCATAAAGAGCTTCCAAAAATTATGGTATTTATAGCTTTCAGCTCTCATTGCCCCTATCATAAGCATCTTGAAGTGATTAAGGTTAAAGTGAACAAACTATGGTGTACATGCTTGACGAAGTATAAGTTAGAAATCTCATGTCCCTTGTATACGAGGGCCACTCCTCATGCTACTCAAGTTTAGTCACCGGTAAGTTCTTGTCATCGTAAGTACATGTGTATCATAGAGAACCGCCAACGAGGTACCCCTTGCCCGATGATACGGAAGATTCCCCATATCAAAATGACAAGGCAAGCAGACAACGAGCATCTCAGCAATCTTCTTATTTACCATGGGAATATGGTGCTTTTTTCTCTCTTTCCTCTTTTCATAATATCTTTTTTTCTCTTTTCTCTTTTTTTCTCAATATAGGACTCTTTTTTTATAAGAAGAATGCTTCATAGACAGCTCATTATGGTTACGCTGCAGGTTTCCACCATGTCGGCATGGATTAGACCAGCGGCCCAGGCGTTTCTCTAACACATATACATAACTCCATGGACTTACAAGCTCCCCTTTCATTTCACACTGACGACATCCATATACAAAAGAGCATGATATCAACTAGGTACAAGTACCAAGTACAATGTTGAAAGCGTTCCCCATGAAAGCATGGTTCTGCTAATTCCCAACAAATAAGTGCAAGCATATACAACATAGACGACACAATGGTTCAAGTTTATTAAGGGCAAGAAAAGTAAAGTGTGCCATCAAGTTCGTGAGAGCTTTAATCACTAGTTTTCTCATAACAAGTTTAATTTGGAAGGTAAACAAAAGCATGAATATACTTGGAATAACATAAGCTAGTAGGTAGGTATGGTGGACTCTTTGGAATAACTTGGTTTAGGGAGTTGGATGCATGAGTGGAACTCATACTTTGTTGTGGAGGCTAGCAAAAGACTGTGAGCGACAAACTAAGAGAGCAATAATGGCCATAATCATGCAGAGCGACAAAACATCATTGATCAAAGCATAAAGTGATACTACAAGTTGAAAACTAAAGGATCATAAAGGATATGGTGACTTGAGATAGTCATAACATGGTGTGAGCATGCGCCAAGTCAACCCAAATAAAGCATCAAAGGAGAATACTGAAGAGAATATGCCCGAGAGGCAATAATAAAGTGGTTATTATCTTATTCCATGTTTATGATAAATGTTTATTTTGCATGCTATAATTGTATTGATCGGAAACGTCAATACATGTGTGTTTAATAAACAAAAAGGGTTCCTAGTTATGCCTCTCTTATAGACTAGCTCGTTGATTAACAATATGATCAAGGTTTCCTGACCATGGACATTGGATGTTGTTAATAACGAGGTCACAACATTGGTGGAATGATGTGATGAACATTCATCCGAAGTATAGCATTACGATCAAAGTCATTATGTTTATATTGCTATAACATCATACGAAGTAATCTTTATCCTTAGACCATGAGATCATGTTAATTGCTAACACCTGAAGAGTATCTTGATAACATCAAATGTCACACCGTAACAGGGTGACTATAAAGATGGGTTCAGTGCTACGAAGGTGTTAACTTGCTCTAACAATTACATGCATACTTTATCTTTATCTTTTATTCCCATCAGATGTTTTGCACAGCTACAGGTGAAACCGAACGCCCTGGGCCCTCTCTTTCCATCATTGACAACAACAAAAAGATGCAAACTATTGGTCCGGTAAAAACACAAAAGGAATTCTAAAACTCTTGAATGTCCGTTAAAGTAACTTCAATACGCATCTACTTCCCGAGGATTCGATAAACCTAGGTCTACTAGGGAAAAAGAAGCTATACTACATCCGTAATCTAGATTGAAGGTATCAACCTTTTTTCTGGCACCGTTGCCGGGGAAGCAATAGCTACCCTGGTGAGGTTAGTAGTAACCTTGCTAGTTTTGAATCTTGTTTTTAGTTTTTAGTTTGCTTTCAATCTTTATTTGAAAAACCAAAAAAATTAGTTAGTCTTTAAATTCTTGCTTTTACTATTATAAGTCTTTGTTTAAGAAAACCCAAAAATATAGGAACTATGGCTGAAAAGAAGCTTGGGGAGTTTGCTACTCCCAACAATGATTATTTGCGTACTCCTATTACTCAGCCAGCAATTGCTGCTGATGACTATGAAATTAAGTCCCATTATTTAAGTTTGGTTCAACAGAATCAATTTGGAGGCTCTGCTGTTGAGGACGCAGGTGTAACAACCTCGGACCGTACGCTCTAAGTTCAAGCCTGGATGAACCCAAAGTGGTTAAGGGTTTTACAGTGGGGGCCCAGGACCACCCACGTGTAGGCCCGTCGACCGCCCTAACCACTTCCAAGAACATCGGGACAAGAGCGAGCGGTGTAGGCAACATGCGAAGAGATCAAATACATACACAAGTAAGTATGTATGGAAGCTACCTTACAATAGTTCTCAGAGCCATACCATCTAAAAGAAATAGAAATATTGCAACGCCATACGGCAAGATCCAAATATCCTAGATAGAGATAATAGTGTAGGATAGCTCCTCATACATCAATCAACAGAGTATCAAGCGGAAGCGGGAAACAGGATCCGAGTATGGATAAGAAGGAAATCGGCATAAGATGCCACATCAATAAGCACATCCCGCCCACAGATCTCACGGATCCCCATCCCCGGAATCTCTACACCGAGTGATCGTTGCCAACATCATCTGTCTCCTCCACCTAGTATCCATCTTACGAATACACCTGTTCATCTGAATCAAACAATTTATCGTGTGAGACCCTAGGGGTACTCAGCAAGTCTTTATGCCTCTAAAGGGGACATATACCTGGGGTGACGCAATGGCAGCAAAAGATAATAACTAACAAGTCTATAGATACTCGCTAACCATCCGCCTAACCAATGATAGGCGGATGTCCGTTAATTAGAAACAACAGTTATAACATTATAAAGTAACAGATCCATCCTCCTTCTCGCTTACCAACGAGAAAGCGGACGAACAACCCATCCGTTGGCAGTTTTATTAACCATTCCATGAGTATTGCACTAATTACTAGTCAGATATTTTGTCATATTAAAAGCGGTACTTTAGTTATGCTTGTCTATGATCGAGAAACTGTGCTCCAAGTCGTCCATAACCACCGACACGGCTTTCAGAAAGATTTACCCTACAGGGGTGCACAAATAGCAACACACACACGATCGACCTCGGAAAAACCAAATCAAAACCCAACGAGGCTTTCACGACAAAGCAATCACAGGATTCATAAAATATTTCAGGGGGCCACCCCACTAAGCTACCCGTAACGAAGTTGGCCGGCTCCGGAACGGACCCAGGGTTTGTGACGACGGCTGTAAATGACTAGGAACCCGAAAGTGTGACTGGGCTTGTCGATACCGCGAAAACGTGGCACGATCCAAAATAGTACAGGTGCTCCACGCACAATCTTAAATAAAGCGGTAAACCATGGCATAAGTACAGGATAGTAATAAAGCCCCAAACTACTTTGTGGCCCCAAGAAATAAGGTGCAAATCACGCTCATGCAAAGGGGGATTCATAAAGTCTCCCGTATGTGGATAGTGCAAATAGTCAAGGAACAGGTATCAAGTACTCTGGGTCCTACAGGACACAAGTGAGCATGAAAAACCAAATAACAGATATTGCCCACCGGTGCCTCTTTCATTAGTTATCCCATTACTACTCAGGTTAAGTTGTTTAGGTACCTCGTTATCCATCAGACACTCACAAACCCTACTCATGAAATTCTACGACTCGCAAGGCTCAAGCAACTCCTGTAGTAATGGTTCATAGGATGGAGGAACAAGCTTCGGTGGGGTTTAAAAGTAAGGGCCATGCAATACTTGGGATTCAGTTTAATGCAATCACGACTCCATGATGCAAGAATAAGATAGAAGCAATAGGTACTATATGTATGCAAGCATGTGGTAGTGCTTGCCTGGCAGCTCAGTTGAAGCGAGAGATGGATCTAGGTAATACTCCTGGGATTCCTGATATTTCTCCTGCTCGGCGTCTATCCAAGAAGAACCAAACAAACACGGCCAACATAAATAAAGTGCACAAGCATATAAATAAAATGTGACAAGCAACCAAGCATGCCATGATGAATGATGCACAATTTACATGGCAATAATGTAGCATGGCAAGGGTGAGGTGTGGGGACAAGAATAAATCATTTTATTAATTATTTGGCCAAGTTTTATTACCATAAACAGTTCTGATTATTTAATATTTATATGATGCATGCTTCAATTCATAACAAGGAATGCGTAGTTAGAACGGGCTCGTCGCGCTGATCGATTTAGACATATTATTTGTCAAATTTGGAGCTATAGAATTAAAGTTATTAATTAATTGAGAAAAAGCCATTTTATTGCAATTAAACAATTTCGAAATTTAAACTAGTCAAACATTGTTTTGGATGGCATATTTGAAATCCTCATATTTTTATGATTCAAAAACATATATTATTTGTCAAATTTGGAATTACCAGTTAAAAGTTATTTAAAACTGGATTTGAAAACATATTAAACAAAAACTAAAAAACATTTTTATTAAACAGAAAAGGACGCAGGACTTTTGTACTGAGAGACATCTAGCCCCAGCCGCTGACGGGCGGGGCCGCGCTGAGCTGGCGGAAAACGACGCGCGACAGAGCTTTTCTCACCGCGGGGTCGTCTAGCCGGGGTGACAGACAGGTGGGTCGATGGTTTCGTGGGCCCACACGCAGGCGTGCGAACAGGGCGCGGCCACGTGGCGCAGCTGGGGAGTGCGGGTTGAGAACCCAATCAGTCTAGGTGCCTTTTTGTAAAAACGCTGGAGCAGATGACATCTAGGCCTGGGAAGGACTGCGGGTTGCGCAAACAAAAACGCAGGGGGATAACTGGAAAACATCCCCGTGCTACTATTGTTCTTCCCAGCGTTTCTAACGAAACTGACGCGCCTGCGGAAACAAGGCGCGGCGGGGGATCGATCCCGCGACGCGGCACGCGTAGGCGGCTGCTACCGCTGGGGCTGGCTCGGGTTGGTGATGGGAAACGACGGCGCGGCCAGATGAGGTTACTGCGGCGCAACGACGGGAAGACGGCCGTGAGCGCGATGCACAGAGGGCGCTCGATAGATGGAGCTGTGCGTCCAGGAAGCAACATGCAGAGGGAGGATGTCAGGGGGGTGCAGAGGCTCACCTAGGTTGTGTTGGTGGTGGTGGAACGGGGCGGGGCGTAGCCGATCGGCGGGGTAGCTGGGGTTCTGCCGCTAGGGTTTCTCACCGGATCGTGTCGGGGTGCAGCGGGTACGGCCATCTCCTCCTCGTCTGGCGCACGGGGGCGAAGCAGAAGGTCTTCCTCGACAAGAAACGCCATGCCCGCCTCCTTGTTATGCTGGTGGGGAGAAGGGGCCGACGGTGAGGTTGTCAGGGATGGGAGAGAGAGGGGGGTAGCAGGTTAGCTGGGGTCCTTGTGGGGATGGGCAGGGCCCTGGGGATCTGGGGACGACGCCAGGTATGAGAGGGGTAGATAAGAACGAGGGAAGAGGGAGGCACATGGGGTGGCTCGGGTGGAAAAAGGTGGTGGTCACCTTTTTCTTCTCCCTCTCTCACGGTTCCTGCGAGGCTCGGGAGGCCAGGGGAGGCTGCACGCTGGGGCCAGATGGGACGATGCAAGGGTGGCTCGGGTGGAGCCTTGGCAGCAAGCTGGAGCGGGAAAGGAGAGGAGAGAGGCTCGGCTAGGGTTTAGGTGGACATGCCCAAGAGATGGTCCGGTTGGAACCAGGCTCAACGAAAGGGGGGGAAGGTAGGGATCGGTGGTGGTGGTGAGCTGGGAGGGTAACAAGAGAGGGGACAAGATCAACTTACTTTGCAAGATTGAGAGAAAGGTGGTCATGGCAAGGAATGGTGGTGGAGATAAACTCCCACATGTCCAAAGCACATAGAGCTCGAGTGGGGGATGGAAAATAGGTAGATTAGATAACTAGCAAAGAAAAAGGCAAGCTTAGATGATGTTGAGCAAGGCACAAGGTAGAGAACTTCCAAATAAAATGCAAACTCAAGCACCCATAAGAGAACATGAGGGATGATGGTATATGGCTTGGAGATTGATTTGAATTAATTCAAATGGTTTCCCTCAATTCAAGTAACCCATATACCTAAAGGAAACAAGAGATAAAACAAGGTGGTTTCCTTGCATGGGCCATGCACGATCAAGTAGAATCTCCTTGTATTTGTAAAAACAAATATAATTCAAAAGTCTACCATATTTGATGCATGCACCCGACTTGGGTAAAGGCCAAACATGGTTTATAAAAATCGGATCCTTCATATGGTATGAACTAAATCAAGCATGAGTGATTATAAATAGGCCATATTAGTGTGTGGTTCCACTAAGAAGGTAGTTGGCCTCACTTATATTTAGTCATGCTCTCCATTCGACACAACCCATATGGAAGAATCAAATATGTGACAAGGTCCATCCTAGTAGGTGTGAGCTAGACAAGAACCAATTAAGATGCAAAAGCCCACACATACTATGGATGGTGGAATTATAAGGTGGTGACAAGAAAAGTGGTGGAGTTACAAGAGAGATGCCCCCAACTCAACTTGGGCATGAGCAATTCATCAAGAAGCAAATGCATTTTATTAAGAACCAAATACAATTGATAAATGCATATGAGACAAAAAACAAATGAAAAGGGTTTTATATGATGCTCAAATGCAATGTGGCATGATGACATGAGCATGATATAATTATGATGCAACAATTATATGTAGGAAGTAGCATTTTATTATTAGACCATGTAGCATTACAGATGTTAGACAAATGGGATGCTACAACTCTCCCCCACTAAACAGGAATCTCGCCCCGAGATTCTAGGAAGAAGAAGAAGACACGAAGAGGGTAGGATACTTGGCACGGAGCTCATCCTCGTGTTCCCAAGTGGCTTCATGTAGCATCCCAATTGTCTAAAAATTGCAATGCTACTAGCCTAGTCTATATATATGCTACTTCCTACATACAATTGTTGCATCATAATGATATCATGCTCATGTCATCATGCCACCTTGCATTTGAGCATCATATAAAACCCTCTTTCTTGGTTCTTCTCTCATATGCATTATTAATTGTATTTGCCTCTTGATATTGTATTTGGTTATTGATATATTGTCTAAATGCCCAAGTTGAGTTGGGGGCATATCTTTTATTCAACTCCATCACCTTTATTTTCACCACCTTATAATTCCACCATCCCATTATCCATGAGCTTGTATTTCTTTTTATTTTGATTTTATTCTAGCTCATGTGGTTGGGGTGGATCTAATTCTATAAATCCTTTTGCTTGACCTTTATTCCACTTCTTAGGAATGCATAAGAATAATGCCACAATATTATTATTGTTTTCACAAATAAATCATGGCATTTATTATTTTGCATGGGCCATGCAAGTGTACCACCACCTTTAGCCCATTTGATTCCTCTTGATTTTATTCGATCTTTTCTTTGTGGATCATCTTCATCCCTTCCCACCATCCCCATATTCTCATCAACATCATTTTTTATTTTCTCCATGCATGATTCAAATGAGGCCTTTTTCCCATAATCCTTTTCTTTCTCTTTTCTTGGTTTCTCCTTCACCTCATCTTAGCCTAACCAAAGCCTCACTTTTCCCTCTTGGTTTGATCTTATAAACAAGTTTAAACAAAAAACCTAAACATCTAATTAAACCTAGCCCTAGTTTTTCCTCTTTTCCTCTCTAAACCTAGTTCTTATCTAAACCCTCACCTCACTCACCTCTCCCTCTCTCTACCATGCTGGACCCACCTAGCCACCCTCTCTCCCTGGTCCCACACCTCAGCTACCCCTAACCCAACCCTAACAAAACCCTAACCGAGCCCCTCCCTAAGCTAACCCTAGCTAGCCGAGCCTCCCCTCTCCTCTCGTTTTCTCTCCCTGCCATGAGGCCCCACCATCCGAGCCGGCCTCCTTCCCCTCACCCTGGTCCACCGGCAGCCCCTCTCCCTACCTCTGGTCGTGCACGACAAGCACGTGAGGAGGAGGGTGAAAAGGTGGCCGAAGCCACCTTATCTACCCTGATCCCCACGGCTGCCTCTCCTCTCTCCCTCTCGCGTTGTCCTCCTCCCACACGTCTCCTGGCTCGTCCAGATCCGCCCAGAGCCCTGCCTCTCCCCTCCTTCCTCTCCAACGACGACGCCTCCCTCTCGCCAGAACCGCCAGTACCAGCGTTGCCCGACGCAAACCCTAATTCTCCGGCCGCCAGCCTCGTCAACGATCCGCCGCACCTCTTCCCGGTCTGACACCACCGACCTCTCCCCGGTGAGCCCCTCGTCCTCGCTGACATCCTCACGCTCGCTGTCGCCGTCTAGATCCACCGTTCGTTTCGTCGAACATGCTGCACGCGCCTTCGGCCACCGCGTTGGCTCGCTCCCGCGTCGCGCACAACCTTACCTAGGCCGCGCCTACCCTCCTGTCACCATCCCGTAGCCCACCGCACTGGCACAGGCCTTGTCGCGCACCCCGCAGGTCACGAGGTCGAGCCCCCGCGCCGCGCGCGCCGCGCCCTGTCTAGTCGAGCACCGTCCTGTCAGTTTCGATAGAGGAAACAGATGAACAGTGGGGCCGTGGCCATCTTACAGAAAACCCCCTCTTTTTATCTCGCGCTTAACCCGCGGTTCAGCCTACCCCACCTGCCAGCCGCTACGCGCTTTTTACAGAAAGGCACTCCCGTTTTTGTAATCTTAACTCGCGGTCCCATACGGCCCCACCTGTCAGTCTCTGCGCGTTCGTTCGCTGGCACGTGGGCCTCCAGTCGCTGGCCCACCTGTCAATCGTAGAGGCTAGCGAAGCCCGCGGTAGCAAAAGGATTTCCGCGCGCGTGGCCCCAGTCAGCAGTGGCCCACTCCTCAGTGTCTGCGTCTGGCTCTGCCCGTGTGTAAAAAGTCTGGCCACTTATCTGTTTTGACAAAACAATTTCAGTAATTATTTAAATTCAAATTCAAATCAGTTTTCAAATAACTTTTAATTTATAAATCCAAATAATACATATAATATAAGTTTTGGAATCAAAAAAATGTGAGGAATTCAAATATGCCATTCAAAATATTGTTTGAACACTTTAAAATTTCGAGATGATTAAAATTACAATAAAATGCCCTTTTCTTAATAAATCAATAACTTTAATTCTACAACTCCAAATCTGGCAAATAATATGTCTAAATAGATCAGCGCGACGAGCCCGTTCTATCTATGAATTGCTTGTTCTGAATTGAAGCATGCATCATGTCATTATTAAACATCTGAACTGTTTATGACAACAAAATTGGACCAAATAGATAATAAAATGCTTTATTCTTGTATTCCACACCTCACCAAGCCATGCTACTTTAATGCCATGTAAATTGTGCATCAATCATCATGGCATGCTTGTTTGCTTGACGCATTTTAATTCATATGCTTGTGCACTTTATTTATGTTGGCCCTTGTTTGTTTGATTCTTCTTCGAATAGACGCCCAGCAGGAGAATTACCAGGAATCACAGGAGTACTACCCAGATCCATCTCTCACTTCAACTGAACTACCAGGCAAGCACTACCACATGCTTGCATACATTTAGTACCTATTGCCTCTATCTTATTCTTGCATCATTGAGTCACGATTGCATTAAATTGAATCCCAAGTACTGCATAGCCTTTACTTTTAAACCCCACCGAAGCTTGTTCCTCCATCCCATGAGCCATTACTACAGGAGTTGTTTGAGCCATGCGAGTCGTAGAAAAGCATGTGTAGGGTATGTGAGTCTCTGATGAATAACGAGGTACCTAACAACTTAACCTGAGTAGTAATGGGATAACTAATGAAAGAGGCACCAGTGAGCAATATCTGCTAATTGGTTTTTCATGCTCACTTGTGTCTCGTAGGACCCCGAGTACTTGATTCCTGTTCCTTGACTATTCACACTATCCACATCCGGGAGGCCTTATGGACCCCCTTGAGCCAGAGCTTGATTCATTTTTATTTCTTGGGGCCACAAAGTAGTTTGGGGCTTTATTACTATCCTGTACTTATGCCATGTTACTGTTTTATTTAAGATTGTGCGAGGAGCACCTATACTGTTTAAGAATTGCGGAGTGTTTTCGCGGTATCGACAAGCCCAGTCACATTTTCGGGTTCCCAGTCGTTTACAGCCATTGGCGCAAACCTTGGGTCCGTCTCGGAGCCGGCCAACTTTGTTGCGGGTAGCTTAATGGGGTGGCCCCCTGAAATATTTCCGAATCCTGTGATTGCTTTGTCGTGAATGCCTCGTTGGGTTTTGATTTGGTTTTTCCGAGGTTGATCGAGTGTGTGTTGCTATTCGTGCACCCCTGCAGGGTAAATCTTTCTGAAAGCCGTGTCCGCGGTTATGGACGACTTGGAGCACAGTTTTTCGATCATAGAAAAGTATAACTAAAATACCGCTTTTAATTTGACTAAGTACTTGACTAGTAAATAGTGCCACACTCATGGAATGGTTAATAAAACTGCCAACGGATGATGGGGGTTGTTCGTTCGCTTCCTCGTTGGTAAGCGAGGAGGAGGATGGATCTGTTAATTATACTGTTATAACTGTTGTTCTTAATTCACGAACATCCGTTTATCATTGGTTAGGCGGATGGTTAGCGAGTATCCATAGAATTGTTAGATATTCTCTTTTGCTGCAATTGCGTCACCCCAGGTCGTGTCCCCTTTAGTGGCATAAAGACTTGCTGAGTACCCCTAGGGTCTCACACGATAAATTGTTTGATTCAGATGAACAGGTGTATTCACAAGAAGGATACTGGGTGGAGGAGACAGATGACGTTGGCAACGATCACTCGGTGTAGAGATTCCGGGAACGGGGATCCGTGAGATCTGTGGGCGGGATGTGTTTATTTATGTGGCATCTTATGCCGATTTGCTTCTTATCCGTACTCGGATCTTGTTTTCCGCTTCCGCCTGATACTCTGATGTTTGTTGTATGAGGAGCTATCCTAAATTATTATCTCTATTTAGGATATTTGAATCTTGCCATATGGCGTTGCAATATTTCTATTTCTTTTAGATGGAATGGCTCTGAGGACTGTTGTATGTGGCTTGCATACATACTCATTTGTGTATGTAGTTGATCCCTTCGCCTGCCGATTACGCCGCTCGTTCTTGTCCTGATGTTCTGAAAGTGGTTAGGACGGCCGAAAGGTCTACCGTGAGTGGCCCTGGGCCCCACCGTACTATTTTAACCACTTTCGTTCATCCAGGCATGTAACTAAGAGCGTAATTCACCGAGGTAGTTACACTTCATCAACGGAATGGTGCGACCACTGCACCTTGCAGAACTTGATAGAATTGTTGCGAGTCTTTCTTTCTACGACTTCTAGGATTTTTGTGGGGTATTCTTGATAAGACAGATCTTCTTGGAGATTGATGAGCTCATGGTCCACGGTCCTGCTGGGATCCTTGAAGCACTTCTTGAGTTGAGAGATATGGAAAACATCATGAACCTTGAGTTTTTCAGGGAGCTCAAGAGCATAAGCGACTTCTCCTCTTCTTCCACGAACTTTGAAAGGACCGATGTATCTAGGAGCCAGCTTCCCTTTGATACCAAACCGGTGCGTGCCTCTCATGGGAGTGACACGAAGGTAAACGAGATCACCCAGGACATACTCCATGTCTGTGTGCTTTCTGTCATAGTTGCTCTTTTGTCGACTTTGAGCAACCTTCAGGTTTTCGAGAATGACGTGAACCTTCTCCTCCACTTGAGTTACAATGTCGGGGCCAAACAATGTTCTTTCACCTACGCCCGACCAACCAATCGGAGTTCTGCATTTGTGGCCATAGAGAAACTCAAATGGTGCCATCTTTAGACTCTTCTGGAAGCTATAGTTGTAATAGAACTCGGCATAAGGAAGGCATTCTTCCCACTTCATGCCAAAAGAGATGATGCAAGCACGGAGCATATCCTCCAGAATCTGATTGATCCTTTCAACTTGCCCTTGCGACTGAGGGTGGTAAGCTGTGCTGAAGTTCAACTTTGTTCCCAAAGCATTTTGGAAACTTCCCCAGAACTTGGAAGTGAAGATGCTTCCACGGTCTGAGCTGATCTCAAGAGGAACCCCATACAGAGAGACAATTCTGTTGATATAGAGCTCAGCCAACTGAATTGCTGAAATTGTTTCCTTGACGGGGAAGAAGTGAGCCACTTTAGAAAGCCTGTCGATGACAACAAAGATTGCATTGTTGCCTTTCTGCGACCTTGGAAACCCAGTTATGAAGTCCATCTCTACTTTCTCCCATTTCCATTCCGAGGGCTTCAATGGCTGTAGAAGACCGAAAGGTTTCTCATGGATAGCTTTTACTCTGCGGCAGACATCACACTCGGAGACATACTTGGCACAGTATCGTTTCAATCCAGGCCACCAATATTGTGTTTTCAGGTCCATGTACATCTTAGTGCTGCCAGGGTGGATAGAAAGAACAGAATCATGAGCTTCTTTAAGAACTTGCTCTCTCAAACCCGGATACTTCGGAACGAACATCCGGTGCTTAAAGAATAGAGTCCCTTGGTCGTCAAGGTGGAAAGGTTCATACTTCGGAAGCTGAATCTTGGAGATGATGTTTTTAGTGTAAGGATCACCAAGTTGAATGGAGCGAACGTTTTCTTCCAAGAGAGGGGTTGCCACAAGATTCAGAAGATACCCTTGATCCACAATTTCAAGGTTGAGCTGGCGGAATTCCTCGCACAAGAGAGGCTGTTGTTCTTCCACCATGAGGTTGTTGACATAAGCTTTTTGGCTGAGAGCATCAGCCATGACATTAGCTTTGCCCGGAGTGTAGTTGATGGTGAGATCGAAGTCATTGATGGTTTCAATCCATCTCCTTTGGCGAAGGTTGAGGTCCGGCTGAGTGAAGATATACTTCAAGCTTTTGTGGTCAGAAAAGATCTCACAACGGTTCCCAAGCAAGTAGTGCCTCCATACTTTCAAGGCGAAGACAACCGCTGCAAGTTCAAGATCATGTGTTGGATAGTTGAGCTCATGAGTTTTCAACTGACGAGAAGCATAAGCAACGACTTGATTTTCTTGCATGAGGACCGCACCCAATCCTTGCAAGGAGGCGCCACAGAATATCTAGAAAGGCTTTGATGTATCTGGAGGAATCAAGACTGGTGTGGAAGTGAGCTTCTCTTTGAGGGTTTCAAAGCTTGCTTGACATGCAGGAGACCAAAGGTATTTCTTGCCTTTCTTGAGGAGATCGGTAAGAGGCTTCGCAATCTTCGAGAAGTTCTGAACGAAGCGACGACAGTAACTAGCTAAACCAAGGAAACTCCGGACGACAGTAACTAGCTAAACCAAGGAAACTCCGGACTTCTTTGACATTTTTGGGTGGAAGCCACTCAACAATTGTCCAAACAGTTTCTGGGTTAACGGCAATGCCCTTGGCAGAGATGACGTGACCAAGATAGGTGAGTTCGGGAAGCCAAAATTCACACTTGGAGAACTTTGCATACAAGCGATTCTCACGAAGCTTGTTTAGGACACACCGAAGGTGTTCTTCATGTTCTTCCTTTGACTTAGAATAGACTAGAATGTCATCCAGATAGACCATGAAGAACTTATCAAGATACTCCATGAAAACCGAGTTCATAAGCCTCGAGAAGGTGGCAGGTGCGTTGGTGAGACCGAAGGACATGACCGTGTACTCGTACAGGCCATAGCGGGTGGTGAAAGCTGTTTTGGGAACATCTTCCTTGCGAATCTTGATTTGATGATATCCACTTCTCAAGTCAAGCTTAGAGAATACCACAGCTCCAGCTAGCTGATCGAAGAGATCATTAATCCACGTAAGGGGATATTTATTCTTGATGGTTTTTGCATTGAGAGCTCGGTAATCAACACAAAGTCGATCAGTGCGGTCTCGCTTCTTCACAAAGATGGTTGGGCTACCCCAAGAAGAAGTGCTGTGCTGAATGAAACCCAACTTCTCTTGTTCATCAAGCTGACGTTTGAGTTCAGCCAACTCAGCAGGACCCATTTTATAAGGCTGCTTGGAGATAGGAGCGGTTCCAGGTTCAATCTCAATCACAAACTCGACCTCTCGGTCAGGAGGCATACCTGGTAACTCTTCAGGAAAAACATCTGGGAACTCACGGACCACCGAAACACTCTGAATAGCATCCATAGCATCATCATTCAGAGTAGACAAAGAGAAGAGCTGAATTGCAGGAGTCAGACTTGGAGAATAGACTATATGGCCTTCGGGAATTTTCAGAGAGACCGAGCGTTCAGCACAATCAATCACAGCTGCATTTGCTGTTAACCAATCCATGCCCAAGATAACATCAATGTCAAAATTGCCCAGAATAATTAAGGAAGCCGGGAACGAAGAACCACCAATCTCAATTTGATTGTCGTGGCTGATTTTAGAAGCCCTCATGTTTGATCCAGGAGATTGCACCATGAGGTGAGTTGGTAAAGCATCCGAAGGTAACCCATTATTCTCTGCAAACTTGTATGACACGAATGAATGTGATGCACCAGAATCAAATAAAACTCGTGCAGGAACTGAGTTAACAAGAAGCACACCCATCACAACTCCAGGTGCATGCTCGGCTTAAGCGACGTTGACATAGTTGGCACGAGCAACAGTGGACCCGGGCTTGGTGTTGATGTTGAGAGCCCGCGGTGGAGGTGCACGAACCATAGAAGAACTTGCTGCAGGTCTTAGAGGTGGTGGAGGAAGAGCTTTGTTGTTCATGGGACAACTCCAGTGTTGATGCCCAGTGTTCCCACAAGTGTAACAAGCACCAGGTGGACGTGGAGCAGCGTAGCCAGGGACTCCACCAGGCGCTCCAGGGTAGTTGTGGTTGTAGCCCCTAGAAGCAGCGTTGAAGGAGTTTGGTGGCCTTGCCGCGTAGCTTGAATGTCTTGGTGGAGCCAGGAGCGGCGGTGCGGTATTAGGAACCCACACGCGGCACTTAGAAGGAGCTGTCATAGTTGAAGAGCTTGTTGCGTCACGACTGTGTTTCTTGGACTCCTGGAACACTTGCCTACTGGCTTCTTCCTGTAGAGCTGTATGTTGGAGTTCCAGAAAAGACCCCGGCCTTGCATGAGTGATTGCATATTTGATAGATGCATTGAGCCCTTGCCTGAACCTCTTTTGTTTCTTCTTATCATCAGAGATTCATCGCCACCATACCGAGAAAGATTCATGAAGTTTCTAATATAGGTGTTGACATTGTCATTGCCCTGCTTGAGGTTGAGAAACACCTGCTTCATCCTCTCCATGACAATTTCTGACAGGTATTGCTCTTTGAAAGCCCCAGTGAACTGCTCCCAAGTAGGCTGAAAACCAGAGTGGTTTGCCTTTAGGTAATTCTCCCACCATAGAGCTGTGTCTCCTTTCAGAAGGTGCGTGGCGCATTTACCCATTCTTATTCAGGAACATCAGCAGTCATCAGCAACCTTGACATCTCACGAAGCCAATCATCAGCATCCAGTGGCTGATCAGACACCTCGAAGTGGCGCGGGTTAAACTTCAGAAAGCCCTTGATGTCTCCTCGCTTGGGAGGTGGAGGTAGCGGAACAAACTCATTCCTCCTGACACTTTCTTCAAAGCGTTGTTGGTCCTGTTGCATTGTTCCCAAGGCATTAGCAATACTTGCCAACGTAGCCCCCAGTTCAGGTGGTATGTCCTCCTCAGTGTGGCGTGGTGGTGCCATCCTGGGATTGATATAAAACTCAAGTCAGTACCATAAAGGAGAATAATAATAATCCAAAATAGTACCAAAATGGAACTAACCAAGATTAAGGATACAAATTACTAAGATGGTATTAAAATATCAACAAAGTTCAAAGCACCTAGAAGATAGTAAGCATATCACACACGACTGAACAAGGAGTGTGGTACACAAAGCTATCAAAGAAAAAATTTCCACAAATTCCGGCATTAAAATACCACTATATGCGCAAAACCACTTAACGAATCAAGATTAGTAACTCTACCAATTCAATATACAAGAGCGAATGATAAAAGTAGTGGTATGGTCGCGACTCCATCCCGCACTCAAATCATTACTCCACACATGAATAAGTAAAACACATATCCCAACCCCCTTCCTTCTTAAGATGAACCTAAAGATTAGCAACTATGGAAACAAACACCCCAAACAAGATAGCGTCGGATAACAAAGAGTAAGACAGATCGCGTCAGTTTACAAATGCCTATCGGTATGGAATGTACCAATAGTTGATAACCAAAAGGCAGATAGCGATAACAAGTTGGATGCAACAGATAGACAAGGAATTACACACACACACACACGCACACACACACACAACCTATGGTACTACGGAACCCAGAACACGTGAATCCTAGTTTGAATTTTATAAGAGGATTGAAAACGTTACACTTCCTTACCAGAAAAGGGTGGGTGGGTGGGTAAGAAGAAAAATGGAAGCAGTCCTACTCTCGTGTTTTGTTTTTCCCTAGTATACATAACTACCAAAATATTTGCTAGACTGATAACGACCATTTGGCTGAGACCCTGAAGGGTGGGATGGCTCTGATACCAATTGTAACAACCTTGGACCCTACGCTCTAAGTTCAAGCCTGGATGAACCAAAAGTGGTTAAGGGTTTTACAGCGGGGGCCCAGGACCACCCACGTGTAGGCCCGTCGACCGCCCTAACCACTTCCAAGAACATCGGGACAAGAGCGAGCGACGTAGGCAAAAGGCGAAGAGATCAAATACATACACAAGTGAGTATGTATGGAAGCTACCTTACAACAGTTCTCAGAGCCATACCATCTAAAAGAAATAGAAATATTGCAATGCCATACGGCAAGATCCAAATATCCTAGATAGAGATAATAGTGTAGGATAGCTCCTCATACATCAATCAACAGAGTATCAAGCGGAAGCGGGAAACAGGATCCGAGTACGGAAAAGAAGAAAATCAGCATAAGATGCCACATCAATTAGCACATCCCGCCCACAGATCTCACGGATCCCCATCCCCGGAATCTCTACACCGAGTGATCGTTGCCAACATCATCTGTCTCCTCCACCCAGTATCCATCTTGCGAATACACCTGTTCATCTGAATCAAACAATTTATCGTGTGAGACTCTAGGGGTACTCAGCAAGTCTTTATGCCTCTAAAGGGGACATATACCTAGGGTGACACAATGGCAGCAAAACATAATAACTAACAAGTCTATAGATACTCGCTAACCATCCGCCTAACCAATGATAGGCGGATGTCCGTTAATTAGAAACAACAGTTATAACAGTATAAAGTAACAGATCCATCCTCCTTCTCGCTTACCAACGAGAAAGCGGACGAACAACCCATCTGTTGGCAGTTTTATTAACCATTCCATGAGTATTGCACTAATTACTAGTCAGATATTTTGTCAAATTAAAAGTGGTACTTTAGTTAAGCTTGTCTATGATCGAGAAACTGTGCTCCAAGTCGTCCATAACCGCGGACACGGCTTTCAGAAAGATTTACCCTGCAGGGGTGCACAAATAGCAACACACACACGACCGACCTCGGAAAAACCAAATCAAAACCCAACGAGGCTTTCACGACAAAGCAATCACAGGATTCATAAAATATTTCAGGGGGCCACCCCACTAAGCTACCCGCAACGAAGTTGGCCGGCTCCGGAACGGACCTAGGGTTTGTGACGACGGCTGTAAACGACTGTGAACCCAAAAGTGTGACTGGGCTTGTCGATACCGCGAAAACATGGCACGATCCAAAACAGTACAGGTGCTCCACGCACAATCTTAAATAAAGCGGTAAACCATGGCATAAGTACAGGATAGTAATAAAGCCCCAAACTACTTTGTGGCCCCAAGAAATAAGGTGCAAATCACGCTCATGCAAAGGAGGATTCATAGAGTCTCCCGTATGTGGATAGTGCAAATAGTCAAGGAACACGTATCAAGTACTCGGGGTCCTACGGGACACAAGTGAGCATGAAAAACCAAATAACAGATATTGCCCACCGGTGCCTCTTTCATTAGTTATCCCATTACTACTCAGGTTAAGTTGTTTAGGTACCTCGTTATCCATCAGACACTCACAAACCCTACTCATGCAATTCTATGACTCGCAAGGCTCAAGCAACTCCTGTAGTAATGGTTCATAGGATGGAGGAACAAGCTTCGATGGGGTTTAAAAGTAAGGGCCATGCAATACTTGGGATTCAGTTTAATGCAATCGCGACTCCATGATGCAAGAATAAGATAGAAACAATAGGTACTATATGTATGCAAGCATGTGGTAGTGCTTGCCTGCAGCTCAGTTGAAGCGAGAGATGGGTCTGTGTAGTACTCCTAGGATTCCTGATATTTCCCCTGCTCGGCGTCTATCCGAGAAGAACCAAACAAACAAGGCCAACATAAATAAAGTGCACAAGCATATAAATAAAATGCGACAAGCAACCAAGCATGCCATGATGAATGATGCACAATTTACATGGCAATAATGTAGCATGGCAAGGGTAAAGTGTGGGGACAAGAATAAATCATTTTATTAATTATTTGGCCAAGTTTTATTACCATAAACAGTTCTGATTATTTAATATTTATATGATGCATGCTTCAATTCATAACAAGGAATGCGTAGTTAGAACAGGCTCGTCGCGCTGATCGATTTAGACATATTATTTGTCAAATTTGGAGCCATAGAATTAAAGTTATTAATTAATTGAGAAAAAAGGCATTTTTATTGCAATTAAACAATTTCGAAAATTTAAACTAGTCAAACATTGTTTTGGATGGTATATTTGAAATCCTCATATTTTTCTGATTCAAAAACATACATTATTTGTCAAATTTGGAATTACCAGTTAAAAGTTATTTAAAACTGGATTTGAAAATATATTAAACAAAAACTGAAAAACATTTTTATTAGACAGAAAAGGACGCAGGACTTTTGTACTGAGAGAGATCTAGCCCCAGCCGCTGACGGGTGGGGCCGCGCTGAGCTGGCGGAAAAGTCGCTCGGCAGAGCTTTTCTCACCGCGGGGTCGTCTAGCCGGGGTGACAGACAGGTGGGTCGATGGTTTCGCGGGCCCACACACGGGCGCGCGAACAGGGCGCGGCCACGTGGCGCAGCTGGGTAGTGCGGGTTGAGAACCCAATCGGTCTAGGTGCCTTTTTGTAAAAATGCCGGAGCAGATGACATGTGGGCCTGGGAAGGACTGCGGGTTGCGCAAACAAAAACGCAGGGGGATAACTGGAAAACAGCCCCGCGCTACTGTTGTTCTGCCCAGCGTTTCTAACGAAACTGACGTGCCTGCGGAAACAGGGCGCGGCAGGGGATCAATCCCGCGACGCGGCACATGCGCAGGCGGCTGCTACCGCTGGGGCTGGCTCGGGTTGGTGATGGGAAACGACAGCGCGGCCAGATGAGGTTACTGCGGCGCAACGACGGGAAGACGGCCGTGAGCGCGATGCACAGAGGGCGCTCGATAGATGGAGTTGCGCGTCTAGGAAGCAACATGCAGAGGGGGGATGTCAGGGGGGCGCAGAGGCTCACCGCGGTTGTGTTGGTGGTGGTGGAACGGGGCGCGGCGCAGCCGATCGGCGGGGTAGCTGGGGTTCTGCCGCTAGGGTTCCTCGCCGGATCGCATCGGGGTGCAGTGGGTACGGCCGTCTCCTCCTCGTCTGGCGCACGGGGGCGAAGCAGAAGATCTCCTCGGTCTTCCACGACAACGAACGCCACGCCCGCCTCCTTGTTATGGTGGTGGGGAGAAGGGGCCGACGGTGAGGTTGTCAGGGATGGGAGAGAGAGGGGGTAGCAGGTTAGCTGGGGTCTTGGTGGGGATGGGCAGGGCCCTGGGGATCTGGGGATGACTCCAGGTACAAGAGGGGTAGATAAGAACAAGGGAAGAGGGAGGCACATGGGGTGGCTCGGGTGGAAAAAGGTGGTGGTCACCTTTTTCTTCTCCCTCTCTCACGGTTCCTGCGAGGCTCGGGAGGCCAGGGGAGGCTGCACGCTGGGGCCAGATGGGACGATGCAAGGGTGGCTCGGGTGGAGCCTTGGCAGCAAGCTAGAGCGGGAAAGGAGAGGAGAGAGGCTCGGCTAGGGTTTAGGTGAAGATGCCCAAGAGATGGTCCGGTTGGAACCAGGCTCAACGAAAGAGGGGGAAGGTAGGGATCTGTGGTGGTGGTGAGCTGGGAGGGTAACAAGAGAGGGGACAAGATCAACTTACTTTGCAAGATTGAGAGAAAGGTGGTCATGGCAAGGAATGGTGGTGGAGAGAAACTCCCATATGTCCAAAGCACATAGAGCTCGGGTGGGGGATGGAAAACTAGTTAGATTAGATAGCTAGCAAAGAAAAAGGCAAGCTTAGATGACGTTGAGCAAGGCACAAGGTAGAGAACTTCCAAATAAAATGCAAACTCAAGCACCCATAAGAGAACATGAGGGATGATGGTCTATGGCTTGGAGATTGATTTGAATTAATTCAAATGGTTTCCCTCAATTCAAATAACCCATATACCTAAAGGAAACAAGAGATAAAACAAGGTGGTTTCCTTGCATGGGCCGTGCATGATCAAGTAGAATCTCCTTGTATTTGTAAAAACAAATATAATTCAAAAGTCTACCATATTTGATGCATGCACCCGAACTTGGGTAAAGGCCAAACATGGTTTATACAAATCGGATCCTTCATATGGTATGAACTAAATCAAGCATGAGTGATTATAAATAGGCCATATTAGTGTGTGGTTCCACTAAGAAGGTAGTTGGCCTCACTTATATTTAGTCATGCTCTCCATTCTACACAACCCATATGGAAGAATCAAATATGTGACAAGGTCCATCCTAGTAGGTGTGAGCTAGACAAGAACCAATTAAGATGCAAAAGCCCACACATACTATGTATGGTGGAATTATAAGGTGGTGACAAGAAAAGTGGTGGAGTTACAAGAGAGATGCCCCCAACTCAACTTGGGCATGAGCAATTCATCAAGAAGCAAATGCATTTTATTAAGAACCAAATACAATTGATAAATGCATATGAGACAAAAACCAAATGAAAAGGGTTTTATATGATGCTCAAATGCAATGTGGCATGATGACATGAGCATGATATAATTATGATGCAACAATTATATGTAGGAAGTAGCATTTTATTATTAGACCATGTAGCATTACAGATGTTAGACAGATGGGATGCTACAGCAGGTATGCACTTGAATACTTTCACTGAAATATGTGATATGATGCACATAAAAGATGTTGACCCCGATGCGGTCAAATTGTGTTTATTTCCTTTCTCTCTTAGAGGAAGAGCAAAATAATAGTTACTAGCTTTGCCTAAAAATACTATTACATCATGGGTGGGATGTACTTCTTTATTTATGACTAAATTTTCCCCACCTGCAAAGACTATGCAACTAAGATCTACTATTACTAGTTTTAGACAGGAAGAGCGTGAGCCACTAGCGCTTGCATGGGAGAGGATGAAAGAATGCTTAAGAAACTGTCCCATCCATGGGATGGAAGATTGGTTAATCCTCCATTTATTTTATAATGCTCTTAATCCTGTGTCTAAGTCTATGCTTGATACTGCAGCTGGAGGAACATTCATGGGTAAACATATTACCGAAGCGAAGCAACTTCTAGACAATATGCAAGACAACCATACCCAATGGCATGTGGAAAGATCAAACACAAATAAGGTGAACTTCGTCTCACCACAAGAAAATAAAGAACTCAATGCTAAGTTGGATGAGCTCATATTGGCCGTAAAAGGTAAGGAAACCCAGGTAAGAACTATACCAGAATCTAATATGAAAAATAGACTTCATAGCTCGTAATGATTATAACCCTGCTCAGAAGAAGAATTATAATCCTAATTTTTAGAAACATTATTCTAATCATGCAGGTAACTCTAATAATAATATGGGAACTAGTAATCGTAGTCTCCAAGAAACACTTAAGTCTTTTATAGACTCACAAAATGAACAAAACAATATTCTTGTTAAAATAACGGAGAACCATGATGCTATGCTTGGTAAATTATCTAACCAAGTTGTAAGTTTGAGGAATGATTTGCAGGCCCTCAAAGAAAGAACGAGGATAGTTGAGGCACAACTAGGTAAGATAACCGAGAGTTAAACTCTCATTCTAGCTAAATTTGCAGGTAAAGCTGAGCCCAATCCTGTTGAAGACCTCAAGATGATGAGGATCCAAAGAGAGGATCTTAAAGAACTTGATTATAGTAAAGCTCCTTCACCAAGTTACACTGTTGAAGATCTTGTGAAAAGGATCAACGTAAAGATTCCAGTAAGTGAAGGAAATGAGGAAGCTATGTACCAACACTTCGTTAATCAGGTAGCAATAAAGGTACATGAGCTTGAGAAAGAATATAAGAAAATAGCTGAAAAATTACCTATAAAGCTTGATGATATATTTGAGCCTACTATTAAGATTAAGATTGGGACCAATGAGATAGCTGCACTTTGTGATCTAGGTGCAAGCATCTCAATGATTCAAAAAAGTCTTTTTAATAAGTTAAATCTTGGCTCTTTTGAGATCACCGAGTTAAAATTGCATCTAGCAGATTCTACCTACAAACAAGCTGTAGGAATTAAGGAGAATACTTTAGTATATATTAAAGGTTGTCCTGCTCTTATTGATTTTTTTATTGTTGGCATGCCTGAAGATGCCACTGCTCCTATTATATTAGACTGTCCTTTATTAAGAACTATTAAGGCTTTGATTAATCTACATGAAGGGAACGTGAAGATTCAATTGCCTTTGTGGGATCCTTTTATTATTCATTTCCCTGGGAAGAAGAAAGCCAAGCATGATGAAAAGGAGGCCATCACTTTGAAGGCCAACTATTTCGGAGTGGGTGTTCCACTCATCTGGCCTAAGTGAGCAACATTGAGGTCAAGCTATTGACCATAAAAGAGCGCTCCATGGGAGGCAACCCATATGAAATAAAGGTTTGAGTAAAGTTCTTAAGTTTTAGTTTAAGTTTATGTTTAATAAAGAGTGCTAGAAAGCTCCATTTAAGGAGAAGAAGTTCGGTAGTACTAAAAATCCTATTTTATACATGATGTTGTTGGTCGACAATATTTACAGTCATTTTTTTTGTCAAAAACAAGGTATTTCACTAAGTTACAGGATAAGAAACAATTTTTGAAGAAACATAATTTTTTTGATGCATACTGAAGGTTTAACGACCAACTATACGGCGGGAATAAAAATTCCGGCCGTATAGATATTTTTGCCATCGACAATTTTTCTTTCATATGTACTGACGGTTTAACGACAAACTATACGGCGGGAATAAAAATTCCGTCCGTATAGCTCCGGTCTTATAGATATCGATGCTTTCATACAAATTATTTTGCAAGTACAGGCGGTTTGACGACCAACTATACGACGGGAACATATTGTTTCGGCCTTATAGTTCCGGTCGTATAGCTGCGCCGCCATGTGGAAATCCTAAAAGTTTGATAGAAGGCCAACTATACGGCGGGAACACAATGTTCCGGCTTTATAGTTCCGCCCATATAGTTGCATCCGACCACAAAAATGCCACGAGAGGTACCTCTAACCCCAAAACTTCAATCCTTTTTCTATCTTCTACCTCTAAACTCTCTCAAAACCTCAAGAGATCTTAACCTCTACTCAATTCCGTTCGATTTCCTCGCACACAAGTGATCTACGGTATGTTTCTCCTCCGATCCTCCAATTACTTTTTGCAAATTTATCTTCGATCTATTGTCATTATCAATCTAGGGTGAGACCTACTATGAACTAATTGTCATGATTCTCTTGCCTAGATTATTATTTTGAGGGGATTCTTCAGTGTGCTATGACGAGGAATATGTTACACTTATTATTGTTGGATCAAAAAGTTTTATTTTTGTCTTCCTTTTTTGCTTTAGATGATCAACACAAGGAGCCAAACTCGTGCTCGTGCCGCCGCTAACGCTTCTCGGGCTGTCACTCAAGAATGCATGGGGATACGGTTTAGGGATGAGCTCCAATGTGATCAATTCAATAGGATCAAGAACCGCGAAGTGAATGCAATCAAGTGGGCTTTCCCCATTATATTGAACCAACTCGGTATCTCCGATGACTTCAATTTACTTTGCAATAGAGCTGCCTACAAAAACTTTGTGTACAATGATGTGCCTACTTATCGCCGGTTAACCATTGAATTCCTAAGTTTGTTGCAAAGCACCCTTAAACTATGGCAAGGAGAGGACACGATTTCTTTCCGACTTATGAACAACAACTACACTTCAACACTAGATGAATGGTGCAGATGTTTTAATTTCCCAAACAATGATGTTAATGCCTTACGCGCATCCTTTACTAGCTTAGACCCTTCCCCTACACAATATTATAATGGAATAAGTTTCACTACTAGAGTAAGCAAGGGGAATAATATTCAACATCCTGCAATTCGCTATTTGTTCTATGTTATTGCTAACACCTTGCAGGCAAGAAATGAGTTCACAAGACTCAACGAGGAGGACATCTTAGTCCTCGCAAAATCTGCTTACACCAACTGCGACATGTCACTCAACTTGGGCACAATCCTTGTGCGCTACCTGGAGCACCAATCCTCCCAAAGCCAAGGACCAATCACAGGTGGAGGCGTCATCACCGTGCTTTCCATTGCCCTAGGCATCGACCTTGGTGAGTTGCAACCTATGCTAGGTGGGCGACATGTTTGTTTCTCTACTTTGAAAGCTTGTGGAATGCTCACTAGGAGAGGTGGTATTTATTACTTGCATATTGCTAGAGCTAGGCGTATCTACCCTGCTCCTATATCTAATGGTCTTTTCTCTATCGAGGAAGGACGTTTGCTATATGACTTGCAGGTTGAGAAACACCAACCGAGGAGGAGATTCCGGATGAGGATGAGGACCAAGAAGAGGAGCAAGAAGTTCCTTATCAAGAGGAGAAGCCATCAACCCGGTTCGCTACATACCAAGACTTCCAAGACCTTGGAGGGACTGTGGAGAGGATGCATAACCTCTCTTTGAACCTCCGAGGAACAACTAGTAATTTATCAACTCAATTTCCGAACTGGAGTAACGACTTTTTCCCTCCACCACAATGATTTGAAGGGCTTGCAAAAGCCTAAGCTTGGGGAAGTTTCCTCATGTATCTTTATTTGGCGTTGATTTACTTTTATTTATTTCGAGGTTATGTTTTGAATTTGAGTTTATAGGCACTCGTGTTGGTTTCCCCAACACTTTATTTTTAGCTCTTTCTATTTGCTTTCGAGATTTTCTAGCCGAGCTTTGCCGCCAATTTTCTATTCTTTAAATTCCCTCTCTTAAAAACAACAAAAAGATTTCTCCATTTTTCTTTATTTTCCCTCTTTCTTTTCTTTCCGCCTCGAGGTTTTCATGTATTTGCAGGAGAGTGATCGACTTCGAGTTTCCAAGAAACAAATAAGAAAGGAAGAGAGAAGTGGAAACAAACATGAGAGGTATGCCTTATGACTCCCCACTTTTGAAGTTTGAGAAACCCATGCTAGTTAGCAGTAAATGTTGAGATATTATATTGGTGGAGTGAGTCTTTGTATTGTAGTAAGATTTTTTGTTTGCATGGGTATTTAGTTGGGTACATTTTGTTCCAGCTCTCGTAATTAACCAAGTCTTGCCTAAAATTTGATAAACAATTGTAATAAGAAAATTCACAATTGAAGGCTTGGGTGTTGTAGTGTTTAGTCTTGAAGGCTTATTTCTAGAGACACTCAACACCACTAAAAATGTTGATTGACTTGATAGCTCTCTTTAAAAGGATTTGTTCGATTGAATTTTTAGCAGTTTTTGTGAGCATGCGAAAGTTTGACTTGTTAATCATAAGAATGATGTAGCTTTATGCGTGTCAAACTTCATGGGATGCCAACAACTCCACTGGCCTACGAACGATCTTCATGGAGGAAACTCCTAGATTTCGGCTATGAGTTGATTAAACACATGTAGCAGCAATGCTATAGTGGGTAAGATTCTTAGCACTCCCGGGTAGCTGTGTTCATGATGGAATCACTCCTCTGGCTATTATGAGTAATCATTGTGCAAAAGGAACAAAAACCTTAGTGATGCCATGAGTGTTCATCACAGCCCAATAAACTAATATTTTTTTTGGCATGCTCTCAATTACTCAAGAAGTGAAATTCTTGAAGTACAATGAATTGAAAAGTAGTGCTTGAAAAGTCTTGATTTATTGATGTGGGAAATTGAGATACTCTAGTGTATATGCTTTTCATGAGAACTCTCACACTCTCATTTTTCATGAGTATACTTTATTGTTCAAAGGCAAGCCTATGAGTTGATTACATGACATGGAATAAAGTTTACTCATTGAATCATCCATGTTAACAATAATTTTGCCGCGCTATAAGGATGCATAAAACCCGTATGATATGCTTTCCATTACTCTATCAATGCTGAAGTTTTTCAGATTCATGAAGTGGAGGAAATATGAGACTACCAATCATGAGTAGGATCATCATCTCGTTATTTCAGTTTAAATGTTGAGTTCCTTTTTGATTTTGGTTTTGTTGCTCGAGGATGATCAAGTTTAAGCTTGGGGAGGTTGATGGCTCTGAAATATAGCCATCTACGTCCACATTTAAACTGGATATTATTCATATTTTTGATGAAATATCTCTCTAAACCCTGCCACTAATGCCTAATAATCAAAGGGGGTATGCAATCCTTTCTTTCTATTTTTCCCTACGCAGATAATGACGTTTGATGATGGGAATCACTATATTAAAGTCAAATATATGATATTTCCAATCACCCGAAGAAACCAAGAGCTGTGGAGAGCAGGCAGACGCTTTATAGACCAACTATATGACCGGAATAAAATTCCGGCCGTATAGTTGCCATCAACACCGCTAGGTCAAACAGAACAACTTTTGTGAAGGGACCCCTATATAAAGAGGCCTCGGGCGATGAGAAAAGGGCCACTCCAGAGACCATCAGCCACCTCCAGATCTCCATCCACAACACCGACGAGCCACCAGAGGAATAGACTTAAATCTAATCTCTCCACTACCATAGCCATATTCCATCACTTGTAATAGTATATCTCTTCTTTGATTAGCGACATTGTAAGACTATTTGCTATCAATCTCATGATTTCCACTATAATGTTTATGATCTTTGATCTCATCTCTATGTGTGTGTAATTCTCCTTGGGCTAAGGGCTTCGGCCTAGCCATGTAGCTTTCGTGCATGTTATTTATCATAGATGGGATCATGTATTAGTTTGTATGACATGATGATTATTGTATCCTCTCTTGCCTCAATCTAAGGACTTGTCAGGTACCCAAGACCCTGAGGATTGAGCCAGGTATACGGAGTATGAGTAATGACTAATCTACAGGTTGGGAATCCCAGTGACAAAAGGGGCAGTACGTCTGTATGTGAGGGATTTACTTGGGATTAACGGTGACATCACTATGCATATCATTAGTTCTCTTTCTTCTATGGATGAGACTAGTAGGTTATTGGTATAAGCGGTTGCGGAGGCAATAGCAATTATGGATGCACTGCCCACATATAATTTATCTTGTTGTAACAATTACATGCATACTTTATCTTTATATTTTATTCCCATCAGATGTTTTGCATAGCTACAGGTGAAACCGAACGCCCTAGGCCCTCTCTCTACATCATCGACAACAACAAAATGATGCAAAATCTTGGTCTGGTAAAAACACAAAAGGAATTCTTAAACTCCTGAAGGTCCATTAAAGTAACTTCACTACGCATCTGCTTCCCGAGGATTCGATAAACCTAGGTCTACTAGGGAAAAACAAGCTATACCACATCGTAATCCGAATCAAAGTTATCAACAATACTTCTCTCCTCTTCCTCCAACTTTCCATCGCGCTCGAGGAGACCAGTGAGGGAAATCGCCGCCTAATAGCTATGAGATTCAACATATTTTTGATGGTTTTTATTGATAGTTCTCTTTTGGATTTGATCGTTTTCTAACTTTACCTAACGCTAATACTTTGGTAGCAAAGAAAACTTTTTTAATGTGTGTTTCAGGTTCTGGACATCAACATAATGTTTTAACAAGGGAAACACAATATTCAGGCGAAAACAAGCAAGTCTCTTTTTGGAAGCAATCAAGGGAGGCAAACAGACACGAAATCATAACACAGCAGCCGCCATCCCATTGATGTCTATGCACGCTTCTATTGTTGTAGACAGTGTTGGGCCTCCAAGTGCAGAGGTTTGTAGAACAACAATAAGTTTCCCTTAAGTGGATCACCCAAGGTTTATCGAACTCAGGGAGGAAGTGGTCAAAGGTATCCCTCTCAAGCAACTCTGCAATCAACATACAAGAAGTCTCTTGTGTCCCCAACACACCTAATACACTTGTCAGGTGTATAGGTGCACTAGTTAGGCGAAGAGATAGTGAAATACAAGTAATATGGATGATTATAAGTGGTAACTGAAATCCAAAATAAGAGTGGCAGCAAGAAAACATGTAACAGGACTGATTGTAAATGGTGTTTCCATGCTTAGAAACAAGGCCTAGGGATCATACTTTCACTAGTGGACACTCTCATATAAATATCTTCTCTTCATCATGCTACCCTGAACTACTCTCCGGTTGGATGATGTAGGGCTATAACACACCTTAAAGTTCGCATTCCCCATCTAGATAACCCCTCACTATCACCATGAGCGCTAGATGGTTCCAACAAACACCACAATCTCATAGAGACATCCAACTCAAATTATACTCATGATAAGTATTTCTGTAACCTTAGCCTAAGTGCCACACGGTGTGCACACTGTCAACTTCACACACGTGGGGATAAGCAGAGATTAATTAAAGAACTTGAGTAGCAGAATAGATCGACGTATTCAACTAGATTACAAAGCTCATCATCTCAATAAGATCACGCATAGAGAGAGAGAGATGAACACATAGCTACCGGTAGAGACCTTAGCATTGAGAGAGAACTACTCCCTCCTCATCTTGGGAGTCAGCAACGGCGATGGAGATGGCGGTGGAGTCGATGGAGATGGAGCCGGGGGCACTTCCCCGTCCCGGCAGGGTGCTGGAATAGAGACTTATGTCCCCCAAATGTCCTCTTTGGTGGTGGCGGCGCTGCAGAACTTTTCGTGGAATTCTGATCTTCTCTTTAGGGTTTTCGTCTCGGGGGGTTTATATAGGCAAAGAGGCGAGGTCGGTGGCCGCCCGAGGGGCCCACACCAGGGCCTGGCGCGCCCAGGGGGCCGCGCCACCCTATGGTGTGGCTGCCTCATGGCTCTCCTCCGTCTCTGCTTTGGACTTCTGTGCCGTGTCGGAAAAATAGGAACTTCAGCTTTTGTTTCGTCCAATTCCGAGAATATTTTTTTACTAGATTTTCTGAAACCAAAAATAGCAAAAAACAGGCAACTGACACTACGGCATCTTGTCAATAGGTTAGTTCCATAAAATGTATAAAAATTCCTCAAAATGTAGACAAAACATAAGATAGTTGATACAAAACAAGCATGGAGCATCAAAATTATAGATACGTTACGATGTATCAAGCATCCCCAAGCTTAACTCCTGCTCGTCCTCGAGTAGGTAAGTGATAAAAAGAATAATTTTTTAGGTGATATGCACCATCACAATCTTGATCAAGGTATTGTAAAACATTCATAGCTGGGATCATAGTACTCTAACATAAACATGAAAGATATAGTTCTAACAATAAGACAAAGCAACTAAGTTGCAACATAAAAAGGTACAAACAAAAGATCATGAATAATAATGCATTGAAATACATTTGTTTGTTTCACATGTAGAAAACATAATAAGAGTGGTTGTCACATCCCAAATTTTCCCAAATTTTGAAATGTGAAAATTTTAAACAAAATGAAGAACCAAGTTCTTTGAAATTCAGAAGGAACAAAAACTTTTGGAACATGTAATATAATGCCTCCAAAACCCAAGCCAAATAAAATGATTTTTCTTTGTGAAGTGGTGTGCATGTTTTAAAATCCCAAATCATGAAGCATGCATGAGCATCTTGACTTGGTTGCATTTTAAAAAAACTAAGAGAAGTGAAACATATCTCAAACCCTAAAACTCTAATTATTTGTTAATACTAAGAACAACACAATACTATGGATATACTCCATATTTTTATTAAACAAAAGAACTCCTATGAGAGATAAAAAGATAAAGGGCAAAATAATAAAACAATAGAAATTGGTTTCATCCAATTTGGATTCATGGATAAAAAGATATGAATTATTTGAGAATAGAATTAAGAAAATACAATATTAGCTATTAAAGCCAAAGTGAATAAATTTGATTAGAAAATTTTGATTTGGAAAGTAAAATGTGTTCTATAATGCCCTAAAAACCTAATTTGAGTTTTACAAATTTTTAGAATTTTTTTTTGATTCAAATTGGTTCACTAAAACAAAAGTTTTTGAAGAAAACAGAAAAAGAAAAAGAAAAACTAAAAAGAATAAACAAAAAAAGCGCAGCAGTAGTCTGGCCTGCTCGGCCCAAACCCTAGCCCACTAAGCCCACCCGGCTCTCCCCTTTCCCTCTCTGGTTCTTTCTCACCGACCCCTCCTCACACCCCCTCGCTGACGGCTCGACCCCACCTCCACGTCACCCTCCACCTCACCTTCTCCCACCGCGACGAATAGCCTCTCTCCCTCCCTCTACCGTTTTCAAATCGAATCGAATTCGAGCGTTTGCGAGATTAATTCTCCACTCTGAGCCCTGCCCCTTAAACTCCACCCCTCCTCTTTGTTTTCCCCTCAGACACCGCCACCTGAGAGCCACTAGGCAGCTCGGAATTGAGCTCGGACCACCGCAGACCCCGACGAGCTCCGGCGACGATTCTGGCGAGAACCCGCTGCCCCGCGCTCTCTTTTCTGTGTTGTTAGATTCACCATCCTCAAGCGCATCTGCTAACCCCCTCCATTTGCGTTGGCATGCCCCAGGTCGACGCCACGGTCATCACCGGAGCTTTTTCTGCCACTGCCGTTCACCGACGAGTTCCGATGAGTCGCAGGTTCCTGCCACCCTCTTTTGGCCACAGCCAGCTTCTACACGACCTGGCGCACCTCTCTGACCTTCTGTTTTGTCTGCTCGAGCCCCAGGGCGACTCCACCATCTCGTAGACGCGAGCTCCACTGTCGGCAGGTATGCCAGCGAGGAATCCCCGGCGAATCCGAGAGCCCCTTCATCGATCGCGACCATCCCTGAGACCACCTCGACCGCGACGATCGCTAGTAATAGTCCACGGTCTCCCTACCCCTCTAGAACCACCGGAGGGCCACCCACCCGACGTGACGCCGCGGCACGCAGTCACCAGCACCGCCAGTCTGTGGCCGACGCGCTGAGTGCCGTTCGATCTGTCGCCAGCGGCCAGGATTGATTTCTAACCGAATCGATACGGGCTAATCTGATTCGTCCATTTCCACTTAGAATCCAACAGCCCGCAGCGGTCGATCCAACCGAATCGGTACCAGCCAATAGGATTGTGCCACGTCAGCCCTGGCGTCTGTTTAAATTAGAAAATAGACAGAATTTGTATTTAACTTAGAAATTCAATAACTTTTGATCCACAATTCAGAAAAATACAAATTTGGAGTCTATGAATTCAGAAAAATGAGAGCTTCACTACTGAGGCCTTATCTCACCCTTTTGATTCTGAAAATTTGGAGTTTTAGGCAGAACCTTTTAGGAGTATTCTACGCATAAAAATTGTTTTGTAAATTAATTTTGGGTGAATATTTTTGCTATGGATTGCAAATTGAACCCTCTTTCCAGTAAGACCAAAATATAAATTTGGTTGACTATACCTAATAGTATGGAAATTATTTAGTGACTCTAGCCTTTCTAAATACTAGAATTATTGCTAATTGTTATAATTGCACAAATGGTTGCATTTGTAATCTTGCAATTATAAAGTGTTCAGAAAACACTTAGTAGTGTTCAAAACCTTCGTTATAACAATTTGTACAAAAAAATGGCCATCTTGCATGCTTGCATATTTTGCATGATTTTTGTTTTGCCACTAGTGTTGACTTTGTGCATGTTTTGTCTTGGTTGTTTTGTTTGATAGATTGTGTGGATTGTCAAGTGTGTTACTGCAAAGAGTGTACCAACACCACCAACTACTAAGGCAAGTGACACTATCATCCATGTCCTACTATTTTCATTACACTTAGTGGATTTTTGTAGTATGCATGATAGGACTACTATGATACTATGCTATGCTATGTCCTATTTATGATATCCTTTATATCTTCCTTAGTGGAAATACTGTAGTTGTAGTATGCTTAGCCCTGCTATAGATTCAGGGTGGAATATACCATATTGTGATTATATGAAGTGTTGGAAAATATATGTTTTATATAATAAAACAAGTACTCAATGAATCACCTGGGTGGAGTGTGGATACTTAGTTGAGAATAAGGTGGCAACAAAGGGAATCTTATCTATGGCTATCTCTTTTGTGTGTGCACTAGAAGAATACCACCCAGGAACTTAGAGATTGAACATGTTTCTCGTATAGTGGCTTTCGTGTACAACCACATGCCAAATGGGCTCTTGCCTAGTCAATTACATTGTGGGAGACCCATGCATTGGTACCTCTTCAGGTTAACTAGAATTATGTATTGGAAGTATATCCCTCCATTGGTGCCTGGTATTCGTGCTAGCATTATGTATTGGGAGTACTTCTATGGAAAGACTTTGTCACATTCTCGATCTGCCGGTACTCCATCTTGGTGAGTACTAATCCAGCAGCCACTGGTGGTGTCAAGACGAGATTGTGTCTTGTGGGTAAAGTGTACAACTTCTGCAGAAGATTAAATTCTAAGTACTTAGCCATGTCCCAGGTTATGGACAACAATGAGCAACTAAGGCCTGCAGCTATGGAAGATCTTGACATTCCAATTTCCCAAAGTAAAACTTGATGGTGACAACAAGAGAGTATAAGCACTTGGAGTTTGCCAAGGAGTTCAGAAAGTTGTTGAAAGATCAAAACTATTTTTGCAAACATAGGATAAAACCATATTGCTTTCTGCAAATGAGCCTAAGATCTACTTAGCCAAATATGCATGTTGTGATGGTTCAACTTATATTCACAAACTAGTGATACCTGCCAATACATTCAAAGTATTGACCCTTTGTGGCTGCAACCTATCATGTTGCAGGTTATTCTATTGATGAGTGAGGATTGATGATAGGGGTTATGAGTCTACACCCAACATGTTTGCCTGTGGCACATGAAGATGAAGGACTCCATGCTTTACTTGTATTCTGCTGCTTTGTAATAAGATAGCCTTTGGCTATGAGTATGTAATAAAGTATTCATATTCTAGATCATGCGATGTAATATGACCTTTGTATCTTGATATTACGTCTTAAACTGTGGGTGCTAGCTATTCGATCCAGGGACTAGCACTGTAATCACAGGGATTCGAACCAAGCCAGGTTTGGGTTTTTTACAGATGGTATCAGAGCACTGTGTTGTCTGTAGGTTCGTAACCCTAGGAATTGAACAAACCCCTTGTTAGGAATGAACTTATATTTTTATACTTATTAGATTTTCTCGTATACCTTGATCACTCTTTACTGAATCTCTTCTCCTTCAAACCTGTAGAGGACCAGCCTTTGTTTTCTCCAAGGACCTTGAGGATGGATCATGCCAACAAGGAGATCAAGATACAAGTTGTGACAAGTCCTCGAGCTTGCAAAATATGTGGAGAAATAGGCCACACCTCTAAGGAACATAAGGATCAATGTCCCTTTTGTGATCACAACCATCCAGTTGGAGAATGCCCCACATCTCAAGTTACTTGTTAAGGAACCAACCACATTCCTGCCAAGTGCCACCTCGACTTCATAGTGCAACAAGTGAAAGAACAAGTCAAGGATGGAATGTATCAAGCTCTTAGGAAGAAAGAAGAAAACCTTAGCCATATCACCTGCTCCAAATGCAAGAAAGAAGGACACAATATCAATGAATGCCTAGAGAAGGAAGTTCAAGAAAAACACAATAACACTTCAAGAAAAAGTACTCGAGACATGACAAAAGTGTTTTGCCATCGCTGCCGGAAGAGAGGACACTTCACCGATGATTGTCCAACTCGAAAGAGAGCTCCCACTGATGTTATCATAGTGCCACCCATGAGACATTAGATGGCCTACCAATTATAATGTTTGAGTTATCGATATCGTGTTAACGTATGGATCATGCCGACCTATGTGGTATGACTATACTAGGTTGCTTGTTTCAAGAAAATTTGTTTTTTCTTCTATAATGAGTTAAAGTCAGAAGTTGCTAAGTGATTGGTTGCTTGATGAATGTTTGATGAACTGGTTTGTTTTGGGTTGAGTGTGTTAGAACTCCCTTAGACCTATCTATCTATCTATCTATCTATCTATCATTACTTATCCCTATTAAACCAACAGATGCATCCAAGACATGCCAATGACCATGATAACAATGGAGACAACAACAACAATGAAAATGAGATGCAACAGATGATGACTGCACAGACTCAGCTAATGCAGATGATGACACAATTCATGGCAACCATCAACAATCAGAATCAGAACAACAACAATCCACCACCGCTGGATATGCTCACTAGATTTCTGAGGTTGAGACCTGCAAAGTTCTTTGGTACTTCTGATCCAATGGTAGCTGATGACTGGTTACGTTCAGTGAATAGGGACCTAGTGACTGTTGGATGCTCTAATACTGAGAAAGTTAGATTTGCAGCACACTTGCTTAAAGGTCCTACAACTACATGGTGGGACAACTTTCAAGTCACTCACCCCATTCAAGAAGTGACTTGGGAAATATTTGAAGATGGCTTTCGCACTAATCATATCTCTTTAGGCGTGATGAGTCTGAAGAAGAAGGAGTTTCACAACCTTAAACAGCGTCACCACAGCATTGCTGAATACATTGAGGAATTCAACAATCTATCACGTTATGCTTCAGATGATACTGATACTGATGCTAAGAGGAAGGAAAAGTTCCTAGATGGACTGAATGATGAACTTTCCATGCAATTATCAGTTGCTTATGTTCCAACTTATCAATCACTGTGTGACAAAGCTAGAATTTTAGAGAGTAAGAAGGACAAGGTTGAGGCCAGGAAGAGGAAGCATAGCTTTGACAAATATCACTCAGGATCATCATAGAAGATGCGTTCATTCAGAAAGGACAATGGGGATTCTAGATCACATCATCATGAAGGAAATAGACATAATCACCATCACCACAAGAATCACCACATCAATAATGGAAGTGTTAGTAACAATGTGAATGGTACTAACAATGGAGATAACCTTGGTCAGAACCAACATAATGATCCCAAGAAAGACATTAGCCAGTTGCAGTGTACAATTGTAAGCAACTTGGACACTTTGCAGCAGACTGTCCTGAGAAGAAGAAGAATGAGAATGTTGGAGACTCTAATGGGAGCAATTCCAATGTGACCCAGAAAGGACATGTGAACCACATCAACATGTATGGAACCCTTGAAGAACTAGATGGTGTGGATGGTAAGCTTTAGCTAACTCAATTCAGTGGTATAAAAATCTCAAGATGAAGAAATGTTAACAACCTTTGGATGTCAACCCTTAGCCAAGTGAATCATCAAATGCAACCCAACAAAGTTTCCTTTTAAGGATGGTAGCACCCAAGTTATCCTAAAGCCCAACCTATTCTTTCTAGCCTTCTCGAATCTTGGGACGAGATTCCTTTTAAGGGTGGTAGTCTGTCACATCCCAAAATTTTCCAAATTTTGAAATGTGAAAATTTTAAACAAAATGAAGAACCAAGTTTTGTGAAATTCAGAAGGAACTAAAACTTTTGGAACATTTAATATAATGCCTCCAAAACCCAAGCCAAATAAAATGATTTTTCTTTGTGAAGTGGTGTGCATGTTTTAAAATCCCAAATCATGAAGCATGCATGAGCATCTTGACTTGGTTGCATTTTTAAAAAAACTAAGAGAAGTGAAACATATCTCAAACCCTAAAACTCTAATTATTTGTTAATACTAAGAACAACACAATACTATGGATATACTCCATATTTTTATTAAACAAAAGAACTCCTATGAGAGATAAAAAGATAAAGGGCAAAATAATAAAACAATAGAAATTGGTTTCATCCAATTTGGATTCATGGATAAAAAGATATGAATTATTTGAGAATAGAATTAAGAAAATACAATATTAGCTATTAAAGCCAAAGTGAATAAATTTGATTAGAAAAATTTGAGTTGGAAAGTAAAATGTGTTCTATAATGCCCTAAAAACCTAATTTGAGTTTTACAAATTTTTAGAAATTTGTTTGATTCAAATTGATTCACTAAAACAAAAGTTTTTGAAGAAAACAGAAAAAGAAAAAGAATAAATAAAAAAATCGCAGCAGTAGTCTGGCCTGCTCGGCCCAAACCCTAGCCCACTAAGCCCACCCGGATCTCCCCTTTCCCTCTCTAGTTCTTTCTCACTGACCCCTCCTCACATCCCCTGGCTGACGGCTCAACCCCACCTCCACGTCACCCTCCACCTCACCTTCTCCCACCGCGACGAACAACCTCTCTCCATCCCTCTACCGTTTCCAAATCGAATCGAATTCGAGCATTTGCGAGATTAATTCTCCACTCCGAGCCCTGCCCCTTAAACTCCACCCCCTCCTCTTCGTTTTCCCCTCAGACACCGCCACCTGAGAGCCACTAGGCTGCTCGGAATCGAGCTCGGACCACCGCAGACCCCGACGAGCTCTGGCAACGATTTCGGCGAGAACCCGCTGCCCCGCGCTCTCTTTTCTGCCCTGTTAGATTCACCATCCTCAAGCGCATATGCTAACCCCCTCCATTTGCGTTGGCATGCCCCAGGTCGACGCCACGGTCATCACCGGAGCTTTTTCTGTCGTCGTCGTTCACCGACGAGTTCCGGTGAGTCGCAGGTTCCTGCCACCCTCTTTTGGCCACAACCAGCTTCTACATGACCTGGCGCACCTCTCTGACCTTCTGTTTTGTCTGCTCGAGCCCCAGGGCGACTCCACCATCTCGGACACGCGAGCTCCACCGTCGGCAGGTACTCCAGCGAGGAATCCCCGGCGAATCCGAGCGCCCCTTAATTAACCGCGACCATCCCCGAGACAAACTCGACCGCGGCGATCGCTGGTAATAGTCCACGGTCTCCCTACCCCTCTAGAACCACCGGAGCGCCACCCACCCGATGCGCCGCCGCCGCGTGCAATCGCCAGCGCCGCCAGTCTGTGGCCGACGCGTTGAGTGCCATTCGATCTGTCGCCAGCGGCCAAGATTAGATTTCTAACCAAAGCTTCACTACTGAGGCCTTATCTCACCCTTTTGATTCTTAAAATTTGGAGTTTTAGGCAGAACCTTTTTAGGAGTATTCTACCCATAAAAATTGTTTTGTAAATTAATTTTGGGTGAATATTTTTGCTATGGATTGCAAATTGAACCCTTTGTCCAGTAAGACCAAAATATGAATTTGGTTGACTATACCTAATAGTATGTAAATTATTTAGTGAGTCTAGCCTTTCCAAATACTAGAATTATTACTAATTGTTACAATTGTACAAATGGTTGCATTTGTAATCTTGCAATTATAAAGGGTTCAGAAAACACTTAGTAGTGTTCAAAACCTTTGTTATAACAATTTGTACAAAAAAATGGCCATCTTGCATGCTTGTATATTTTGCATGATTTTTGTTTTGCCACTAGTGTTGACTTTGTGCATTTTTGTCTTGGTTGTTTTGTTTGATAGATTGTGTGGATTGTCAAGTGTGTTACTGCAAAGAGTGTACCAACACCACCAACTACTAAGGCAAGTGACACTATCATCCATGTCCTACTATTTTCATTACACTTAGTGGATTTTTGTAGTATGCATGATAGGACTACTATGATACTATGCTATGCTATGTCCTATTTAGGATATCCTTTATATCTTCCTTAGTGGAAATACTGTAGTTGTAGTATGCTTAGCCCTGCTATAGATTCAGGGTGGAATATACCATATTGTGATTATATGAAGTGTTGGAAAATATATGTTTTATATAATAAAACAAGTACTCAATGAATCACCTGGGTGGACTGTGGATACTCAGTTGAGAATAAGGTGGCAACAAAGGGAACCTGATCTATGGCTATCTCTTTTGTGTGTGCACTAGAAGAATACCACCCAGGAACTTAGAGATTGAACATGTTTCTCGTATAGTGGCTTTCGTGTACAGCCACATGCCAAATGGGCTCTAGCCTAGTCAATTACATAGTGGGAGACCCATGAATTGGTACCTCTTCAGGTTTACTAGAATTATGAATTGGAAGTATATCCTTGCATTGGTGCCTGGTAGTCGTGCTAGCATTATGTATTGGGAGGACTTGTATGGAAAGACTTTGTCACATTCTCGATCTGCCGGTACTTCATCTTGGTGAGTACTAATCCAGCGGCCACTGGTGGCGTCAAGACGAGATTGTGTCTTGTGGGCAAAGTGTACAACTTCTGCAGAAGATTAAATTCTAAGTACTTAGCCGTGTCCCCGGTTATAGACAACAATGAGCAACTAAGGCCTGAAGCTATGGAAGATCTCGACATTCCAATTTCTCAAAGTAAAACTTGATGGTGACAACAAGAGAGTAGAAGCACTTGGAGTTTGCCAAGGAGTTCAGAAAGTTGTTGAAAGATCAAAACTATTTTTGCAAACATAGGATAAAACCATATTGCTTTCTGCAAATGATCCTAAGATCTACTTAGCCAAATATGCATGTTGTGATGGTTCAACTTATATTCACAAACTAGTGATACCTGCCAATACATTCAAAGTACTGACCCTTTGTGGCTGCAACCTATCATGTTGCAGGTTATTCTATTGATGAGTGAGGATTGATGATAGGGGTTATGACTTTACACCCAACATGTTTGCCTGTGGCCCATGAAGATGAAGTACTCCATGCTTTACTTGTATTCTGCTGCTTTGTAATAAGATAGCCTATGGCTATGAGTATGTAATAAAGTATTAATATTATGGATCATGCGATGTAATATGACCTTTGTATCTTGATATTACATCTTAAATTATGGGTGCTAGTTATTCGATCCAGGGACTAGCACTGTAATCACAGGGATTCGAACCAAGCCAGGTTTGGGTTTTTTACAGTGGTAATCAGCTTGTCCTTCATGGATTAGCAGAACATAAATGCATAGGACACCTTCAAAGTTCATAAGGGTGACTAGATACAAATAATTTAAGAGCAAGCAATAATAAAATTATGAATCAATCAATAAGTTTTGGGACAATGAACATTGAACTAAGATGACAAATATGCTCTCTTAATTAGTGCAAAAAGATAGAAGATGGAGACTCAACATAAAAAGATAAAAAGAAAGCCCTTCACAGAAGGAAACAGGGATTTAAAGTTTCATAAAGAGCTTCCAAAAATTATGGTACTATTAGCTTTCAGCTCTCATTGCCCCATCATAAGCATCTTGAGGTGATTAAGGTTAAAGTGACACAAATATGAGGATATGCTTGATAAGTTATAAGTTGAAAATCTCATCCCCCTTGCTTACGATTACCAAACCTCATGCTACTCAAATTTAGTCACAAGTAAGTTCTTGTCATTATAAGTACATGTGTATCATGGAGAACCGCCAACGGGGTACACCTTGCCCCATGACACAGGAGCTTTCCCATATCAAAATGACAAGGCAACAGAAAATAAGCATTTCAATGATCTTTTTATTTGCTATTTGCATAGGTTTTTATTGAGTATGCTTCACAGAATGCTCACTATGGTTATGCTACAAGTTTCCACCATGATTAGGCATGGCTTCGACTAGCCGCCCAGGCATTTTTATAACACACATACAAACTCCATGAGCTTACAAGCTCCCCATTTATTTCATACCGTCGGGATCCATAAACAAAAGAACATGATATCAACTGAATAATAAGTGCAATGTTGAAAGCGTTCCCCATGGTATCATGGTTCTACTAATTCACGACTTATAAAGTGCAAGCATATAAGCAACATAGATGGATACAATGGTTCAAGTTTATTAAGTGCAAGAAAATAAAGTATGCCATAAAGTTTGTGAGAGCTTTAATCACTAAATTTCACATAACAAAAGTTTAATTTGGAAGGTAGATAAAAACATGAATATACTTGGAATGGTGTAACACACCATGCATAGGAATTTATAGTGGACTCTTTGGAATAACTTGGTTTTCTTGGAGGTTGGATGCATGAGTGGAACTCATACGTGGTACAGGTGGAGGCTAGCAAAAGACTGGGAGCGACCAACTAAGAGAGCAATAATGGCCATAATCATGCAACGCGACACAACATTATTAATTAAATCATAAAGTGATATTACAAGTAAAAACTAAATGATCATAGAGGCTAAGGTGACTGGTTCATAGTCTTAACATGGTGTAAGCATGTGCCAAGTCAACCCAAATAAAGCATCAAAGGAGAATACCACAATATTATGCTTTTGTATGCTAAAACAACGCATGATTCTTTCAAGGCACATTAGGCAATCTCAATTGTTTGGAACAAGTCATGCTACAGAAATAATCACTAAGCATAAGTTCAAAGCAACATCAAACATGGCATGATAAAGTCTAGACCACAGTCAAAACAAGCTTCCTTTTGTACTAGTATAAGCATGAAACTTCCTACTCTTTTCCAACACCAATCGACTTATTTGAAACAAATCTCAAAGATAATAATCAATAAACACAAGAGAGCATGTCTCACCCATCTACAAAGAAGAACTAAAAAGTTCTAAGCCAAAAGAATAAGAAAACTAAAGCTAAATGCAGTGCTAGCAAAGGAGAACACTCATAGAACAATAAGAGTGAAAACTAGAGTGTTCTAGGCAATGAATAACATGGTGTGTCTCTCTCCAAAAGAAGTGTGTTGGGATCCAACCAACTTATTTTGGCAAAGAAACCAAAATAAAATGAAAAAGAAAGACGCTCCAAGAACAACACATAGTGCATAAGGTAATAAAAATAAAGTGTCTTGAAAGAAGACCTGAGATTATTGATGAAGAAGGGGATGCCTTGGGCATCCCCAAGCTTTGACGCTTGTACTTATTGAATATTTCTTGGGGTGACACGGGTGGCATCCCCAAGCTTGAGCTTTTTCCCATACTTCATCTCATCACATCATTCTCTCCCTACACTTGAAAAATTCCTACATATAGAACTTCACACAATCTTCATTAGCAACATTAGTGTATTCAAAATAATAATCCTTTGGGTTCAGTTTCAACTCAAGTAAATCATCCATTAAAACATAAGATACTGTAGCAATTTCTTTTAAAAGCTCAACTGATCCAAGAGAACTCAAAAAGAAACCGATGAAGAGGCAAATGCAAATAATGGCAGAAATCTGTCAAAACAGACCAGCAGGTAAATACCGATTTTTTCAAAAATCTCCTTTTGCTCAAATCGAAAAGTGCAAAACTAAAGAAAGTTGGGTAATAACCTAGGGCATAAGCACAAAACATTACAGCTCAATCCAATGTACTGAGATTTGTCACGATTTTTTACAGTGATGCACAGAAATCTGTTTCGGGACAGCAACTTCCCCATATCTTACTTCCCTCTCATTAGAGGTTATTATTGTCACAAAAACCAAACAAAAAGTATAAGGAGAAGTTATTACAGAGGCAATAACTTCCAAGACTCAACAAAATAAAAATAAACTGAAAGTAAAAATATAATAGGTTGTCTCCTAAAAGCTCTTTCTTTATAGCCATTAAGATAGGCATGATAATTTTGATGATGCTCACATAAGAAATATGAATGGAAGTAAAAGAGAGCATCAAGAAGCTAAATCTAACCTACTTCCTATGAAAAATAATCTTGTAAAGAAACAAGTCATGAAAGCACAAAGCAACAAGCATAGGAAAGCAAAACAAGTGCAACTTCAAAATTTTCAACATAAAGAGGGGACACTTAATATTGTTGAGATACATAAAACCATGTTTCTCTCTCTCATAATAACTTTCGGTAGCATCATGAATAAAATTAACAATATAAATATCACATAAAACATTCTTATCATGAGCCACATGCATAAAATAATTATTACTCTCCCTATAAGCATAGTCATTCTTATTAATCGTAGTGGGAGTAAATTCAACAAAATAACTATTATTATTATTCTCATCACCATAATCATCAAATATAGGAGGCATATTGTAATCCTAATTAATTTTCTCCTCAATAGTAGGTGGACTAAAAATATCATATTCATCATTGTAATCATCATATATTGGAGGTATAGTATCATCATAAGCAATAGAATAGTTATCTTCCAAAGTGTGTTCATTTGTAAACATATCATCATTGGAAGGAACATGGATAGTACTAATAGTACAACAATTATTAACATCATCATTTTTAGAATTGGTACTGAAGAGATTTTCAATATCAAAAGTAGTGTGATTTTACCAATCATGATCACTACTATAGGTAACATGCATAGGAGCATCATCGAGTTTAGACTCATAAAAAACTATAATAGGAGCAACATGCTTAGGGGGAAATATCGTTTCCTCCCTCCTTTTACTCCTCCTCTTCTTCTTTTTCTTCTTCTCTTTAGGAGGGAGAGGCGTGAAAGGAAGCTTCTCCATATACCCTAGTTTATTGTTAGAGACAATAGAAGAAACTTTGGAGGATTCCTCCTTTTCATTAATAAGAACAAAACACATATTAGTCCTGTCATATTTTGGTAAAATCTCATCTTTTATAATATTTTGTACGTAAGTATTTGTGTGGAAATTATCAACACAATAAAGATGACAACCATGCAGGACGCTATTCATATCAAAAGCACTCATATCTACCAAAGAAGTTTTTCTTGATAACTCTTCACACCCCAAAAATAATGTAAGTTCGTCATGCTGATTAGGAGTGATCATGTTATCACAATACAAACATGAAGTACTCATGGGATTAGAAGGGCTATTATTATGTCCTGAGCATTGAAAATTGAAGTGACCCACTTCAAAGAAAAGTTCACAAATAAAAGGATAGAGGGCATAAACGTTTTTACCAAGATCATTTAGAGCACTATACCACGTTCTAGTTTTTTCATTCTTGTGGGTGATACAATATTCTTCTTCAATTTGATTCTTTTCACAAGGTCTATGTAATCCACAAAAATTAACATGCTTATAAGAAATATTACTTTCATAGGTTTGAGCATGTTTATTGCTATCATTAATAACAATTTCATTTTTCATGCAAGTGTCTTTAAAAGGCTCATGATACATGTCCCATTTTTCTTTAGGAGCATTAATATGAGAAGCAAAGGCTCTACAACAATCAACAAGAATTTGAGGATAAAGACCATATTTAGCACTAAGCTCTTGAAAATCAGTAGTTTCAGCGAAAGACTTAATACAATCATACTCATAGTTTATACCTGGTTCTTTACCTTTGTTGTTATCCCAATCTTCGGTATTGCTTTGAATTGTTTCAAGAACATCCCACTTAGCTTTGACCTCCTTCCTTGTGAAGGATCCCTCTAAACAGGTATCTAGGTAGTCCTTGTAATGTCCTGAAAGCCTTGCATAAAAATTATTAATAACAATATTACTGGGGAGCTCATGAATGGGACATTTGAGCATTAGTGACTTCAATCTCCCCATACTTGGGAAATACTTTCTCCACCATGAGGATGAAAATTATAAATATAATTCCTATATTTATGAATTTCATGAGGAGGATAAAATTTAGAGTAAAATAGAGATTCAAGTTCCGAATGATGAGGATCGTCTAGTAGCTCATACCACTCCCTTGCTTTGCCCTTAAGTGAAAAAGAGAATAGCTTCCTCTTAACTTGGTTCATTGAAATACCTGCAAACTTGAGCAACTCGCAAAATTCATGTATAAAGAGTAAATGATCCCCAGGATGGACAGTTCCATCTCGAAAATAACAGTTATTCATAACGCGTTCAACAATTTCCATAGATATTTTAAAAGGGACGCTTTCAATATATGGATTTAAAATATCACAAGTATCATTAGAATTACCACATATGGGAGATAAAGGATCATCAGAGCAAATTTTCACCTCTAAAGCTAGGGAACTAAAAAGATCATTTTCATAAAAACTAACTTCTCCAAGCTTAGACGTTTCCATAGCATTAGTAACAAAGGTGTTCAAAAAATTCATACTAATAACATTGCTATTAGCAGGCAAAGAAAGTTCCATGGGTTTTTTAATTTTCTTTTCAAACCATTCATGTTCTACCTCAGGAAAAATACTAAAAAACTCTCTAATTTTGTTGTTGTTTTCCATTAAGCCTAACTAGTGAAAATAAAAACAAGAAACAAAACGATATAATTGCAGAATCTAAAGGAAATAACTTCGAGCACTCACACACTAGCAACAGTACTAGAAGATAGCTTACTAGCTAGAGGATGTGAGTAACATTTACCTTACCTCCCCGGCAATGGTGCCAGAAAATAGCTTGATGTCCACACACGCTTCTATTCTTCTAGACAGTGTTGGGCCTCCAAGTGTAGAGGTTTTTAGAACAGCAGCAAGTTTCCCTTAAGTGGATCACCCAAGGTTTATCGAACTCAGGGAGGAAGTGGTCAAAGGTATCCCCCTCAAGCAACCCTGCAATCAACATACAAGAAGTCTCTTGTGTCCCCAACACACCTAATACACTTGTCAGGTGTATAGGTGCACTAGTTAGGCGAAGAGATAGTGAAATACAAGTAATATGGATGATTATAAGTGGTAATTGCAATATAAAATAAGAGTGTCAGCAAGCAAACATGTAACAGGACTGATTGTAAACGGTGTTTCAATGCTTAGAAACAAGGCCTAGGGATCATACTTTCACTAGAGGACACTCTCATATAAATATCTTCTCTTCATTATGCTACCCTGAACTACTCTCTGGTTGGATGATGTAGGGCTATAACAGCACACCTTAAAGTTCGCATTCCCCATCTAAATAACCCCTCACTATCACCTTGAGCGCTAGATGGTTCCAACAAACACCACAATCTCATAGAGACATCCAACTCAAATTATACTCATGATAAGTATTTCTGTAACCTTAGACTAAGTGACACACGGTGTGCACACTGTCAACTTCACACACGTGGGGATAAGCAGAGATTAATTAAAGCACTTGAGTAGCATAATAGATCTACTTATTCAACTAGATTACAAAGCTCATCATCTCAATAAGGTCACGCATAGAGAGAGAGAGAGAGAGAGAGATGAACACATAACTATCGGTAGAGCCCTTGGCCTGGAGAGAGAACTACTCCCTCCTCATCATGGGAGTCAGCAACGGCGATGGAGATGGCGGTGGAGTCGATGGAGATGGCTCCAGGGGCACTTCCCCGTCCTGGCAGGGTGCCGAAACAGAGACTTATGTCCCTCAAATCTCCTCTTCGGTGGCGGCGGCGCTACGGAACTTTTCGTGGAATTCTGATCTCCTCTTTATGGTTTTCGTCTCGGGTGTTTATATAGGCAAAGAGGCAAGGTCGATGGCCGCCCGAGGGACCCACACCAGGGCCTGGCATGCCTAGGGGGGCGCGCCACCCTATGGTGTGGCTGCCTCGTGGCTCTCCTCCGTCTCTGCTTTGGACTTCTATGTCGTGTCGGGAAAAATAGGAACTTCGGCTTTTATTTCGTCCAATTCCAAGAATATTTCTTTACTAGCTTTTCAGAAACCAAAAATAGCAGAAAATAGGCAACTGGCACTATGGCATCTTGTCAATAGGTTAGTTCCAGAAAATGTATAAAAATGCCTCAAAGTGTAGACAAAACATAAGATAGTTGATACAAAACAAGCATGGAGCATCAAAAAATATAGATACGTTTACGACGTATCACCCATCCAGAAAGGAGGAACAAGATATTCGAAGAAGAAGGGGAAGACGTTCTTCATCTCGCTCCACGATCTTTGACCTCCTAGCCATCACACCCTCATAGCCATTACTTGTACTTGAGAGAGAGATAGAGATCTTCACCTTGCAAGATTAGGGTTTGAGATTGTTTCTTCCTATCTTGAATTGTGTTGGATTACTTTTCTATTCCTATTGTGGATCTCCATGATAACATCGAGAAGAACTCCCTTTATTTAATTATATCGATGATGCTTTCTCCTCTCATGTGTGAGTAAGTTCCTTGGATGTGGGAGATGTAAGGGATTGGTGAGATGTGATTTGCCTTCATATATGTTCCATTAGTTCGTGATTGCTTTTAATTACTATATTATGTGTGCTTGACTATCTGTGTGATGCCTAATTCTTGTTGTCCAATTAAGGGCCCAGACAACATGATGCTTTGTTCTACATATATAGGATCTTGTTCGCTAGTAGACCGGTGACCCCCGAGTGACACGGGGTTATCAATGGAAAACTAGTAGACTCGAGAATAATGAGGAACCACCGTGTTTATTGCATTAGTCCGATCCAGGGAGCTTAATTACTAAGGAACATGAAGGGTCTTAATCGTCTAGTGCCTGACCATGGTTTTGGTAATAGACTAGTAGGATTATTGAAGTTGGGATGAAATCTACCAAGAGGAGTTCCGGCTAATTATGCGTTGCTCACCTACACATATACTTATAAGATTACAATTGTTACACTTATCACTCGTCCACCTCGCATAGTCATTATCACCATGAACTGTATCTCCCTGCGCCTTCTTTGTCATCTGTAGAACACAACAAACAATCAAATCATTCTTTACTTTTATGCTTTTTATTTCTGAAGTTTACATTTTAGTCATATTTAAATACATCCAGTTTAATCCAAATTCTATTTTCATTTCCACACTTGCAGTCAATTCACTCGAAGACCTGTGACAACTTTGGGTGTGACAGAGACTTCATTCATAAACACTTACGTTTGGGCTCCCTGTGGGATCGACGTCTATACTTTGAAACTAGCTACAAACGATCTGTGCACTTGCAGACATCAAGCTATTTTCTGGCGCCGTAGCCGAGAAACTAAGTGCTAAGTGTTTGTCTCTTGACATTTCAGGTGTTACTACTACAAAATGGTCTCCCTAGGAGACAAAGGGTCTACACGCTCTAGTAGGACCTATTTTCCAGATTATTTTGAGTGCGTGCCTATTCAAAGGCACAAAGAAATTATTGAAGAACTTTTAAGATCAGACAAAGTTGAAGTTGAAAACCTAAGTGATTTTATGGAAATCATGTCCATTTACAGGACAACTCCCAAGAAACTTGAGAAAACTCTCAGGGGATACAGTGCTCCAAACGCTGCTTTCCTTAAACAACCAACAGAATTTCCTAACCCTGGAGTTAGAGAATATCGATTTGATGGTGGAATTATTAAAATTTTGCAGGAAAAAGTTTTCAGCGGAAGGAAAGATGAAGACCCAGGAAGACATATTAGAGAGTTTGACGATTTGATGACAATACTTGGACCAAAAGATTTGTAACAACCTGAACATAAACAATAATTCAACGGTTCACTCAATAGCATCAACTACAAAGAGTAATCAACACCGGGAAAGTTTCCCCTGAGAAATATGCAAGATTCAACCCAATTGTTACAGCGGTATGAAGGTGGTGTTGATGGTGCTGATGGAGATGATGGTGGTGATGATGATGATGATGATCCTGATGAAGTCCAGCTTGATGATGGTGTTGATGGCAACGATCTCCCCTCTTCGGGAAGGAATTTCCCCGGCAGAATTCTGTCTGCCGAAGAGATCTTTCTCTCTCGGTGTTTTCTGCCTCGCAGAGGTGGCTGAATCTTTCTGTGGTCGCCCACCGAGTCTTAGGGTTTTGGGAGGATAATATATGCCAGAGGGGAGAGCCAGGGGTGGACTAGGGTGGCCACACCACCTGGTGGCACGGCCTAGGGTGGCCCGTGCTAGGGGGTGGTGTGGGCCCCCTGTGGCCCATCTCGGCTTCCCCTTCTGGCTTCCTTTGTCTTCTTGAAAAATAGGATTTTCCATGTATTTTCCCAGATTTTTTGATCTTCGTGAATTTCGCCTTCAAACATCACCTTTTCCGTCGGAATCCTGACTGCAGCGGTCCATGCTCCAAAAGTCATCAACCATGCAAAAATAGATGAAATAACATAAGTATCATCTCTTAATATTAAATATATCAATGAATAACAGTAAATTATGATATATAATAGTGATGCAAAATGGACGTATTAGAGAATTGCTCGACTTATCAGCAGGAGGATCGATTAATACTTTAGCTGTTAAAGCATGTTTGGAATTAATGTCTACTAGGGCTAAGAATGATTCTATATACAATCCTGATTTCGACACTAAGCTGGAAAAAGGGATGCTTCGTATAAATCCTGATCTTATGCCTAAAGTACGCAAAACAATGAAATAAAAAGGTATACCTTCTGAGCTTAAACAAAGTAGACTTGTTACAAGTTTTTACTGAAGAAGATGAAACTAGAAAAGTTTTTTAAGAATTAAAACATCGACAAGCAAAATCTCATAATAACCTGCATAAGCCTTTTCAAAAACATAAAAAGATTTTGGCGGAACTTACGAAAAATTATGATGAGATTGGCCAAGAAATAAAATTATTTCACAAGTATCTTAGTATGATTGAAACCCAATGTGAACAAATAGCATATGTTTATCAAAATTTTCTTCGAAATGATATAGATATTCCTGTTTCTACTAATGTTGTTACAAGAAGAGGTGTAGTTGTTACACGACCATTAGGACCACCAGAATACGAAGCTGAAAAAGAGCGAAAGGAGAAAGCCTTGCTCAAAGCAAGCCAAGAAGATGATACGCTGGTGGATCCTCAAGATGAAACTGCTCAAGAAACACAAGATCAAACCAAGGAGGACCTAAATGATGCACAGGATGACCATTATGACTTTGATGTAGAGACGGTTGATCCAAGAGAAGAAAAAGGGACAAGCAATGAAGATGAAGTTGTTGTAGTAGAAAAGAACAAAAGCGATAAACAACAACAAAAGAAAGCAACAAAAGAGCCTGACCCCCCACAAAATGTAAAGGACAAGAATAAGAAAGGTGAGCAAAAGCTTCCTTATCCAGATCGAAAAAAGAAAGCACCAGATCAGGTAATCTATGTTTCCTTCAAAACGGCACTTGGTGATCTTCGTCTAGAAATTCCATTTTTGGATGCAATAAAGTTCCCACCTATTCTAAATTCCTCCGTGATATTCTTAGTAGAAAGAAAGAAATAACTGAAACCATTGCCATGGTGACTAGTTATCCTGCTAATGGGAAGCTATTGTCTAAATCGGGAGATTCCAGAATACTAACTATTTCATGCTCAGTTGGCAAAACTGATATTTACAATGCCTTGTGTGATTTAGGTGTAGGAGTTAGTGTAATGCCATATTCCTTCTATAAAAAGTTAGGATTAGGGGAGTATTCCCCTACTACTATCACTTTACAGATGGCTGACAAGTCCACTAAACAACCCATTGGTATGATTAAGGATGTTCTACTTAGAATAGATGAGCATGTTATTCCCACTGATTTTATTATTCTTGAGATGCCAGAGGATGAAAAATTATCCATAATACTTGGAATACCTTTCCTTAGTACCGCAGGAGCATCAGTTGATTGTGCTGAGGGAAAAATAATCTTCCATGTCTATGATGCTGAAATCATCCGTTATTTTCCAAAGAAGCTAGAAGCAGGAGAAAGATATATTCCACCAACAAAACAAGTTCATGTGGTAAGTGCCTTTGATAAGGGACAACCCAAGGTAAGAATTTGAGAACAAAGAAGGGGTTGAGTTATTCAACCATTCTTAATAAAATGCTTAATGGGAGTTAACCCATCACATCAATAAAATAAACTAAAGAATAAAATGTTCATCGCATTCCCACAACTTTTTCATAGAAATTCTTGTGGAAGCACGCCCGTGAAGATACAGCTGTCAAAAGGTAGTAAAAACATTGATCAAACAAGTGTAGAATAAATATAAAAATAAAAGTTTGAGTTTTATCTACAAAAACTAGCTTAATCATTTAGTTCAGATTAGAAAGTAAATCTCCAGTTAAGGAGAATAAGTTAGGTAGTACTAGAAATCCTACTCTATACATGCTGTTATTGGTCGACAATTTTTACTATCATTTTTCTGTCAAAAACAAGGTGTTTCACTAAATTTTATGATAAGAAGGTATTCTCAAAGAAATAATTTTTTATGGATGCTGAAGGTTTAACGACCAACTATAAGGTGGGAATAAAAATATCGGTCGTATAGTTTGGCCGTATAGATATCTTTGCCATCAACAAATTTTATTTCGAAGGTACGGAGTGAAGAGAATATGCCCGAGAGGCAATAATAAAGTGGTTATTATCTTATTCCATGTTTATGATAAATGTTTATTTTGCATGCTATAATTGTATTAATCAGAAACGTCAATACATGTGTGTTTAATAAACAAAAAGGGTTCCTAGTTATGCCTCTCTTATAGACCAGCTCGTTGATTAACAAGATGATCAAGGTTTCCTGATCATGGACATTGGATGTTGTTAATAACGAGGTCACAACATTGCTGGAATGATGTGATGAACATTCATCCGAAGTATAGCATTACGATCAAAGTCATTATGTTTATATTTCTATAACATCATACAAAGTAATCTTTATCCTTAGACCATGAGATCATGTTAATTGCTAACACCTGAAGAGTATCTTGATAACATCAAACGTCACACCGTAACAGGGTGACTATAAAGATGGGTTCAGTGCTATGAAGGTGTTATGTTAAGGCTCATGGATCAAGAGTGGAATTTGTCAATCCCGATGATGGATAGATATACTCTAGGCCCTCTCGGTGATATCACATTAAGATAGCTTGCAAGCAAGTGATGTGAGATACATGTTCCTGGTGGCATTTCGTCTGGAAGGAATTGCTGCTTCCGCTGGATCGCTGGAGCGATGAGGTGGAGGTTGTCCGGTGGCTTGAACGTGTGTGCGAGTACGGATGCGCTGCTGAGTTGCGGTGTTCGGACTTCCTCACGATCTTGAGATCGGCAAGTGTATGACTACATCAACCACGAGTTCCTACTCGTTAACAAAACTCGTTGTCTTCGAGGGTAAGTTCTCGATGGATGTATGTCCACCCATTGCTTTGCACCTAGTATATAGATTTTGGCGTGTAGTTCACATCGTAGGAATTTTTTTGTTTTCTATGCTGCGGACCCAACAGTGGTATCAGAGCCTGATCTATGCGTAGGTGCTTTGCACGGGTAGTACACATATGTTTATATGTGGGCGATGATGATCATGTTATTGCATCTTCTATGTATTTTGGATATTCATGGCATATTTGGATGAAGCGGCCCGGACCAACCTTACATGTCATCGTACATGAGACCGGTTCCACGATTGACATGCAACTTGTTTTGCATAAGTGGCTGGCGGGTGTCTGTCTCTCCTACTATAGTCAATATCTGATTTACAACGAGTTGGTAATAACTTGGTTATCCTCGTTATGGTTCATGTTCGTAGGTAAGAACAGTTCTATCTCCGAAAGCCCTAAGCCACGTAAAACTTGCAATTGATAAATTAGAGGCGTCTAGTTTAGATCGTTGCTGGGCTAGTGTCTTGATATGGTATTGTTGGAAGTAGATGTATGATAGATACTCTTACAACACACTCAATGTGTAAGTTCCATAGACCTTGGCCTTACACACAAAGGAATGATAGAGAGCATACCACGATGCAAATGATAGAGATCAAATGTATGGACCATATCATCTCACTTTACACATTAGATGTTAGCATCTTATACTGCTAGTTTGGCGCTTTTGGTAGCATTGTAAGATGATCCCTCATTTAGATATCAAGATAAAATGTGTTCTTCCTTGAGTATGTACCGTTCTATGGATCGTGTTTCGAGACATCACGTGATGATCGGGTGTACTCGACTCTATGCTTTCATACAATGGGTGTAAGACAATTTTACACACGCGAGTACTAAGGTTCTTACTTGGCGAGCCTAGCATGTATAGACATGGCCTCAGAACACGGACCGAAAGGTTAAGCATGAGTCATATAGTTGATATGATGCCCATATTGATGCTCGCCTTTGAAGCTACACCGACTCACGTGATGATCGGACTTGGTGTAGTGGATTTGGTTCATGTAATCACCAAAAGGACAAGAGGGATGTCGTTTTTGAGTGGGAGTTCATTTCTAATTTGGATTAGTCGAACTCAATTTTGTCATAAACTAAATCAAAGTGAATTTTCATAATTTGTTGTAGTCATTGGCGTCTGTTCACTACCTTATGCTTAGTTTTAATTGAGATAGTAGAACTATAGAATTCTGGAGATTTACTTTACGAACTGGTATCGTATTATTTTGAATGTCAATTTAAAGTTTATAAGTCCTATTGCAAACTTTCAGCAAACTCTATTTACTCCATGAAGTTTAATAAGTAGTATTAAATCAAGAGTAAGAATTCCAATGTTAGTATCTAAAGTATCATGTTTGCCTCCATGATTCTTGATATTCAAAAGTTGTTTTAATATCGAGGTTATCTAGGAGCTAAAATAATTGTTTCAGAAACCATCATGTGTGAAAGATATTGTGATATCTGAAACAAAGTTGTTGGTTGCATTATGATAGAGTGTAATTTAGCAAAATACATGTTCTCATATTGTATGAGAATTTGTGAAGGATGTAGATGCTAGGCATCCGAATCTCCCAAAAGGTTTCAGGAACTAACATTATACGCGCGATTCTTCCTTATAGGCTATAGTAGCTTGATCATGAAAGTTGTCATGATAAGGGTGAATAGAAGATGTAAGTAAAATGTTTACTACACTAAAAGATTACTAAAGAATGGATTTTTTGAAAGAATACCAAACATTTGATGATGGTGATCCACTTCAAAGTGCAAGTCCAAAGGTATTAGTATTTGACTATGTACGCTTTGTACTATGCGTCATGTGAATGACACCACTATTGATCTTGATAGATTCTTTTAAAAGAAAAGGAATTGTTGAAAGAGAATCTATAAAATATTTGGCAGAAAAGAAAAGGTTGGATATGTCCAACTTAGGTATATAGAAGATATACATGTTATGGGTGTATTCCTTGCTTTAAACAATGTAGTTCTGAGGTATTGGATACCGGTATTGGATACGGAATTGGTTGGTATGAAGTGTCATATAGGACAATGCAATTCATGAACTGAAATGGCCTAAGTAACTAGCAAGAGAATAAGTGATGATGATCATCGAAAACAAATAAATTGTTATTGTGTTCTTCGTTGTCGTCAAACCTAGCCTTCAAGATTTGTTTTAATAATTGTTATTTTGTTCCGGTATTACGAGAACAATGGTTGTTCAAATAATTACCGTATTCCATAAAGGATGGATGAACTTTTACAAGTCTAGTGGGAGAAATCACATCCATAAACATTATTGCTAAAATGCCGCAAGACAAATGATTAAAAGATCACTTATGAAGTGACATTGCTGTTTTAAATTATATTGGAAAGAAAACATGAAGAAACTCCATGTTGATGGATTTTTGGAGTCTTTGATTTTGATCAATTGACGCATGTGAGACTTTCCTCGACATAATTGAAACTTCGTCCATAGGCCAGAGAGGAACGGATGACTAGCTTATTGGAAATTGTGCATGCTGATGTGCATAGTCCATTATGTGTAGCCGTATGCGATGGATCCTTTTGCTTCATATGCTTTCTCCAAAAATTTGAGTGAATATATCTGTATATTTACTAAATAAGGAAGAAGTATGAAATATTTGAAAATTGTTCAAATACTTTCAAGATAAAGTGGAAAATCATTATAACAAGAAAATAAAGAGTTTATGATTCGATCATAAAGGAAGATATTTGAGTTACATGTTTAGCAAAAACACCTAAGATTTGAGGAATTGTTCCATGATTCGTGTTTCCCGATAAACCATACGAGTATGACATATTCGAGAGATGAAATCAAACCATGTTTGACATGGTAAGATCAAATGTGTCATTTATAAAACTGTCATTATGTTTTAAGGATTGAATCTTTAGAGACTATCGCTTTTACACTGAAAAGAGTTGCATCGTGATCTGTTGAAATGACACCATATAAGTTATGGTTTGGGATAAAATCTGAATTGTCTTTTCTTAAATTTTGGTATGCTATGCATAAGTAAAATGTTTACAACCAAAGTCGGATAAGCACGTCTTTGTAGGTTATCCCAAAGAATTTGTTGGGAATTTCTCCATAACACCGAGGACAAAAGAGTTTGTTACTTGGAACGTTAAGTTTCTTGAGAAGGAATTTTTCGCGAAAAGTTAAGTGGGAGAACAATAGAAACTTGATAAGGTTATTGAACCTTAGCTATATGTGCTAAGTAGCACAGCGCCGGGAAGTGTCCCGGTGGTGGCCACAATGCTCATGGCTCCTGTGATTACAAAAGGTGTGATCTCGGAGATTAGAGTTCCTATTGAACCACGTGGGTCAGTAAGAATCAAATAGTAAGATTTGATAAGCAAGTCGTTATTGTTTTGACAATGATGAACCGACTACATGCAAAGAAGCGATGATGGGCCCTGACTCCATAAAATGACTAGAAGTCATAGAATCCGTGATAGTACCCATACACGAGAAATCAAGTTTCTGAACTTGGAAGACCCTCCGAAAAGGCATGAAGCCTATCGGTTGTATTTGGATCTATAAAGAAATAGACATGGATGTTTAACATCTATGAAATAGTCGACATGTCGGAAAGAAGTTTACGGCAATGTTCAAGGAGTTGACTATGACAAGATTTGATCTTTCATAGCGATATTTAGTCTTGACGGATTAATGTAGCAACCACTACATATAATTTGGTATATGGTAGTTGAATACACAAAACAAGGTTATTCTAATAGAATGGTTACCTAGGATGTGTACCTGACACGGTCCGAAGGGTTTTGTTACTTCAAAGGGTACTAAATGGGCATGCAAACTTCAATAGTTGAAGTAAGCATAGCGGAGTTGGAATCTTCACCATGATGAAACTGTTAAAAGAGTTTAAATTCATCGGAGATTATGAAGATGCTTGCATTTGCAAGAAATTAAGTGGGAGCGCTGAGACATATTTCTAATACATTATGTAGAGGACATATTATTGATTGGAAATGATGTATCTTGTATTGACACAAGTTAAGAATTTCATTAAAATGAGATTTTGATGAAAGACTTGGGAAAACCCAGAATATTTGGCATCAATATCTATATGGATAGATTGAGGCGCTAATATGGTTGTGCCAGACATACATATATAAGATATTGAAAGGGTTCAATATGGAAACAACAAGAAAGGTTCTTGCTGCATGGAAAGGATTGTATCAAGATTCAAGTGTTTCAACACTTGGTGAGTAAAATCACATGAAGATTTTGATCGATTATACCATGATATGTATATATCCAGAATGTCCTATGCTCTAAAGGTTATGAGCACATACTAGAATGATTCATAAGATGATCACTGGACGATAGTAAAGATATTCTTATGAGCTTTGGAAGAACTAAGAATATATCATGTATAAGTGACAAATAGTGAAAGGTAGTTCATTGTAAAGTGTTACATTGATACTAGTTTTGTCACAAGATACAAATTAAATTTATCTCAATTTAGACTATGGGTGGCACAATGTAATGGAAAGGATGTTCCATGGTGGATTTGGATGAGTTCCAAAGTTGAGACATTGTGACGGATACTACAACAAAAGGCTAGTAGCAGCAAAGGAGGGCATTTGTGTTAAGTAGTTTGTTATCAAGCTAGGTGTGGTTCCAAGTGGGCTAATACTATGAAGATATATTGTGTGACAATAATATCAACATATTTTAACCGGAACGAACTAAAGGTCTCACCAAAGGACCAAATTTATACAATGTCATCTCATTTGAGAATGAGTGATGCGTAGAGACGCAAAGACATGCAAATACACACGGACCTGAAACTGTCAGATTCGGAGATTATGTTAACCACTAGCAATAGCGTATATGCAACACCAGAAAGCCATAGGTGTTTAATACGCAAAGTTTTTCAAACTATATTATTGACTCTAGTGCAAGTGGGAGACTGGAGAGAATATGCCCGAGAGGCAATAATAAAGTGGTTATTATCTTATTCCATGTTTATGATAAATGTTTATTTTGCATGCTATAATTGTATTGATTGGAAACGTCAATACATGTGTGTTTAATAAACAAAAAGGGTTCCTAGTTATGCCTCTCTTATAGACTAGCTCGTTGATTAACAAGATGATCAAGGTTTCCTGATCATGGACATTGGATGTTGTTAACAACGAGGTCACAACATTGGTGGAATGATGTGATGAACATTCATCCGAAGTATAGCATTACGATCAAAGTCATTATGTTTATATTGCTATAACATCATACGAAGTAATCTTTATCCTTAGACCATGAGATCATGTTAATTGCTAACACCTGAAGAGTATCTTGATAACATCAAACGTCACACCGTAACAGGGTGACTATAAAGATGGGTTCAGTGCTATGAAGGTGTTATGTTGAGGCTCCTGGATCAAGAGTGGAATTTTTCAATCCCGATGACGGATAGATATACTCTGGGCCCTCTCGGTGATATCACATTAAGATAGCTTGCAAGCAAGTGATGTGATCACTAGAATGTTATATCACAGGAACGATAAAAGAGTGCATGTCGGTAACGAGATCAAACTAGGTATGGAGATACCAATGATCGAATCTCGGACATGTAATATATCACGAGACAAAGGGATTTAATTACTAATGTTAAAGGTTCTCACGATCACAGAAGTCATCGTTGAATATGTAGGAGTCAGTATGGATCTCCAGGTCCCGCTTCTGATTATTGATCTGAGAGGAGTCTCAATCATGTCTGCATTATTCGCGAACCGTGGGGTGACACACTTAAGAGTTACCGGACACCATTTTGGAGCACATATGTTTCAGACGAAAGAATTGCAAAGCGCAGGAATTGTTTCGATAGAAACCGGAAATTGTTTTGGGTGAAATTGCAGAAAGTGGTTCTGCATGTGATATTGAAATATTGCAAGGGGTTATATGTGAATGTTTGTTAATTAAAGTAATTAACAAAATTCTGAATAAATTTAATAATAGAGTTTTATTAAATGAGAGAGCATTAAACTTGGAGAATTTTAATGCATTTAAAGTAGGGACTTTAAAGGGGAATGTGAAGAGGCATTTTAATGTGGAGGGGTTACCACCACATGAATGGGGGAGGTGAGGAGTCACCCCCCATACGCCGGCCATGAAGGAGGGGCACCCCCCTCCTCCTATAAAAGGCCACCCTCTTCCTCCTTCTTCCTCACACCTCCTTGTGAAGGATCTCTCTCCCCCTCTAGAATTATTCCCCCATGGTCTCGGATTAGCGAGATACATGTTCCTGGTGGCATTTCGTCTGGAAGGAGTTGCTGCTTCCGCTGGATCACTGGAGCGATGAGGTGGAGGTTGTCCGGTGGCTTGAACGTGTGTGCGAGTACGGATGCGCTGCTAAGTTGAGGCGCTCGGACTTCCTCACGATCTTGAGATCGGCAAGTGTACGACTACATCAACCACGAGTTCCTACTCGTTAACAAAACTCGTTGTCTTCGAGGGTAAGTTCTTGTTGGATGTATGTCCACCCTTTGCTTTGCACCTAGTAGATAGATCTTGGCGTGTAGTTCTCATCGTAGGAAAAAATTTGTTTCTATGTTGCGGACCCAACATGGAGGATTTAACGACCAACTATATAGCAGGAATAAAAATTATGGCCGTATAGTTCTGGCCTTATAGATATCGGTGCCTTCGTCGAATTTCTTCTCAAAGGTACTAATGGTTTAACGACCAACTATACGGCGGGAATAAAAATTCCGGCCGTATAGTTCCGGTCGTATAGATATCGATGCCTTTTTTAGAAAATTCCAGCAGCTCAACCAGCGTGTTGGGGAGATCGACCACACTCCACAAGGAGTGAATGAAAATGTGAGTGCCTTAACATAAAACTTCAGTCACTTCATGACCAACTTTGCCAAGTACTACCAGCAGTATCCGCACCAGCTACCGAATGATGGCAACAACTGAGCCTGGCAATAACCTAAGCTTGGGGGACGTTTGAATGCCTCAAAACCTTGCATTCATATTTTTATTTCTTCTTTTAATTTATTTTACTTCTTCAAAATTGCATGTTTACTTTCAGTTTGCATTCCTAAACCAAAAAAGTACAAAAAAAATAGTTGTAACTTTTATTACAAATTTGTTTCTTTGTTTCTCTCGAAGATTGCTCAATTTTAGGTGAATTGGCAATAGGGGAATATAGAGGGGGTTTGACTCAAGTACGAGAACGAAGCAATCAAGAGGAGGTATCAAATTCCTTTTATCACCTTTTCTGCAACTTTAAATTGATCCTACAATTATTTACTCGCTTGCACTAGAGTTACTCCCCACTTAGCTTGCTATCCTATAAATTCTATTCCTTTGCTAGCGTCTCCTTTTTAGCTTTGAAACAATGAGCAATGAACTTGGTTAAAAATATTTCCGACATTTTTACAACAAGAAAAAGCATCCAAAAGATGATTTGAGTCCATGTTTAGCCCAAAGGATTTGATTTTAGAACTACTCCATCCCATTTGAGCTTAATGTAAATAGACTCGATAGCACCCTTGAATGAAATTGTCTGATAAAATGGATGCTTCGAAGTAGTAGAGATTATGCCACTTATTTTTATAATAATTACCGTAAGATATTGCTTTAGGCGTGTTATTACAACACTGTCGTGCTCCATGGGGAACTATTAACTCTGCTGGCCAACGAACAATCTAAATGTGGGAAACCACTTGATTTCGGCTATTGAGTTATGTAAACGTCTATAGCAGCAATGCTATGACGGGTAAAATTGTAGTATCCTCGTGGTTTCATGTTCCAAGTGAAGTTGTAGTACTCCTCTGACCCACTATTGCTCAACAATTATTTATTGGCAAGGTCACGAGTGCACAACACAATCCCAATTAACATGTTAAAAACAGTGGCATGATTTCTTTATAAAAGAGCTGAAGTTTTTGAAAGGCAAGGAAAGGAAAAAGGTGCTTTGAGAGTCTTGAAAATTCTACGTGGGAATAGATGAGTTGTTCTTAAATTGAATTTTCTTGGTGCCAACTTGAGTACTCTTAATTGATTAAAGAAACAAGAGCAAAAAGTTTTCATCTCTCAACAAAGAGAGACACCAAAAGAATTTGTCTCACTTTCCTAGCTAAACTTTTGACACTTGATCGGGCATATGATTTATTTACTAGCAAGATATACGTGGTTAGGAGGTGGACTCAGTGCAATCTTGTGAATACCTGTATGATCATGTTTAAGATTGCAGGAATTGTGAAGAAAAGAATCTGACACCAATTCGAGCTTATAAGTTCTTTTATTTCAGTCTCGAATCTCCGCTATTCTTCCTTATTTTCTTGTCACTCGTGGGTGAGCAACATCTAAGCTTGGGGGAGTTGATAGTTGTGAGATTCGACATATTTTTTATGGTTTTTATTGATAGTTTTCTTCTGGATTTGATTGTTTTCCAGCTTTATCTAACGCTAATACTTCGGTAGCAAAGAAAACTTGGTTTTTAATGTGTGTTTCAGGTTCTGAACATCAACAGAATGTTTTAACAAGGGAAACACAATATTCAGGCGAAAACAAGCAGGTCTCTTTTTGGAAGCAATCAAGGGAGGCAAACAGACGCGAAATCATAACACAGCAGTCGCCATCCCATCCAGAAAGGAGAAAGAAGAGATCTGAGAAGAAGGGAAAGACGTTCTTCATCTCGCTCCACGATCTTCGACCTCCTAGCCATCACACCCTCATAGCCATTACTTATACTTGAGAGAGAGAGAGATCTTCACCTTGCAATATTAAGGTTTGAGATTGTTTCTTCATATCTTGAATTGTGTTGGATTACTTTTCTATTCCTATTGTGGATCTCCACTGTAATATTAGGGTTATGGACACCATTGGTTATTCGTCAGGGCTCTTAGCCCAATTTGCGTATTGTCCGTACTCGGATGTTGTATTGTTTTTAAGGTGATTTGGACTTTGTACTGTATATCTGTATTCTTGACTCGTTGAGTCATTGTTGTATATATATGTTTATGTGGGTTCCATCATGGACAATTGTGTAATGGTATTGCTTCGTTTTCCACCCGCACGCAAACAAAAGTTCTTGGTGGGCATCATCGAATCATTTCTATGCGGGTTTGGTGGGAATCGCCTAAATCTGCATAGGGCCGATTCGAGGGTGTTACAGACCTTGAAGCATACGGTGGGTCATAGCTTTAACTCCAAGGAAGATAGACTGGGACTAGACATGATCTCTTTCCATCTAATGAATCATCGGTATACTTTGTCTCTTGACCAACAGAGTCAATGCTCTAGGTTCGTCAACAATATCACCGACATCTGTACTCCTACTTTTATGGTTGATTCTACCTGTTTAGTTATTTCAATTGGATGAGAGTCTTTAATCCTATTCCTAAGGGTAATATTATTGAATGTCCTGCAATACACCATTTATATTATGTTAGTGCTAACACCCTGCATGCCCATGGTGAAATTACAATTGTCAATGAAGAGGACATGATGATCCTCATGAGAGCTGCCATCCTGGATGCAACTTGACACAAAATTTGGGCACTCTTCTCGTATTATATTTGGAGTATCAGTCTCACCAAATCCGTGGTCCCATTTTCTACAAATAAGTGATCATTGTCCTCGCCCGAGCACTCAATATCAACACAAGAACTTGCAACCGTTGGTAGGTGTTCGTCGTCTTGGTTTTGCTACTCTTAATGCTTGTGGCATGGTTAAAAAGCAACAAAGTAGATATTTTGTTAATATACCTCGAGCCTATCACTGGACCCAAGATCATGTACCTCACGGTGTCTTCTCCATGAAGAAGGTATGTTTGAGTTATGATGCGCATGTTGAAGTAAATCTACCACATGAGGAGGTACCCAAAGTAGAAGATGATGAAAAATAACAAGGACCCGAGCAGGAGCAGTAGCCACAACCCCTATACCACGTATGAGGACATGTATGCGCTCGAATACAATATTCAAAACATGAGCAATCTCGCCATTAACCTTCGAGACAATATCGCGCACCTATCGTCCAGTTTAACCACTAGAGTAGCCAATGGAACATGGAGGGCTATCCTCCACCACCACAATGAGCATCAAGAGGTATTATAAAAGCCTAAGCTTGGGGATGTGTTTCCAAAGTAGTTTATTTATGCAATAATGAGGTTGTACTCTAGCTCCAGGAGAGCTTTGGAACACTCGTGTTAGGCTCGTTTCAACATTTTGTTTTTGTTTTCTTTTGCTTCATTTATGTTTTTGTGTTTAATACCTTGCTTCTTGGCCAATCCTTCTTTTTTAAACCCAAGATTTAAAATACAAAAATATTTCTCCTTTTATCATTATTCGTGAAGGATTTCCATTTGCCTCTTTTCTTCAATATTATTAATGAGAGTGATCTACTATGAGTTTTGAAGGAACACATCATATGTAAGAGAATTTGGAAGTCACTCATGAGAGGTATGTCCTATGTCTCCCACTTTGTAAGTTTAAATGCTTATGCTAGTTTGTAGTATTGCTAAGATGCTAAGCTAGTGGGAGTAAATCTTGAGAGTTAGAGTAAAGCTTTTATTTGAATAATTAATTGGTTGTCTTGCTCTTGCTCTAATTCTTATAGTTAACTGAGTCTTGCCTTGGAAATAATATTGCCAAACAACTACAATAAGAAAAAGTCTCAAACTATGACTTGTGTGATGTTTAATTATCTTAAGAGTTTAGTCTTGAAGATACTCAACTCCATAGATATAATGATATACTTGATAGTACTCTTGAAAGGATTTTTTGATGGAACTAATGCTTAGCGATAATTGAGATGCATGCCAAAACATGACATGTTAATCAAATTTGGATATTAATTTATGCGTGTCTGCACCACTATCACACTCATCATATGCCACAAATCCGCTGACCTACAAACGATCCGTATAGAGGAAACTCTTGGATTTTAGCTATGAGTTAAATGAACATTCGTAGCAGGAAACTGCTATAATGGTTAAAAGTATGGCACTCTCAATCCTTTTGACCGGAATGGTTACAAAAGTCTATCCTAGCCTACATAGTCTGGTTAAGCTCACTAAGTCTTTTGCATGATCTCGTTACTACTAAGTAGAAAAGTTCTTGAAGAAGCAAAGAATAAAAAAGTAGTACTTGATAGTCTTGATTTATTGATGTGGCTATGAATGAGATACTCCAACGTTATGCTTCTTTTGACATAATCTCTCATTCTTAATATACTAATATGAAATCTCCGAGTGTTTATTGGCAAGCTGAGAGTTAATCAGAGGAAATAGAATAATTGCTTCACATCTAGTTATTCATGCTTATAAAACCTTTATTGTGATTATCTTGATTTAACAAAGCTTTTATAATACTCTTGCCACTACTCTTTCTATGCTAATATTTCAGATGAAAAAAGTTATGGAGGCATAGGACTACCAATTGTAAGTGAACTTGTTTTCTCGTTGTTTCAGTTTAAATGATGAGTTCCTTATATTTTTGGTTTCTTACTTGAGGACGGTCATGGTTTAAGTTTGGAGATGTTGATGGCTATGAAAATAGCCATTTTTATCCGCGTTTAAATCTTATATGAGGTCAAGCAATTGATATAGTATCTCTCTATTCTTACCCTTAATGACTAATTATTGCAAAGATATGCAAATCCTTGTTTTGAATTGTAGTGTGCAGAAATTCAATCTTTTATGGCGAAATTTGAAGCAATCAAGGGAGGATCACACGTTGTCAACTCCACTAAGTCAGCCATGGTCGAATGTTGGTGTCCAGAAGTGTTAACGAGCTTTAGTATGGGAGGATCTTGCCCGTACCACACGGTGGCAGCTTCTTAGGTCAAACCAAGAAACTTCCATGAAAAGACCTATATATTTTTGAGGCTCCTAGCTGCTACAGAGAGAGACGCCATTCGCAGATCGTATCTAAAAACACACTGAGGAAGATCCACCGCTTCACCACCATCATAGTTCACATCTCCATTCATAGCCATATCCATAACTTGTATTCAAGATCTCTTCGTGGTTGGTACTTTACAAGGATACTAAGTAATTCTACAATATTTTCTATCCTTGATCTTATTATGAGTGAGTAGTCCTCATGGGTTGTGGGTTGGAGAATAGCCTCGCAATGATTATGTGCATATAATTACATGGGAATATTATGTGGTGAGATTTCATAGAAGATTTGTATTTATATCATTGTCTCTTATCTCAATCCAAGGACTTGTCAGGTACCCAAGATCTTGAGGATTGATTAAGTTTTTAGGTGAGATGTGTGGCAAACGACGTCTAGGCGTGAAACCTAGTGATAGCAATGGGAGCATAGTAATCGTTCAGGCTTCCTTCGGTTAATCCCACCCCGGCGGGGATCCGAGTCAAAACCCCCTGGATCACCCCGGGATGGATATGTCCGGGGATTTGTCCCCACCCATGGTCTTTGATGTGTTCGGTTACACCCGATGTGGGTTGTATCCCCGCCGAAACCCTCCCGAACCCGGCCTTTCCTGCGGGGGAAAAATCGTCTCCCTCTCCGTGGAATCTACCCCGAATCGGTACGGCAAAAATGGCAAATCGCATCGTCCCCCACTTTCCTCTCGCGATTGGGAGGTGACAGCAGCCGGCGAGCGGCGGGGAAGAAAGGATCTACAGCGGCACATGGCCGGAGGATATGAAGGCGGCTGCGTGCCTCCTCCTTTTATCCACGGCTGTTGGCGTTAGTTCAAGCCGTCTTCATGTGAACTGGAGCGGCAGCATGAGCTCGAAGGTGACCTAGAGGTGCAGCGGCGCGAGCTTGGCGACCACTGAATCTACCCATCACCGGCGTTCCTCTCCTCTTCAAGGCGGCCTGCTAGACGGTAGAACACTCCTTCTCTTCCTTCCCCTCTACTGTCCCCTATACGATGGATTTTTAGGGTTCTTGGTTGGTCTGGTTCTTTGCTATACGGGTAGATTGAAGATTTTTGCTTTCTCTTCTCCCTGGTGATTTGTTGTGTTCTCATTAATACCATTATGGTTGGTCAATTTCAGCAAATGTTGACGAGTCAAAATGGAATAACAATGACGAAAATAAGTGCCACTAATTATTAATTTGAGATTTTCAGTGCTAAATTACTACTGCCCTATTGTGGCCAATTTTCTGCAGAACATGGTACAGATGGCTCGGATAAGTTCTTTTAGAAGTGCATCTTTTAGAAGTGTATGTATTGATTCAGATAATTCATTTGGTACCAAAAATGAGTTATGCAAAACGACAATTCATCTAGCTACTGTAATCATCTAGCAATACCGAACCAGACAATTCAGATAATTGTTTTTTAGTAGAAAGGTAAACGCTTGATGTTTTAGCGTACATGTACAGGTATGCTGCTGCTTGCACATCCTAACTTGTGTTTCTTTTCCTGATATTTACTTCCCGTCATCCGTATTCATTTGAGAATTTTTTACTATCCACATTCAGAGTTCATCTTGTCCTAATAAGCACTAAAACGCAAAAACATTCAGGGAGGCTCCAAGATCATTCTTTTAAACTTTCTTTCTACCCAGTGTAGCTCATGTAAAGCCAGGATGATCCAGACCGTACCTGGCCTTCCCAGGCTCTGGTCTTCCTTGCCTCTTGTATTCAGCAGGAACTAAATACTGCTGATTTGATACTAGGACAAGCTACTAATTCAAAAAAAACACAAGAAGCTAGACAACCAAATCACTCAAATTAGCAAGGAATTCCAAGTGCTCACGGAATACCGGTCAAATCAGTCGAATTTCCATCAAAATAATGACTCGAATTAGTCTGGACTGAGCTTCAATGGCTCCAAGAAAACCTGCACCCATGTTGTTCTGTTGGTGAGATAAGCTAGTGTCTACTCCAAGAGTTCCCATTTTCTATATAGGAGGTAAAGATTTAGCACTTCTTTTTGTATGGCCTTTAACCACCGGCATACTGCAGGAGAAATGCTTATTTGTCTGAAAGTCATGTGTTTGGTCACCTACTTGCTCTTTTGTAGAAATGTTCTTTGTTTATATATATTATTTTTTTTGGAAATGGGCGTTTTATTACTCAGAGTAAAGTTTACACCCGGCCTCTGCATAACTAGGATGCACAAAGCCGATCGATCACAAGATGAGAACCAAACTTAAGTACGAAAATTACAGTATGTATAACAAAATAAAACTGCGTGCATCTAAGGCAGTTCAATCCGCAAATCACGCTGTCATCCATGTCGGGAGAAAATATCTCTCGCCACATCCTCCAAGCGCGTACACCCCTCTGCAAACAAGTTGCAGAACTCCATACGCTGAAGCGGAATCCATGATCGTAGGATAGCTATTGCGAGATAAACCACCTACAAGGAAGAAGAAACTATATTATTAAAAATCTTGTCATTTCTACATAGCCAAAGCGACCAAATAATGGCAAGCGCTCCCACCCTAAATAAAGTCCCATATTAAACTTTGTTTATATATGTGCCCTATAGTAGATATATGGCTTTCTAATTCATAGTTTTCCTCTACACAAATATTTGATAGCATATTTGTATGCAAGCAGAATAATATAATATAGTTTTTTTGTTAAGGTTTGTGAAACACATGCCTTGCCTAGTTAATCCGCCTTGTTACTAAATGTTTGTTCACAAAATTAGAAGATATACCTTATCCATTTTTTGTCGTCAAAACTCATGAGCAAAGATCTTATTACTGGATGAGTTGCATACTGAGAATGGGTTATACTGATCTTCAAGGAGAGCTGAGCTGTGGTCTGATTTTTAAAAAGAAATGTCCATTTTGAATTAGAGCTTGTATAACCTTGCAATAACTAGATTTCCATTGGAAATTTTACAGGATGTTGCTGAAATATACAAAATTAAGGCAAAGCCCGACCTTCCTATTCGTCAAGGATGGCAAGAAGGTATACACAGTCGTTGGTGGCGGGAACGATGCATGTTATGAAGAATGGCAGCTGACAGTAGTTACTACAAAGCAATATGTTGTTGTCGACTGACCTTGACTTGGTTATTAACTGAACTTTGCATTTGTTATGTCTGAGTGTTTCAACGAAGCAATATCGGTATCTTCTATGCATATCTTGGTCATTTAAAATCTGTTCTGTGAGGCTTAGCATGGCTGGCTCTTGCTCTTTACTGAGCTCTGTTTTCATGTACTCTGATCATAAAAAGCTACTCCCTCCATCTTAAATATATGTCGCAATTTTTTTTAAATTTAGATGTATTTAGTACTAAATAGCGTTTTAGATACATCTAAATTTAGACAAGTTTTTGATATCTTTTTTGAGACAGAGGAAGTAATATATCTTTTATGTTACAGTAAAAAAGCAACATGTTGCTGGGCAATCTTGCATAAAAGTAGCTCCAAGGCGTTAGCTGACACTCCCTTGGGAGTGGGGTCTAACCGAACAAAAACTCGTGCATGGATTATAGGGGATTTAGGGGAATGGATTAAGGGGGTTCGGGTGACACGAGGGGATCACCGAAACCCTGGGAGGGAGGGTTCCACGTGGGTAATGGTTTCGCAGGAACCGAACGAAGCCTTAGTGATCCATTTGGAAACAACAGCATCATCACCAATCTTATTTCTTTGCTATGTATTTTACTAATGGACTAAGATATTTTATTCTATGCCTGTGGCTCGTATGGACTCTAGTATATACGGATGTGCTTCTCACAATCCTATCTATATTAGATTATTTACACATGAATGTGCTTATTATTATCATTGTCCCATATGTATACATAGCTACCAGTGAAATCTCAACCCTGGCCTATCTCCTTCTATTGATATAACCCCGATAAGAAAAGCAAACTGGAAAGGTATAGTAAACAAAGATTGAAGAAAATTAACAAGTCGTGTAGACGCTCCTCAACCTACAACAATTGTTTTCCAAGGTTCGATTAAACCAAGATCTTTTAGGAAAAAAACTACTATATTGCATCGTCCTCGGCACGTTCAAGACGGCGCACGAGGCGTCGCGCGCATTCCGCGTGGTGCCTCGACCGCCCGCGCGCACAAATGAACTTTCATGACGTGTGGACACGCTAGCAGGCGGAGATGCTCGTAACGGCGCCGCTCCTCATCACCGAGGAGGAGAAGCGGAGCCACCAAGCACGGCTCCAGTGCCTTTACCACATCGAGGAGGACGAGCGTCTGAGGGTAGAGTGAGCCCCCCGCTTCCCGGAGGACATTGACGCCGAGGTCGCCTTCTATGTGCAGAGAAATGAGGAGCGCAAGGCTCAGCGGGGCAAGGAGGGCCGACGAGGCACGCCACAGGGTATTCAGTGAGGCGCAGCTAGCTGGCCCGCAGACGATTCGCAACGACAACGATCGCTAGCTAGACCAAATCTTATCGACGCCGGTTGGACTCCTCGACGTAGGACAATTTGGATTTTGACATGTAGACACCGATGAGACCACCTCCGACGACAGCGAAACGTAGAACTTAGGGTTTATATTTTGCACTATGTTTATGTTATGACCGTATGTTGAACTATCTATGTAATATATCGAGTCTATTTTTAGGCTACTTTTCCTAGTTTGTTTGATCTTTGTGTGAGATGCACCTATGTAAAAATATGTGTTTTAACACCGTATTTTAGCTCGCCCGATGAAGCGCCGCGCGCTGTAAAATAGCACCTTCAATTTATGCACCTTGCGTTATATCCGTGAAACAGGCGCTGCAAATAGATTTTAGCACGGCGGATTTTTCGGCATCCGTTGGAGTTGCTTTTACTTCCCAAGGCATGAGGTCTAGACATAAATTATTTTGCGCTATGAAGATGATAAAATATGCTAGTAACGTATATATGTTACTTTTTCGAAATGCATGTGTTACCCCGGCCTCTGCATCAAAAAGACACATCCTGCTTTATTTATTATTCAACAAAACCTTACAAAGAGAATATAAAAATCAATTGAAGGAACCTCTCTAAAACAACTTGATGAAGGGGTGACCCTGTCAGAACACTCTAACCGCACACCAACGCCCATCATCAACATACCGTAGGTCCCAAAACCGCCCCACGGAGGGTCAGGAGCACAAACCGGTCCAGCTGATCCGTAACGCACACCATCGTGCACGTTCAATTTTCTGCTGCCGTAATCTTCCGCCAACCCATCTTCAGAAGGATCAAAATAATTTTCCTTATCAGGCCTGCCGTCAACGCCACCAAGACGTCAAACAGCGCCACCACTCTGCACGCGTCCATCAGATACACGCGCGGTCGCCACCGAGACCCCTTGTCACCATGTCGCCGAGTCCCGTCAACCGACGCAGCTAGAAACCACCAAAATATCCGTCGTGCATAGCACCTACCAAACCAGGCATGACATAGCGTAGCACCTGGCGGTTAGACATGACTTTACAAATCCACCGGCGTCTACGTGCAAGATGAAGCTGCTCCACCTTCTTCCCCTTCGATCAGTAGCTGCTCCAAAAACGATGCCCCTAAGAGTGAGAACGGCGTCGAGCGTCGTCATCATCTGATCTGGGATACCCAGATCTAGGGTTTCCCCTAGAGCAGCTCGAGTTAGACTACGAGAGATGCAACGTTGATGCCTTCAGCAAGGTTACGGCGTGGAAAATGCCGCCATCGTCCGCCATGACCGAAGTCGGCGCGGTTTTCACCGGCAAACCCATCTCCAGAAACTCGCTCTTTAGATCGACAAACGTCGGCCGCCCTCGGGATAAACCTGAGGAACGCCGCCATCTGAACCACCTCTGAGCCGCCACCATCTGAACCACCTCCAAGCCCCGTAGAAAATGCACCGTCGCGGCACCACTCCGTCGCCGCCCTTCGCAGATCATGCCGCCGTCGAACAGGACCGATTTGAAAACAGATCGTCACCACCAGGCCGCGACTCCACCACTCCGGACGATCCACGCGCCCACCACCAATCTGACCAGCGCCACCATCCTCTTGGCGAGAGGGAGGAGCAGGCCGACGCCGCCACGGGGCAGGGAGCGGGCTCCAGCACCACCGAGATGACCTCCGTTCCCTAGCCCGGCGGCCTTCCTCCATACCACCGCGTGGGAGCCGAGAGACGCTAAATCCTCGCCGCCCCCTTCTCCGGCGGCGCCCGTCTTTGTCCGTCGCCGGCCTCGAGGGGCGATGAGGGGAGGGAGCACGGGAGGTGGGGGTGGCGGCGGGGAGTTTAGAGTTTCGCCCCTCGGTCGCCTAGTGGAAAATCATAAGATTAAACAGAAAAAATTGGGTCAAACATGGAAACCAAAGAGAATCGGGTATCTATCTATCTATCTATCTATCTATCTATCTATCTATCTATATATATATATATACTATAATTTTGCTAGAGGTAGGTTCGTCGCCCTAGATTTTCCGTCCGAAATTTTCTTTCCGATTTTACCCCTGGTATTTTGGAGTTCCTACCATGTTCGCTGCTGATTCATCTCCCGCGCTCGCCGGCGTGTTCTTTCCGGGTGTTAATCGCGAGCGCGCAGAAGAGACATGCGGCCCAACCGCCAGATCTAGGAGGATCCCGTGAAGACGGGGACCGGCAGGCGAACGAGGGAGGGTTGCCCGTCGGGGTTGGAGAGGAAATCCGGCCTCTCTCTATACCCACCGTGGATGTCGGGGGCCACGGTGTCCCTGTATATACAGGCGGAGTAGGGTCAGCGGTTCCGGAGTGCGGGTAGGCGATGTGCGGAGGTGTCCGTCCTCTGACCTGCGTGGCTGTATCTAGGCCGTCGTCGAGCTGCCATGCCTGGCTGTGTCATGGAGCTCACGGTTGCTGTCGAGCCGGTGCTGCACGTCGGAGCGGGAAGCCATGGAAAATCGGGATTCGATCTAGGCCAGAGAAATTGGGAGAGAGCACACTTGGTTTCAGGGATGAGGATTAACCTGGGTGAATAGATCAAAGAAGATCTAGAAGAATCGATTCACAAGGGAGATCGAGAAACCTGCGGGAAGAACGGGGGCATCCGTCTGAAGAAAGGAGATGAGGACTTGATGGCGGAGCACTGAGAAAAGGGGGTGGTTGCATGCGGTGACGGGGGTGTTGGTGGCCTGAGCTAATGGTTCAGCCGTGGACTCTCCACTGTACTACACAACACCCATTTTTTCTGTTTAATGGGGTTCACCTTTCTTTCATTAATCATCAGTAGCACGATTAGAACAGCCAGGAGCACGAAGGGAGTAGCGACCAGAACCTAGCAAAGACGCAGATCAGCACTTTCTTCACTGAATGATTTCTTATTGCAATTCTGAGTTCTTAGGATTGAGGCACAGTCTAACCAGTTTTGCCTCTCTAATAACCAAATTACTGATTCAGCTTGTGCTGGTGCAATCGTAGTTCAGAGAACAGAATCCCCATATACACGGCTTTGAAAGGATTTGAACTATGTTACGTATTAGCAACGAGGCATGCAAATCCAATGCTTCTAACGATGCTTCTAGGATGGCTATTGAAGCTTCGCCGTGATGAGTCGAAGTTGCTGGCGCTAGATCCTGTTTTCTGAATACTTCCACTCGATCGACAGACAACAACGAAAAAATGTTCATGAACTGTTGGTTCCGTTGTACTGAATATATCTTATTATCGCTTTCCGCTATATGATATTCCTCTAAGAAAATATCGTGTGTGGTTAGTTTGCCAAATTAAGTACTCGATGGCTATAACATAGTACATGCATTCAGTTAAGTTTGTACGTGTGTGTAGGAGATATGATGTAATATAGAAACTCATTGTGTATTTTCCCCTTCTTTACGGACTGATATACTGTATTTTTCTCGATTAATTCAGATAAAAATTCTATGGTGAAAGAAAAATGTGTTTGCTTTTCTTCATCTTAATACAAGTGTGGACAACTTCATAATGTCAGATTAGACAAGTCTGATATTGTATTCCAGTGGAGTAACATGTATACATGTCAAATGTATTTACATGTGAGATCGAGAAGAGTTAATTATGTGACCGTGGCAACGCACGGGTACTCTGCTAGTGTGTGTAGTATATATATATATATATATATATATATATATATATATATATATATATATATAAATTGTCTTGCGGTAGGTTGGCCTGCCAGAATTTTCGTTCCGTTTTTTCTTTTCCGTTTTGCCCTCCCACCAACAGGTTAATTACCCACACTGCCACTCTGGAAAAAACGGTCCGTCCTGTTATTTTATTGCCAATCACGACGCGGAGGAGGCCAGACTGAGGAGAAACAGTTCGTCAATTCCCCATCCGTGTCGCTGCGGCCGGCTGAACTCGAGCGCCGCCGCTGTCGGACGGATTTCAGCGCCACTCGAGCGTCACCGCGGGAGGCCGAATTGTAGCCACCATGCCGCCGGTTCCGGCCGGGATCGGAGAGCTGCCGCCGCCGATTCGGTCGACTCCCCATCCGCGTCGCCGACCTCCGTCGCTTCGTCCAGGAGGCTAACCGCGCACGAGCCCGTGGCGCACGCCGCGCACCCGTGCCGTGCTCGACTTGGAGCTTCGGGAGGCCGGGGATCAGCAAGAGGAACCTCCTAGGGAGAAGAGGCAGAGGGAGTGGTCTAAGTACCTGGACGACACCCGGGAGCATTATTGCGACCGCGATCTTAAATTACGTTTCATGTAATGCCTGGCTAGAGATATACTCCCTCCGTTCGGAAATATAAGACGTTTTAGCTTTGTGAGTCGGATGTATCTAGACGTCTTTTAGTGTATAGGTTCGTAGAGGTTCGGAGTGAATCTATATATAAAACATGTCTAGATGCATTCGTTTCACAAAGCTAGAATGTCTTATATTTCCGAACGGAGGGAGTAGTACCATTTGCTACTCCGATGCACTATTTGGGCCAAATATAATCAGGACGTGGGGTTTAGTAGTTAAATGGTGAAGCCTGGATACAGCGAATCCGGTAATGTAAACTTCAACATTTTAAGAATTAGTTTAACAAAGACCCTACTGGGATCAAATTCTATAACATGTAGGGCATGCGTAACTCCAATCTGAATTGCTATGAATTTTGATGTCCGTGGAGCAACTTGGATTTGTCTAAATTTGTATATCTAGACACGTTTTGGTGTGTAGATACATCGAACCTAGACAAATCGAAGTCACTAGGAGGGAGTACAACATTACATATGCCAAGACTATTGTAATAACCATTTCCCAAATTCCTTACACAATGAACTGCATTTAAAAGTTTAATCTTTTGTTTTAGTTTGACATGGAGCTGGAATCAGATGATTAAATTGCTGCATTTTCTATTGAAGATGAGGATGCACATAGTATGCTTCTAGGCCATAAGCGATGTAGGTGGCTTTCTTCTACCTGGTGATGTATTTCCTGCTTATTCTACTAGACAAAGATGTAGTAGGATATAATATGTTTTAATCTTGTGTTGATTTGTGCTTGCATCCTCCTGCCTGAGCTAACTGACTAGAAAGGAATTCATCCATGGCTTGAGATATCGTTGTAAATAAAATTACTTTGGTACTGCCCAAAAATTACAATTTTCAAGCCCCATCCGTTTCGAAGTATGATATATTTTCTCCATATCATGTTTCTCAAACCACTTGTTGTGCCAACCCTGTTTTTTGTTGGCCCCGAATCTCGACCCGAGTACCACCTTCTATTGCAGGGCAACTCAAGGCCGGGTGCGGCTACAACACATACGACAAGGTGTCCCTTGAAAAGTGCCACGACCACTTCTGGCTTGATAGTTCCGGCTTCACCAAGAATGTTGCAATGCACAGTGAGCAACTTTCTACTGTCGTCACCAACGGTTAGCAGGGCCGAGCCGAAAAAATATGGGGCTCTGTGCAAAACTCTAAAATAGGACCCTGTCTCACTAGAAAAAAATGAACTAATGGTCAATTATAATGTATATTTCAAATATACAGGTGACGAACCGTGGAAATCACCTCATGTTTGTGTTCTGGTCTGGTCGAACTATTGTAGTGTCGAGCAAGGACAGATCCATGTGATATTTGGTAGTGTTGGAACTGCATGATAGCGGTGGCCATGGGTGTGGTGTGGTCTCCTCACATCAACTCGGCCTCTCGTTTGTTGGTGTTCCTATTGAGCGCCAGCAATGGGTCGTCTACAACTCTTCTTCGAGGTAAGGGTGAGCGATGCATAACGCATGGAGGAGATGCATAATGTGATTTAGACTTGTATTTTCCATCACTTAAAGTTTCATCTTAGCAAACAATCTGAGAAATTATTGCCTCATTTTTACATGAATTGGCACGTGACCGAGAAGAATCGTGTGTCGATCGTGCGTTATCAGCTTTTGCCATCCATCATCCACCGGCTCCATCCCACTCATATTTTGTTTCAGACAATCTCACTCATTTTTTAGTAGCTATCTAATGGAAAAAATGTATGGGCCCATGCCTAACAAAAATGCCAATGCCTACCAAGCAGAAAAAGGAGGCCCAGCCCGCTAGGAAGCAGCCTAACTGTTCGTCGTCCTGCCCCTGTAATCGTACTAGAAAACTCATTTATGATCGAACGAGGTCGGGGTAGAAAGCTCCTCTGCAATTCAAAAAAAAAAAAACTCCTCTGTGCCGTGGATCATTGGGACTTGGGCCCCCCAAAATTTGGGGCACCGTGCGACCGCACAATCCGTATTCCCGCCGGCTCGGCCCCGACGGTTAGGATGACAAAGTTTGAGAAAATAGAATTGTGTGATGGTGAAAGTAAAACACCATGTTATCTATGTTATCTTGCGAGGTAGAGTTGATGCTTATCGTTGCGTTTGTATATTTTTCCGTGGCAACACAAGCATTTAGCTACTATATGTTACTTTCCAATGGCTAATTGTAGAAGCGATCCTGGAATATACTGCGGAATCGGATGCCCAAGATCTCCAAATAACTTGTTTAACTACTACTGGAACAACAAAACGCCCGCCACCCGACACGCCACGTTGCGAAAACATTTATATGCCAGGCTATTTTAGCCGCCTCCGTCCTCTCATGATAAATTAAGGTTCATTTGCAGAGAGGCGACCTCATATGCAGCTGCTGAAGACTTTGAAGCTTCAGTCCACGTTCAGAAAAGAAAAAAAAAGAACTGTTGACTCTGTCAACATTACTCAGTCTTCCCAAAGCCACAGATGCCTTTACAGTTGCGACGACCAATCTCCCAATAGTGGTATGAACTCATTTGAAGCCCGGTCTGACCGGTTCTTCTCACAGAATCGCTGTTCACTGTTCGTCAGACCGCGTTGAATGAACGGCAGGTTCCTATGGCGGGTATCACAAAGTTTGCAAACCCGAAGCATACAGAAGGGAACTCAAGGCATCATGCATCGACCATCAATGGACACCAGCAGAAGGAAATGAGTGCATGCATCTGCGGTGCCTACAAACCTCCATGGATGGATTCAGATCCTCCGCCATGCATCGATCGATACGCCCTGCTAGAACAGGCAACGCCTTAATGGCACATGTGCCAATGCTACTAGCTACTACTCGGATCCGAAGGCACATCGCGTTCTAGGCGCGACACTTCGGCTCAATAATAGCCTAGCACCGCGCCGCCGTGCAGACGCCCAAGAACAAGTGCAAAACAAGCAAGATTCCGCTGCGCAAATGGGGATGCGACGCAAGAAGTAGAACGCACGCGGCATCCAAGGCCCCCGTTGCAGCACGGCCTAGCCTACTGCTTTGCTTCCCCAGCCCTTTCTTCCATGCCACATTTACAACCGCCCTCCCACTCTTCCTACCTTGCCTCGGCACGGCACCACTGCCAGCGCCAGTCTCATAAATTCGATCTCCGTCGCAGGAGCAAGCAGGCACGGAGGGATGGGTTGGAGTTTAGAAGTTCACGCCAAGGATAAGGTAAAATGCAGGCCCCAGTACGCTCGGACGCGGCAAAGCCTCAAGGATATGTTTGGTAGGCTGTGGAAGACCCAACCCGTGTGGAGATGAAAACGGGTGTTTCGGTTGTCCGGCTATGACGTTGGGTTACAACATTAAAGCAGCTCGCAGCCAGGCCCAACGACAACGCTTGATTCGAGTGTTCCGTGGAGCTAATCTCATTGTGCGCCCACCCAATGAAAAAAAAGACGATCTCCGCACGAACGCGACCGACGATGACGATGGCGGAAGCTATTTGGCTGCAGGCTGCAGCAAAAAAAATTTGGGAAAGATTCGCTCACCTCCCACCGAAACCCTCCCCTATTTCTACCGTGGCTGCTCACCGCCGGAACCGAACCCGCCATTTCCCCCACATCGAGCACCGCTTCCCGGTCGGTCCGCGTCAGGTGAGGAGCTCCGTCTTCTCTGATAATCATCTGGCAGTTCTGATCTGCATCCTCCTCCAACGATGAAGGTAAGTGACATCACCTTAATCTAGGATTCGTCTATCTAGAATTCTGAGATCTGCAATCCCTCTAGGGTTGGTAGATCGTTGCTTTAGTCGTAGCATTGATTTGTGGACCTGATGTGCTGTATATTGTACCTAGATTTCTAGCATTGATCACCTGTTCATTGTACCATGATCCGTTGCCTTGATCTGATGTACATTGTAGCCTTCATCTGTTGTAGAGACTAGATTATTTTCTACCGTTTGTCTGCTGCACATTGTAGCTTTCACCTGTCTGGCTTGCATGGTGAATGTACGCAGGATAAGGTAAACTCGCAGGCTCCCGTACGCTCGGACGCGGCAAAGCCACAGGATGGCGAATTCATGCAGTGATACGGAGCAACTCGCAAATGCACAATGTAGCAACTGTCCTTATCAACTGGGAGCGGGTACGTAATAAATTATTTCTGGTATTGATTGTCAAACTCGTGGTAGTGGTACATTTCACTTCTTGGTTTTTCCTTGAGCGGAACAAGTAAATACCCAAAAGAAAATTAACAAAAAAGTGAGGAGATCCGAGAGAACGAGAGGAGGAAGAATAGTGAACTAAACAAAAAAGGAGAGAAAAGAAAAGTACATGAACGAGGACCACGATCGACGGATTATACGTCTTCTATAAATAAATGGACGGAAAATTAACCCCATAGTGCGGGGGCACAACCACCGGCCGTCGGGGTGGCACCTCACATGCGCGCGTCAGGTAGATCCTGCATATTTAACGCGGCCACCGCGGCTGCCATTACGCCGGCCGGCCGTGTCCCGCTCGATCGTTATGGGCACGCAAGCAAGCAAGCGCGTTCCCGTCGATCCATCGGGTGATCGAGGTGTAGCACCGTACAGACGGTAACGGGAGAGGGATACAAGGAATGCATGGCAATTACCTAGAGATACGATCGAGATAGAGAGAGATATCCTGTAGATCGCGGTGTGTGTCTGTGTAGCAGCAGAGAGAGACGTTAATGCTTGAGCACCTCCGGGATGTAGACCGGGTATCGGCAGATGCTCTCGGCCCAGGGGCCCTGTGCGTCGCGCGCGGGCTCGATGCACTCCCACGCCGCGCTGTTGCACTTGAACCCTGACCCGAACCCGATCATCCACACCCGGTCCCCCTTGCGCATCCGCCCTTTGGCCTCGATGTAGGCCAGCTCGTACCAGAGCGAGCTGCTGGACGTGTTGCCGAACCGGTGCAGCGCCATGCGCGACGCCTCCACGTGCTCGTCCGACAGCCCGAGGCTGCTCTGCAGCTCGTCGATCACGGCGCGCCCGCCCGCGTGGATGCAGAAGTGCTCGAACGCCAGCCGGAAGTCGGGCAGGTACGGCTTGATGATGCCCTTGCTGCCCAGCACGCGCCGCGCGATGAAGGACAGCGCGAACAGCAGCTGCTCCGACGCCGGGAGCACCAGCGGCCCGATGGCGGTGATGTTGGCCTTGAGCGCGTCGCCCGCGATGGTCATCAGGTCCTTGTTCAGGTTGATGCCACGGTGGCCCTCCTCGTCCTCCTCCTGGTACACGCACCGGTACGCGTTGTCCTGCGCGCCCGTCAGCGTGCGCACCACGCGGGAGAGCCGGAACCGGGCCTTGGCGGGGGACGTGGACAGCAGCGCCGCCGCGCCGCCCATGCGGAAGAGGCAGTTGGGCAGCAGCATGGCGCGCTCCTTGCCCACGTAGTAGTTGGGCGTGATGGTCTCCGTCGACACCACCAGCGCGTGCGAGCCCTTCGGAGCCACCTGCAGGAAGTTGCGGGCCAGCCCCACGGAGATGAGCCCGGCGCTGCACCCCATCCCGGAGAGGTGCACGTTGCGGACGTCGCTGCGCATCTTGTACCTGCGGACGATCATGTCCGCGAAGGACGGGACCGGCGCGAAGAGGCTGCAGTTGACGACGAGGAGGTCGATGGCGTCCGGGCTGATGCCCGTCTTGGCGAGCAGGTCGTCGATGGCGGAGAAGATGACGAGCTCCACCTCCTCGCGCGAGGCCTCCATGTTCCGGAACGGCGGGATGAAGTGGTGCGCGGGCGGCAGGCAGGTCTCCTCCCCGAGCCCCGACCGCTCCAGCAGACGCGTCATGAACCGGACGCTGCGCTCGTCGATGGAGGCCCCCTCGATGAACGTCACCAGCTTCGCGTGCTCCAGGAACGTGCCGAACGGGACGCGGCAACTGGGCTTGGTGCGGAAGCACACGTAGTCCACCAGGTACACGGCACGCGGCCGCATCATCATGTACAGGGTGGCCGCGGCGGCAGGGAGGAATGCGGCAAGGAAGAAGTGCACGGGCCGGAGCGCGTGCAGCCGCCCGAGAAGCTCCTCGGGCCCGACGCGCGCCGCGCTGACGATGCCCGCTACGGCCAGCGGCACGGCGAGCACGGCAAGGAAGTTGTTCACCACGCATTGGTACACAGGCTTCAGCCGCTTCAGCTGAGCTGACGAGCTCATCCTGTCCGGTGCTTGCGTTGCAGTGTGTGCGTGTACCGAGTGGCGTTGTGCACTGGCGTCTTGGAGAGGACTGAAGCGGGAGAGGATATATAAAAAGGGATCGAGTTAGTGGCGCGCTAGTGGGCCACACTCCTCTTTACTTGTACAGGCTAGCTGCTGCTCATGGGCTTTTGTTCACCGATAAATCTGATGATGACGATAAGATGGTGAATTGATGTTGCTAATTAAGGACCATGTTTTGGCCTCACTTGATATAGACTCGTCCCGTTTCAATGCTTTGGCGACACCCATACGTAGTACCACCACTGTACAGTACTAACTCCATTTTCCACCAAACGACTAATGATAGATCTCGGGGAACATGGGGGCTGGAGAAGGAAGACCACCCTAATTAAAGCTAGGATACCAAACATCAAAAAGGAATAGTACAAGGACAGCAAACTATTTACGTTACCATAACAACCCCGTGCCATGCTGTAGACTCGTACTACTGAATGTTAAAAAAACGAAATTGCTGAAGGCGCAAAGTTTGGCGCATAAACAAATGTACTATACTGATAAACCGGCTCCAGGCACGATGGCATGGTAGCTGATACTCAGTGTACAGAAACATGGCACCAGGTGGCAGGCAGCACCGGCACACGTTTGCCACCAAGCCTCTCGCGCAGCAGTCAGAGAGGAGCTAGGGCCTACGGGTGTTATTTGTCGGTGCTAAATATTTTCTGCTCAACTTGAACCTCAACCTCCGAGTCCCCGAATTCAGCATACCGAACTTAGCAATCATGATCTAATTTGAACGTAAATATTCTATCCAAACGGGGGATTGGTGACTTCGCTGGGGAAGCTTGCGTGCAAAGGCTATTAACGCCGTTGGGCTGACCCAATTCGGCACAGCAACGCCACGCGGCCATTCCAATGCGGCTCCTCATCTTCCAGAAGCTCCTGCGATGGCAATGGCGACCACCGGTTGATCCAGGCAGCGGCAACGGTCGTGACAACGCGAGGGCGAGCAAAAGTCGTAGGAAATGTCTCCACGTCCTCTTGCTGTCGTCCCTGTAATTTGTCCTCTTTGCGGAGATATTAGAGTTTTAGCGTGAAAACCGAGGGGTATTGGGGTTGGGTAAAACCACTGTTCAAAAAAACGGTCGATATGCCGATTTATCACTTATCGTTGGATGACCGATAAGGTCAACCGATTTAGCGTCCGATACACCTAAAATCGCTAATTTTAGACTGACTGGGAAGTTAATGATAAACGATTTCCTAAACATTGGGCAAAACTCAGATTTTGGACGGATTTTTTGTTAGAGTTAGGTGATGGTAGGGTCTCGATAGTTTGTTGACTTGCATTTTGGTTTTGTTGTCTCGATAGTGCAGAGCAAGCTCAAAAATTTCACTCTGAAGATAGCAGTGCATCTACAGATTCAGACTCATATATGGAGTATATGCCATAGTCTAAAGATAGTGGAGAAGATTCATATGTTGTTGATTTAAGAAAGCATGCAAGGAAATTTAGTAAAACAATGTGGAGCACAAAGAGTTGGATTGTCACCCACCCAACAGATGCAGTTCCAATTGATCTTGTTGCAAACATGGAGGAACAATTAGATGAAGAGGAGAATGGCTGGAGTTATGACTCATCTAATGAAGACTATATCTATGATGAAGATTTATATGGACATATAGTGATGAAGAAGAGCAAGTTTCTTCGATACAACAATGACAAAGAGATTCATCATCTCTATTTGACAATGGTATTCTGAAGAAGAAAACAATTGTGCAAAGCGTTGAGGGTATGTGAATTAGAGACCAAAAGAAGCATCGTTTTCTGAAATCTGAGACAGACAGAGTGAGGGCCAAGTGTGGATGGCCTAATTGCCATTGTCTAATTTATGGAGCTAAAACCTCTAGAACAAAAGGGTTTGATATTATTACTTCTAATGATGTTCACCACCATGCACAAAACATTTATAACAATCTTGTTACCGCAAAGATTATTGCTTAGTGACTTTTTGAATTTACTTGATCTTTGGTTAATCTAGTTAATATTTAGTGAATTATAGTTATTTTTGTATGACAGAATGTGATTCGTAGCAACCTAGAGCATCTTCTGTACCTGCACAATCTTATCAAGGTGCACAAGCTTCTCAATTTGGTCAAGCTGCTGCTTAGCAAATATTTGCACCATCTACTCAACCAAGATCTGCTCTTAGTTGCAAGATCTACTCTGGCTACATGATTTTCTCCAGCTACAAGAACTGCACCACCAGCAAGATCTTCTCCAGCTTCAAGAACTGCTCCAGCAATGAAGAAGGATAGTTTTCATGATCCCACAACAGTCTCACTTCTGAAGATCGAAATATAGTTTATTTGTTCGACAATCGGCTCAGGTCAGTAGGTTTGGATTGTAAAGACAAAAGGTGGTCAAGATGAAGGGATTCCCAGAAACTTTATTCATGAGATGATCGATAGACCATACAAGTGTTTACAAGATGAATCTTGATGAGTTTATCTAAGCACCCAACAAGAGTCTATGAATCTAGGGTTTAAGACTAGATGCTAAAGCTACAGCGTGGCCATAGATGGCATGTCCTTTACATGTGCATGTCTTCTAGTATATATATTCGTCGATGGTGTAAGAGCCCTCATTATCCCTGCCAGGTATTGATCTTTCCTTACACGTTAAGTTGATCTTCGATCTCCCTTTAGTGTATGTCTGGTGGTCGAGATCCTTCGAGAAGTCTTCTTGCAGCACCGCAGGTAGGGTCGGTTGAGAGCTTATGCATGTGGGCCTCCGAGTCGTGGGAGATGAGGTCTTCCTCGGCAGAAAGGTGGGTAATGCCAGTGTATTTTACACTCCTTAATCCACCCATCACCGACAAATAGCACAACTTGTTGCACAACCTTCAAGGTTCCAATCTCCCAGGTGAAATGGATTGTATGGGCACATAGAGGAGGGGTGAATAGGTGCTGCTTCAAATTTTAATGCTTTTTCAATTTTAGGCTTGAAACAAAAGGTAAATTCTCTAGATATACTACTATGTAGAATTTCCCTAGATGCAAACCTAACTACTATCGAGTAAAGGCGAGTAAAGTGAGGAACGAGGAAACCGTGATGAAGCACGCGGAGAAACAAGATTTGTTTTACCATAGTTCCTTCCTTGTTAAGGGAAGTATATCTGCGTAGGAGGGGTGGGCGGTACTAAGACCACCATGCCATAATATGCCTCACCCTATTCTCCGATGGATCTCGCCACCAAAGGCCTGATCCATCTTTCCACTATAGGAACCCTTCGAGGCAGGAACCGGCGCCTTTACACAACTAGCGGGGTACAACTCCACAACCGAATTGGAGGCTCCAGTAATGACAACAAGCTGCCACAAGAACAATAGTTATCAATAATAAAGCACAAGATCTAGATATCAATGAGAAAACTAGATTGGGAATTCTCCAAGTGAATGGAGAGGAGTTGAAGCGCTTGATTCGTGATGATGATGCGTAATGTCTCCTCCTTCGATTCCCCCAAAGATCGAAGCCTTCGGGTGGATGAAGTGGGAGAACACGGGAGAGAGAGCTCTTGCAACAAATCTGATCTTTTTCGAATGAATCAAGAGTTATGACCAGAGGGGTTGAAGGGGCTTTTATACCCCATGTCCAACTAGAGCCGTTGGAGCCATTTGGGGCCGGATTATCTGGCCTGAGGAATATCCGCCCCAGACTCGGATTATCTGGCAAATAATCTGCTCTGGAACAGAAGCTCGCGCAGGGCGGTCCTTGGCATCTTCTCCTGGGGACTGGATTATCCGGCCCTAGAGGAGGGCCAGATTATCCGGCTGGGGCAAAAATCCGCCCCAGCTACGGATTGTCTGGGGGAAAATCCGCCCCCAGACAGAAGCACGCGCAGACGCTCCCTTGGGCAATTTCCCTGGGGCCGGATTATCCGTCCCTAGAGGAAGGCCGGATTATCCGGTCCTGGGAGACAATCCGCCCTAGAGCCGGACTTGTCCGGGGAAAATCCGTCCCTAGACAGAAGCTCGCGCGCGGCCAGCCCTGGCCAAGATGGTCAGGCCGGATTATCCGGCCCATGATGGGGCGGATAATCCGGCCCCCAAACACCCAAAAACTTTCCTGCAACACTTAGTGCACATTAGAAACTCCACGATATTGTTATCTAACACACAGAACATAGGGAACCATTAAATGTTCTTTCAATCTCCCCCCTTTTGGTGTTAGATGACAATAGTACGATTTGCAAGAAAGCTCACATGACCACCAACAATAAATACATGAAAGAGACTCCCCCTCAATGTGTGCATACTAAAAATTTCCATTTGAATACAAATGCACACAAATAGGTACGAGTCTATTTCATTGCAATGTAAACAACATAATCATACCACCGAGAGAGAGGCGTCCTCAAGATAGCCAGTATAACCAATGTGATAACCATTATAAACGCCTTCCTCGAGATAGATATCCAATATGATAGAATATGATAGATGAATCCATAGGAGTAATCCAAGAGATAAATCCAGAGCCACACAAACACATAGTCTCATACAAAGCAAATCACAAATGACGGTTCAACGCTAAATGGGCACAAGCGAGAAAACGACGAAAAGATAAAGTGCAAATGCTTGTGCCCGACCCATGCAAATCCACGGAGACCTAATAGAACTACTTCTCCCCCTTGGCATCGAGATGCTAAAAAGTAAGAAGAGCGATGCTAACGTCCCAAGAGATCACTCGTAGTCCTCATCCTCGTCCCTGTACTCGTCCTGGTCCTCATCCTCTAGCTCCTCGGTGTCATCCTCCTCGTCATCAGCAATGGCCATGGAAGGAAACAGGTGATGCTTGGGATTAAGAGAATCAAACTGAGATGATACTACACACTCAAAATTGCAAGAATCAAATCAACTAAAGGCCAAAATTGAGTGTGATTCCCATAAGAACATGAGATGAGCAAAAACAACAAAAAAGATCCACATAAATCCAACTCTTCTCATGGAAGAGGGCGGTGGCCGAGGCCACCTTGTTGGAGTGCATGGTATGACACCGTGAAGATACATCTTGGGTTCATGACCAATACTCATCAATAAGCTCACATATCACAAAATGATATTAAGAGAAATGATTTGACTTGCTTTCGGCATTATGAGGGAGGGTTAGCCCAATCAATTAGGACCACACTCCCCCTATATCCATGCCCACACCTAGACCAAATAAGACTGAGATGTAAGAGTGAGTGCATGGGTAATCAAGACAAGCTCCTTGAATCAACGATATTTAGCTCATTCCTCAAGTAACAAAACCTTGCTTCATCAAGTGGCTTCGTGAAAATGTCAGCAAGTTGGTTCTTCGTGCTCACAAAAGATAGATCAATATCGCCTCGAGCAACATGCTCCTGAATAAAATGATTTTGAATCTCAATATGCTTTGTCCTTGTGTGTTGTACCAGATTGTATGCAATTTTGATTGAACTTTCATTATCGCATAAAAGAGGCACTTTGTCACAATTTACACCGTATTCCTTTAAAGTTTGCCTCATCCATAATAACTGAGTACATGCACTAGTAGCAGCAACATATTTAGCTTCGGCGGTGGAGAGAGATATACAATTCTACTTTTTAGAAGACCAACATACTAGAGACCTTCCCAAGGATTGACAAGCTCTAGAAGTTGATTTTCGATCATCCTTATCACCAGCCCAATCTAAGTCAGTATAGCCACATAGAGAGAAATTGGAGCCCTTGGGATACCATAGACCAAAATTAGGGGAATGAACCAAATATCAGAAGATCCTCTTAACTGCCACTAAGTGGATTTCTTTAGGAGCTGCTTGATACCTTGCACACACACCTACACTCAACACAATATCAGGTCTAGATACGCAGAGGTAAAGGAGAGAGCCGATCATGGACCGGTATACCTTTTGGTCCACATCTTTACCATGGGGATTAAGTTTAAGGTGACATTTTGTTTGCATCGGATTGGAGACACCATTAAGATCCGTCATCTTGAATCTCTTGAGCATGTCTTGGATGTATTTTGCTTGATTTATGAAGGTTCCTTCTCTAAGTTGTTTGATCTAAATCCAAGAAAGAACCGTAATTCCCCCATCATAGACATCTCAAACCCGTCAGTCATAAGCTTTAAAAATTCATCATTAAAAGCTTTATTAGTAGAGCGAAAGATAATGTCGTCTACATATAGTTGGCATACGAAGAGCTCCCCCTTAACCTTCTTAGTAAAAAGAGTGGGATAAATTTTCCCAACTTCGAAGCCATAGTCTAACAAAAGCTCTTTAAGGTGCTCATACCACGCACGTGGGGCTTGTTTAAGGCCATAGAGTGCCTTATCGAGTTTGTAGACATGGTTCGGAAAGTTAGGATCCTCAAATACCGGTGGTTGCTTTACATATACCAATTCATGTAGATGACCATTAAGAAAAGCACTCGTAACATCCATTTGCTGTAACTTAAAATTGTTATGAGCAACATAAGCAAGAAGGATATGAATGGACTCAAGGCGAGGCACAGGAGCATAAGTCTCGCCGAAGTCGATGCCCTCCACTTGGGAATAGCCTTGTGCCACGAGTCTTGCCTTGTTCATTACAACAATGCCATTTTCATCTTGCTTATTGATGTCTACGCACTTCTATTCTTGTAGACAGTTGTTGGGCCTCCAAGTGCAGAAGCTTGTAGAACAGCAGCAAGTTTTCCCTTAAGTGGATCACCCAGGTTTATCGAACTCAGGGAGGAAGTGGTCAAAGGTATTCTCCCTCAAGCAACCCTGCAATCAAGATACAAGAAGTCTCTTGTGTCCCCAACACACCCAATACACTTGCCAGGTGTATAGGTGCACTAGTTCGGCGAAGAGATAGTGAAATACAAGTGGTATGGATATAAGACAATGGTGCCAACAAATAGCTTGATGGCGTGGAAGAGACTAAAGCAAAACTGAAATAAAGATGGAAGAAAGCAAACATGTAACAGATCTAGTAGCAAACGGTGTATCAATGCTTAGAAACAAGGCCTAGGGATCATGCTTTCGCTAGTGAACACTCTCATATAAATATATTCTTCTTGATGATACTACTCTTAACTACTCTCCGGTTGAACACTCTAATCGATGGTAGGGCTATAAAAGCACACCTCAAAGTCCATCTTTCCCATCTAGAAAACCCCACACTGTCACCTTGAGTACTAGATGAGTCCAACAAACACCACAATTTCATAAAGACATCCAACTCCAAATATAACTCATAACAAGTATTTCTAATCTCTAGCCTAAGTGCCACCATGGTGTGCACGCTGTCACTTTCACACACATGGGGAGAGCAGAGATTCAATAAAGCACTTGAGTAGCAAGGTAGATCTATAGATTACAAGCTCATGATCACAATATGATCATGCATAGAGAGAGAGATGAACACATAGCTACCGGTAGAACCCTTAGCCTCGAGAGAGAACTACTCCCTCCTCATCATGGGAATCAGCAATGGTGATGGAGATGGTGGTGGAGATCGATGGAGATGGCTCTGGGGGCACTTTCCCATCCCGGCAGGGTGCCGGAACAGAGACGTTCTGTCCCCGAATCTCCCCTTCGGTGGTGGCGGCGCTGTGGAACTTTTCGTGGCTGGAGGCTTGATTATTTAGGGTTTATGCCTCGGGACGCATCTTATAGGTGAAGAGGCAAGGTCGGTGGGTGGCCAGGGGGCCCACACCACCTGGTGGCGTGGCCAGGCCTAGCCCGCGCCACCACATGGTGTGGACACCCTGTGGCCCCACTCCGTCTCGTCTTCTGGCTCCATGAGTCTTACGGTAAAATATCAACTTTGGCTTCTATCCGGTCCAATTCCGAGAATATTGATTTTCTGACTTTCTGGAACCAAAAACAGCAGAAAACGGGCAACTGGCACTATGGCTCTTGTTAATAGGTTAGTCCAAGAAATCATATGAAAAGTACTCCAAAGTGTGGACAAAACATAAGAAAGTAGATAAAACCAAGCATGGAACATCAAAAATTATAGATACATTTGCAATGTATCAACATCCCCAAGCTTAACTTCTGCTCGTCCTCGAGTAGGTAAGTGATAAAAAGAAAGAATAATTTTCGAGGTGACATGCACCATCATAAACTTGATCAAAGTATTTGTAAAAGATTCATAGCTGGGATTATAGTACTTCAATCATAACATGAAAGACAAGGTTCTAGAAATAAGACAAAGAAACTATGATGCAACATGAAAAGGCACAAACAAAAGATTCATGAATAACAATGCTTTGCAAGACGTTTGTTTGTTTCACATAAAGAAAACATAGCATAATAGTATTCAGCTTGTCCCTCATAGAGTAGCAAATATAAATGCATAGGACACCTTCAAAGTTCATAAGAGTGACTAGATACAAATAGTTTAAAACAAGCAATATCAAGGTATGCATCAATCAACTAGTCTTGGGACAATGCACATAGAACTAAGAATGGCCACTATGCTCTCAAAGTAGGTGCATAAAGATAGAAGGTGGAGACTCAATATAAAAGTGGAAGAAGGGCCTTTATAAAAGGAAGTAGGGATTCAAGTCTCATAAAGAGTTTCCAAAAATTATGGTACTTATAGCTTTCAGCTCTCATTGCCCCTATCATAAGCATCTTGAAGGTGATTAAGGTTAAAGTGACACAACTAAGAGGATATGCTTGACAAGTTATAAACCAAATCTCATGCCCCTTACTTACAAAGACCGATCGTCATGCTACTCAACTTTAGTCACGAGTAAGCTCTTGTCATTGTAAGTACATGTGTATCATAAAGAACCGCCAACAGGGTACCCCTTGCACATGATACAGGAGCTATCCCATAATCAAAATGACAAGGCAAGCAGACAATGAGAATTTTAGCGATCTATTTATTTGCTATTTGCATAAGTTTTTTATTGAGGATGCTTCATAGAGTGCTCATTATGGTGATGCTGCAAGTTTCCACCATGATTAGGCATGGCTTAGGCTAGCGGCCCAGGCGTTTCTCTAACACACATACAAACTCCATGATCTTACAAGTTCCACTTTTATTTCACACCGCCGGGATCCATAAGCAAAAGAACATGATATCAACGGGGTACAAAGTACAAGTGCAATGTGGAAAGCGTTCCCCATGATACACGGTTATGCTAATTTCAACTTATAAAGCGCAAGCATATACGCAACAAAGAAGGACCTAATGGTTCAAGTTTATTAAATGCAGAAAGTAAAGTGTGGCATCAAGTTCGTGAGAGCTTTAATCACTAGTTTTCTCATAACAAGTTTAATTTGGAAGGTAAACAAAAGCATTAATATACTTGGAATAGCATATGCTAGTAGGTAGGTATGGTGGACTCTTTGGAATAACTAGGTTTAGGGAGTTGGATGCATGAGTGGAAGTCATACTTGGTTGTGGAGGCTTGCAAAAGACTGGGAGCGACAAACTAAGAGAGCAATAATGGCCATAGTCATGCAGAGCGACAAAACATCATTGATCAAAGCATAAAGTGATACTACAAGTTTAAAACTAAAGGATCATCAAGGCTATGGTGACTTGGGATAGTCATAACATGGTGTGAGCATGCGCCAAGTCAACCCAAATAAAGCATCAAAGGAGAATACCACAATACTATGCTTTAATATGCTAAAACAACGCATGATTCATCCAAGGCACATTAAGCAATCTCAATTGTTTATAACATGTCATGCTACAGCAAAGAATACTAATCCTAAAGCTAAAACAATATCGAGCATGGCATGACAAAGCATAGGCCACGGTCAAAAACAAGCTCTCTTTACCACTTAAGCATGAACTTTTCCTACTCTTTTCCACTCCAAACCAAACTATTTGAAAACCAATGTATGAAAGAGGGGGTCCAACCAATTTATTCAGAAAACTAAGAAAACCAAGCAAACAAAAAACCAAAACGAAAACAAAGACGCTACAAGAACAACACAACTGTGCATGAAACAATAAAAATGAAGTGTTTGGAAGAAACCTAAGATTTTTATTGATGAAGAAGGGGATGCCTTGGGCATCCCCAAGCTTTGACGCTTGTACTTCTTGGATATTTCTGGGGATGACACGCGTGGTATCCCCAAGCTTGAGCTTTAGTCCATCCTTCATCTCATTACTCACTCCTTCCATACACCTGAAATTTTTCCTTCATAAAAAACTTCACACAATCTTTATTAGCAACATTATAGCACTCAAGATAATAAGTCTCTGGGTTCAGTTTCAACACCAATAAAACTTCCATTAAAACACAAGCTACTGTAGCACTTCCCTGAAAAAGCTCAATTCCCCAAAGAGAACTCAAAAAGGAACCAACAAGAAGCAAATGCAAATAATGGCAGAAATCTGTCAAAACAGACCAGCAGGTAAAGATGAATTTTTTCGAAGACCTTCTGTTGCTCAAATCAAAAAGTATTGAACTAACGAAAGTTAGATAACAACCTGGGGCAGAAGCACAAAAATTTACGCCTCAAAAGGACGTTCAGAGATTTTACACGAATTTTTACGGTGAAGCACAGAATTCTGTTTCGGGACAGCAACTTTCCCAATCATTACATCTCTCTCATTAGAGGCTACTCTTGGCACAAAAAGAAAAAAAAAGGATAAGGAGCGGTTATTACAGAGGTAATAACTTGCAAGACTCATCTAAAACTTTTGGGTTATCTCCCAATAAGTACTTTTCTTTAACGCCTTTAAGTTAGACATGATAGTTTGAGAAAATGCTCACATAAGAAATATGAATTGAAGTAAAAGAGAGCATCAAGAAGCAAATTTAAAGCACATTTAAGTCTAACCAACTTCCTATAAATAGGAATCTTGTAAATAAACAAGTCATGAAAGCACAAAGCAACAAGCATAGTAAAGCAAAACAAGTGCAAGTTCAAGACTTTCAACATAAAGAGGGGAAACTTAATATTATTGAGACACATGAAACCATGTTTCCCTCTCTCATAATAACTTTCAGTAGCATCATGAATAAAATTAACAATATAACTATCACATAAAATATTCTTATCATGAGCCACATGCATAAAACAATTGTTACTCTCCCTATAAGAATAGTCATTCTTATTAATCATAGTGGGAGCAAATTCAACAAAATAGCTATCATTACTATTCTCATCACCATAATCATCAAATATAGGAGGCATATTGTAATCACAATTAATTTTCTCCTCAATAGTAGGTGGACTGAAAATATCATATTCATCATTGTAATCATCATAGATTGGAGGCATAGTATCATCAAAGTAAACTTTCTCCTCCATGCGTGGGGGACTAAAAAGATCATTTTCATCAAAACCAGCTTCCCGAAGCTTAGACTTTTCCATAGCATTAACAATAATGGTGTTCAAAGAATTCATACTAATAACATTCCTATTAGCACGCAAATAAAGTGCCATAGGCTTTTTTTATTTTCTCTTCAAACACTTCATGTCCTAACTCAAGATAAATACTATAAAGCTCTCTAATTTTGTTGTTGTTTTCCATTAAGCCTAACTAGTGAAAACAAGAAACAAAAAGACAAAATTGCAGAATCTAAAGAAAATAACTTCGAGCACTCACACCGGAGGATGTGAGTACCTTTTACCTTACCTCCCCGGCAACGGCGCCAAAAAATAGCTGTTTGCCGTGGGAGGTTCTTCTTCTTTAATCCTCCGGTGTGAATACCTTTTACCTTACCTCCCCGGCAACGGTACCAGAAAATAGCTTTTGACGGGGAGAAACAGGTTGAAGCTATCTTGTATATCCCCGGCAACGGCGCTAGAAAATAGCTTGATGTCTGCGCACTTCTATTCTTGTAGACAGTTGTTGGGCCTCCAAGTGCAGAGGTTTGTAGAACAGCAACAAGTTTTCCCTTAAGTGGATCACCCAGGTTTATCGAACTCGGGGAGGAAGTGGGCAAAGGTATTCCCTCTCAAGCAACCCTGCAATCAAGATACAAGAAGTCTCTTGTGTCCCCAACACACCCAATACACTTGTCAGGTGTATAGGTGCACTAGTTCGGCGAAGAGATAGTGAAATACAAGTGGTATGGATATAAGACAACGGTGCCAACAAATAGCTTGATGGCATGGAAGAGACTAAAGCAAAACTGAAATAAAGATGGAAGCAAGGAAACATGTAACAGATCTAGTAGCAAACGGTGTATCAATGCTTAGAAACAAGGCCTAGGGATCATACTTTCACTAGTGAACACTCTCATATAAATATCTTCTCTTTATGATACTACTCTTAACTACTCTTCGGTTGGACACTCTAATCCATGGTAGGGCTATAACAGCACTCCTCAAAGTAAGCCTTTCCCATCTAGAAAACCCCACACTATCACCTTGAGTACTAGATGAGTCCAACAAACACCACAATTTCATAAAGACATCCAACTCCAAATATAACTCATAACAAGTATTTGTAATCTCTAGCCTAAGTGCCACCATGGTGAGCACACTGTCACTTTCACACACATGGGGAGAGCAGAGATCTAATAAAGCACTTGATTAGCAAGGTAGATCTATTTGATTACAAAGCTCATGATCACAATAAGATCACGCATAGAGAGAGAGATGAACACATAGCTACCGGTAGAACCCTTAGCCTCGAGAGAGAACTACTCCATCTTCATCATGGGAATCAGCAATGGTGATGGAGATGTCGGTGGAGATCGATGGAGATGGCTCCGGGGGCACTTCCCCGTCCCGGCAGGGTGCCGGAACAGAGACTTTCTGTCCCCCGAATCTCCCCTTCGGTGGCGATGGCTCTACGGAACTTTTTGTGGCTGGAGGCTTGATTATTTAGGGTTTATGCCTCGGGACGCATCTTATAGGTGAAGAGGCAAGGTCGGTGGGTGGCCAGGGGGCCCACACCACCTGGTGGCGTGGCCAGGCCTAGCCCGCGCCACCACATGGTGTGGACACCCTGTGGCCCCACTCCGTCTCGTCTTCTGGCTCCATGAGTCTTACGGTAAAATATCAACTTTGGCTTCTATCCGGTCCAATTCCGAGAATATTGATTTTCTGACTTTCTGGAACCAAAAACAGCAGAAAACGGGCAACTGGCACTATGGCTCTTGTTAATAGGTTAGTCCAAGAAATCATATGAAAAGTACTCCAAAGTGTGGACAAAACATAAGAAAGTAGATAAAACCAAGCATGGAACATCAAAAATTATAGATACATTTGCAATGTATCACTTATTCTTAAAGATCCACTTTGTGTAGATAACATTGCGGAAATCCTTCGGCTTCTCTACTAATTTGTAGACCTTGTTGCGCTCAAAGTTATTCAACTCTTCATGCATAGCAACAACCCAGTCCGGATCTTCAAGAGCTTCAAACACTTTCTTGGGTTCCACCATGGATATGTGAGCTTGGTGCTCACCAAAACTTGCTAACTCCCTTCTCGTGGACACCCTTCGCCGGAGATGACCTACAACTTTGTCAAGAGTGTGACCCCTTAATTCAAGGTTCCTATCCGCACGAGCTTTGCGACGAAGTTCAATCATCTTGTTGTCTCTTTGGGGAATAACTTCATCATTTGAGTCTTCGTTGGAATCATTGGCTTGACCCTTATCTTTATCTTGATTAGCAGGAATAGGAGATGTTGAATCTTGCCCTTGATGTTGGACAACAGCCGTAACAGGAGGCTGCTGTTCTTCAGAATTTTCAGGGCCAGATAATCAGGCTGATGGTGAGGCCGGATAATCCGGCCTTGGAGAACCTGAAGCATCTTCACATACTAGACTGGATCTTGCTCGAACTGGAGAGTGGCCGGATAATCTGGGGTCAGTCGGAAAATCCGTCCTGGTACTTGTAGCAATTTATTCGAGAGGTTGATCATTTCTGCCAGATGAGGAGGGTTGGCCGGATATTCTGGTGTCCACCAGATAATCCGGCCTGGAGCTTTCAGGAGCATTTTGATCTTCAGCATTTTGTGTGGTCGGTGTAGAAGTTTCTCCAATGGTTGGAGCATGTTGAGCTTGTGTCGATGAGGGCTCCACTTGAGTAGAGCATTGTCCTTCCCGATCCGCCACAAGGGGTTCCTCAATGGGGCGGAAAAATCTCACACCCATTCTTCTTATGGTATCTTGGGGTATTTCAACATCTACATCACAAACATCAACTTGCCCTGCACGGGAGCCATCATTTTCCTCGAACACCACACTACAAGATTCTACAATAGTTCCAGAGAGCTTATTGTAGACTCTATAAGTGTGGGATTTGATGTCTACGCACTTTTATTCTTGTAGATAGTTGTTGGGCCTCCAAGTGTAGAGGTTTGTAGAACAGCAGCAAGTTTTCCCTTAAGTGGATCACCCAAGGTTTATCGAACTCAGGGAGGAAGTGGTCAAAGGTATCCCCTCTCAAGCAACCCTGCAATCAAGATACAAGAAGTCTCTTGTGTCCCCAACACACCCAATACACTTGTCAGGTGTATAGGTGCACTAGTTCGGCGAAGAGATATTGAAATACAAGTGGTAACGGTGATAGAAGATAACTTGATGGCGTGGAAAAGACTAAAGGCAAACTTAAATAAAGATGGAAGCAAGCAAACATGTAACAGATCTAGTTGCAAATGGTGTATCAATGCTTAGAAACAAGGCCTAGGGATCATACTTTCACTAGTGAACACTCTCATATAAATATATTCTCTTTATGATACTACTCTTAACTACTCTCTGGTTGGACACTCTAATCCATGGTAGGGCTATAATAGCACTCCTCAAAGTAAGCCTTTCCCATCTAGAAAACCCCAGACTGTCACCTTGAGTACTAGATGAGTCCAACAAACACCACAATTTCATAAAGACATCCAACTCCAAATATAACTCATAACAAGTATTTGTAATCTCTAGCCTAAGTGCCACCATGGTGAGCACACTGTCACTTTCACACACATGGGGAGAGCAGAGATCTAATAAAGCACTTGAGTAGCAAGGTAGATCTACTTGATTACAAAGCTCATGATCACAATAAGATCATGCATAAAGAGAGAGATGAACACATAGCTACCGGTAGAACCCTTAGCCTCGAGAGAGAACTACTCCCTCTTCATCATGGGAATCATCAATGGTGATGGAGATGGCGGTGGAGATCGATGGAGATGGCTCCGGGGGCACTTCCCCGTCCCGGGAGGGTGCCGGAACAGAGATTTTCTATCCCCCAAATCTCCCCTTCGGTGGCGGTGGTGGTACGGAACTTTTTGTGGCTGGAGGCTTGATTATTTAGTGTTTATGCCTCAGGAGGCTTCTTATAGGCCAGAGGCAAGGTCGGTGGGCGGCCAGGGGGCCCAGACCATCCCTGGCGCGGCCTTGGAGGACCCGCGCCATGGGGTGGTGTGGCCACCCTGTGGCCCCTCTCCGACTCTCCTTCTGGCTCCGTGAGTCTTCCGGGAAAATATCAACTTTGGCTTTTGTCCGGTCCAATTCCGAGAATATTGATTTTCTGACTTTCATGGAACCAAAAACAGCAGAAAACAGGCAACTGGCACAGTGGCACTTGTTAATAGGTTAGTCCAAGAAATCCTATGAAAAGTACTCCAAAGTTGGAAAAAAACACAAGAAAGTAGATAAAACCAAGCATGGAACATCAAAAATTATAGATACATTTGCAATGTATCAACATCCCAGAGCTTAACTCGTGCTCGTCCTCGAGTAGGTAAGTGATAAAAAGAAGGAATAATTTTTGAGGTGACATGCACCATCATAAACTTGATCAAAGTATTTGTAAAACATTCGAAAGTGGGATCGTAATACTTTAATCATAACATGAAAGACAAAGTTATAGCACTAAGACAAAGAAACTATGTTGCAACATGAAAAGGCACAAACAAAAGATTCATGAATAACAATGATTTGCAAGACGTTTGTTTATTTCACATAAAGAAAACATAGCATAATAGTATTCATCTTGTCCCTCATAGAGTAGCAAATATAAATGCATAGGACACCTTCAAAGTTCATAAGAGTGACTAGATACAAATAGTTTAAAACAAGCAATATCAAGTTATGCATCAATCAACTAGTCTTGGGACAATGCACATAGAACTAAGAATGGCCACTATGCTCTCAAAGTAGGTGCACAAAGATAGAAGGTGGAGACTCGACATAATGGTGGAAGAAAGGCCTTTTTATAAAAGGAAGTAGGGATTCAAGTCTCATAAAGAGCTTCAAAAAATTATGGTACTTATAGCTTTTAGCTCTCATTGCCCTATCATAAGCATCTTTAAGTGATTAAGGTTAAAGTGAACCAACTATGGTGTACATGCTTCACCAAGTGTAAGTCAGAAATCTCATGTCCCTTGTATACGAGGGCCGCTCCTCATGCTTCTCAAGTTTAGTCACCGGTAAGTTCTTGTCATTGTCAGTACATGTGTATCATTGTGAACCGCCAACAGGGTACCCCTTGCCCGATGATACAGAAGAATCCCCATATCAAAATGACAAGGCAAGCAGACAACGAGCATCTCAACATTCTTATTATCTACCATGGGAATATGGTGCTTTTTTCTCTCTTTCCTCTTTTCATAGTATCTCTTTTTTTATTTTCTCTTTTTTCTCAATATAGGACTCTCTTTTTTATAAGAAGAATGCTTCATAGACAGCTCATTATGGTTACACTGCAGGTTTCCACCATGTCAGCATGGATTAGACCAGCGGCCCAGGCGTTTCTCTAACACATATACATAACTCCATGGACTTACAAGCTCCCCTTTCATTTCACACCGAAGACATCCATATACAAAAGAGCATGATATCGACTAGGTACAAGTACCAAGTGCAATGTTGAAAGCGTTCCCCATGAAAGCATGGTTCTGATAATTCCCAACAAATAAGTGCAAGCATATACAACATAGAAGACACAATGGTTCAAGTTTATAAAGGGCAAGAAAATTAAAGTGTGCCATCAAGTTTGTGAGAGCTTTAATCACTAGTTTTCTCATAACAAGTAAACAAAAGCATGAATATACTTGGAATAGCATAAGCTAGAAGGTAGGTATGGTGGACTCTTTGGAATAACTTGGTTGAGGGAGTTGGATGCATGAGTGGAACTCATACTTGGTTGTGAAGGCTAGCAAAAGACTAGGAGCGACAAACTAAGAGAGCAATAATGCCCATAATCATGCAGAGCGATAAAACATCATTGATCAAAGCATAAAGTGATACTACAAGTTGAAAACTAAAGTATCATAAAGGCTATGGTGACTTGAGATAGTCATAACATGGTGTGAGCATGCGTCAAGTCAACCCAAATAAAGCATCAAAGCAGAAAACCACTATACTATGCTTTAATATGCTAAAACAACGCATGATTCATCCAAGGCACATTAAGCAATCTCAATTGTTTATAACAAGTCATGCTACAGTAAAGAATACTAAGAATAAAGCCAAAACAATATCAAGCATGGCATGACAAAGCATAGGCCATAGTCAAAAACGAGCTCTTTTTACTGCATACGCATGAACTTTCCTACTCTTTTCCAAACCAAACCAAACTATTTGCAAACCAATGTATGAAAGAGGGGGTCCAACCAATTTATTCAGAAAACTAAGAAAACCAAGCAAACAAAAAACCAAAACGAAAAAGAAAAAGAAGACGCTCCAAGAAAAACACAACTGCGCATGAAACAATAAAAATGAAGCATTTGGAAGAAACCTGGGATTTTTATTGATGAAGAAGGGGATGCCTTGGGCATCCCCAAGCTTTGACGCTTGTACTTCTTGGATATTTCTTGGGGTGACACGCGTGGCATCCCCAAGCTTGAGCTTTAGTCCATCCTTCATCTCATTACTCGTTCCTTCCATACACCTGAAATTTTTCCTTCATACAAAACTTCACACAATCCTTATTAGCAACATTAGTGCACTTAAGATAAATAAGTATTAAGGTTCAGTTCTAACACCAAATAAACTTCCATTAGAACACTAAATACTGTAGCACTTCCCTCAAAAAGCTCAATTTCCCAAAAGAACTCAAAAAGGAACCAACAAGAAGCAAATGCAGAAAATGGCAGAAATCTGCCAAAACAGACCAGCAGGTAAATACGAATTTTTTCGAAGACCTTCTGTTGCTCAAATCAAAAAGTGTTGCACTAACGAAAGTTAGATAACAACCTGGGTCAGAAGCACAAAAATTCACGCCTCAAAAAGACGTTCAGAGATTTTACACGAGGTTTTACGGTGAAGCATAAAAATCTGTTTCGGGACAACAACTTTTCCAATCATTACTTCTCTCTCATTAGAGGTTACTCTTGGCACAAAAAGCAAATAAAAAGGATAAGGAGTGGTTATTCCAGAATTAATAACTTCCAAGACTTATCTAAAACTTTTGGGTTATCTCCCAATAAGTACTTTTCTTTAACGCCTTTAAGTTAGGCATGATAGTTTGAGAAGATGCTCACATAAGAAATATGAATTGAAGTAAAAGAGAGCATCAAGAAGAAAATTCAAAGCACATTTAAGTCTAACCCACTTCCTATGCATAGGAATCTTGTAAAGAAACAAGTCATGAAATCACAAAGCAACAAGCATAGGAAAGCAAAACAAGTGCAACTTTAAGACTTTCAACATAAAGAGGGGAAACTTAATATTATTGAGATGCATAAAACCATGTTTCCCTCTCTCATAATAACTTTCAGTAGCATCATGAATGAAATTAACAATATAACTATCACATAAAACATCCTTATCATGAGTCACATGCATAAAATAATTATTACTCTCCATATAAGCATAGTCATTCTTATTACTCACAGTGGGAGCGAATTCAACAAAATAGCTATCATTATTATTCTCATCACCATAATCATAAAATATAGGAGGCATATTGTAATCATAATTAATCTCCTCCTCAATAGTAGGTGGACTGAAAACATCATAATCATCATTGCAATCATCATATATTGGAGGCATAGTATCATCAAAGTAAATTTTCTCCTCCATGCTTGGGGGACTAAAAATATCATGCTCATCAAAACCAACTTCCCCAAGCTTAGAGTTTTTCATAGCATTAGCAATAATGGTGTCCAAAGGATTCACACTAATAGTGAAGTGAGCCAGTACAATAAGACAATAGGTCTCATGGGCCAAGAACATTGCTATTAGCATGCAAATAAAGTTCCATAGGTTTTTAAATTTTCTCTTCAAACACTTCATGTCCTAACTCAAGATAAATACTATAAAGCTCTCTAATTTTTTGTTGTTTTCCATTAAGCCTAACTAGTGAAAACAAGAAACAAAAACACAAAATTGCAGAATCTAAAGAAAATAACTTCGAGCACTCACACCGTAGGATGTGAGTACCTTTTACCTTACCTCCCCGGCAACGGTGCCAGAAAATAGCTTGATGTCTACGCACTTTTATTCTTATAGACAGTTGTTGGGCCTCCAAGTGCAGAGGTTTGTAGAACAGCAGCAAGTTTTCCCTTAAGTGTATCACCCAAGGTTTATCGAACCCAGGGAGGAAGTGGTCAAAGGTATCCCCTCTCAAGCAACCCTGCAATCAAGATACAAGAAGTCTCTTGTGTCCCCAACACACCCAATACACTTGTCAGGTGTATAGGTGCACTAGTTCGGCGAAGAGATATTGAAATACAAGTGGTAACGGTGATAGAAGATAACTTGATGGCGTGGAAAAGACTAAAGGCAAACTTAAATAAAGATGGAAGCAAGAAAACATGTAACAGATCTAGTTGCAAATGGTGTATCAATGCTTAGAAACAAGGCCTAGAGATCATACTTTCACTAGTGAACACTCTCATATAAATATCTTCTCTTTATGATACTACTCTTAACTACTCTTCGGTTGGACACTCTAATCCATGGTAGGGCTATAACAGCACTCCTCAAAGTAAGCCTTTCCCATCTAGAAAACCCCACACTATCACCTTGAGTACTAGATGAGTCCAACAAACACCACAATTTCATAAAGACATCCAACTCCAAATATAACTCATAACAAGTATTTGTAATCTCTAGCCTAAGTGCCACCATGGTGAGCACACTGTCACTTTCACACACATGGGGAGAGCAGAGATCTAATAAAGCACTTGATTAGCAAGGTAGATCTATTTGATTACAAAGCTCATGATCACAATAAGATCACGCATAGAGAGAGAGATGAACACATAGCTACCGGTAGAACCCTTAGCCTCGAGAGAGAACTACTCCATCTTCATCATGGGAATCAGCAATGGTGATGGAGATGGCGGTGGAGATCGATGGAGATGGCTCCGGGGGCACTTCCCCGTCCCGGCAGGGTGCCGGAACAGAGACTTTCTGTCCCCCGAATCTCCCCTTCGGTGGCGATGGCTCTACGGAACTTTTTGTGGCTGGAGGCTTGATTATTTAGGGTTTATGCCTCGGGAGGCTTCTTATAGGCAGAGGGCAAGGTCGGTGGATGGCCAGGGGGCCCACACCATGCCCAGGCGCGACCCAGGGGGACCCGCGCCATGGGGTGGTGTGGCCACCCTGTGGCCCCTCTCCGACTCTCCTTCGGGCTCCGTGAGTCTTCCAGGAAAATATCAACTTCGGCTTTTGTCCGGTCCAATTCCGAGAATATTGATTTTCTGACTTTCCTAGAACCAAAAACAGCAGAAAACAGGCAACTGGCACTGTGGCACTTGTTAATAGGTTAGTCCAAGAAATCATATGAAAAGTACTCCAAAGTTGGAACAAAACACAAGAAAGTAGATAAAACCAAGCATGGAACATCAAAAATTATAGATATATTTGCAATGTATCAGGATTCGGCACCATAACCAACAAAAATTCCTTCTAAAGCCTTAGACTCAAATTTAGATAAACGAACTCTCTTAATGAGAAAGAAACACTTACAACCAAATACCTAGAAGTAGGAGATGTTTGGCTTGTTACTAGTAAGTATTTCATATGGAGTTTTGTCCAAGATTTTGCGGAGATAGAGCCGGTTGGATGAATGGCATGCAGTAGAGATTGCTTTAGCCTAGAAGTTATAAGGAGACTTAAATTCAGCTGGCATAGATCTGGCCATATCCATTAAGGTCCGGTTCTTCCTCTCGGCAACACCATTTTGTTGAGGGGTGTACGAAGTGGAATATTGATGTATTATCCCCTCTTCACTTAGAAATTCATTTAAGGCGTAGTTCTTGAACTCGGACCCGTTAGCACTTCTTATTGCCAATATTGGGACATTGTGTTAACGTTGAACCTTGTTGGCGAAGTCGATGACCGTTTGTTGAGTCTTGCTCTTCAACTATAAGAAATAGACCCATGTGTATCTTGAGTAATCGTCAACAACCACGAGGCAATATTTGTTCTCACCGAGACTTGCATGAGATGGAGGACCAAAGATATCCACATGGAGGAGCTCCAAAATCCTCTTTTATGAAATAATGGTCTTCCTTCGATGGGGAGAATCATGCATTTTTCCTTCACCATAGGCCCTGCAAACACGATCTTTAGCAAAGGAAATATTTTCTTTTAGTCTAAGGATGTGGCCACCCTTGTGGATACTTTGCAAAGTTCTTATATTGACGCGGGCTAGTCGGTGATGCCATAGCCAACCCGCGTCGGTCTTTCCGAAAAGACACATTGGGCCTGTAGTGGTTTTCCCTGAAAAAGTCCGCCACGTACAGGTCATTTTCGACATATCCCACGAAAGCGACCTTTAGAGACTTGCTCCACAAGAGTACCACCAAATCAACATCAATAAAAACTGCAAAGCCCATCTTACCAAGGGCACAAACTGAAAGTAAATTGTAACCGAGGGTCTCAACAAGCATGATGTCCATGAGAGAGATATCGTGAGCAACCACAACTTTGCCAAGACCCAATACCTCAGATTTTGACTTGTCACCATGGGAGACGGTTATGTGATCATGGTTTGTTCGCATCCCCGAGATGATCTCCTTTCTTCTGGTCATATGACTAGTGCACCCGCTATCGAGTACCCATTTAGACCCACCGAAATCATAGCCCTGCAAGAAAGTTACTCTTGGTTTTAGGTACCCATTTTACAATGGGTCCTCTCATGTTAGTGACAAGGATCTTGGGAACCCAAATAGACCAAGAAATGTAACTATCATAAGCACCTACATAGCTAGCATACACATCACCATAATAATCACAAAATAACTCGTAATTAGGATTATTAGCCCCTGCAAAACCATCATAGTTAGTCTTGTCATTAGAGGTGGTGCTTGTCTTTGGTTAAGCAGTTTTGCTCTTCTTCTTCTTCTTCTTATTCTTCTTCTTTGTCTTGGGGACATAACCAAGACCTTCTTTCCCATTGTTTGTCCTTTGCTTGCTAAGCACCTCATCTAGGACTTCTTTACCTTTATGTTGAGATCCCTTTACAAGTTCTTATTTTAGCCTTGCATTTTCCTCAACAATGTCTTCATGTCCACAAGATAGAGTGGAGGTGCTGGGCATATCATACTTGTCCAATTGAGTTTGGAGCTGATCATAAGACTCATTTAGAGTAGAATGTTCACTCTCTAATGCCTTGTGAGAAATGTCAAGTTTCTCAAACTTCTCTAAGAGTCTAGCATGAGCAGTCCCAAATTCAACCTTTTCTTTCTTTAGTTTCTTCAACTTAGCAATATCATTGTCACATTCTTTCATGAGCTAGGCAACAACCTCTTCATGGGATTCCTCAATTGACTCGAGTTTCTCCTCCAAGGATACACGAGCTTCCTCTTCTTCTTCTAAGGCATTCTCCAAGGAGGCTATCTCCAAGGCGTCTTCTCTTTCAATTCTACTCTTTGCTTCGAGAAGAGCTTCGGAATGAGCAAGTTGACTCATAAGAGCATCAAAGTGAAGTTTGTGCTCACCTTGCAAGTTAGTGAAAAAATTGTCCAAAGCAATAACTTCTTTTATCTTAAGACTAGTATGATCATCCATATCCATATTTATGTTAGTCTTAGGAAATGAAGAAATAGAAGATGATACCTCGTACCCTCTTGCCATAAGGCAAGTGACGTTGTTGTTGATGACATTTTCGTTTAGAGAGTCGAAGAGTGATGACGGGGTAGATGTGGTGTCTATAGCATCCACCTCACGAGAACTATCTTCATCCTCTTCGTCTTCACTTGTAGAGGAATATTCTTCTTGTGCCACCAAGACAATTTTGGGTTGCTTATTGTAAGGACCATTCTTTTTGATAAATAGCTTCTTTCGAGGTGCCTTGGACTTTTCTTTAAGGATGAGCCTGCCACCATTGTCTTCTCTACTTTGATAAGGACATTCAGCCACAAAGTGTAACCTCTCTCCACAATTGTAGCATGTTCTCAGTTTTGGGCCATTCTCTCTTCTTCCACTTGACCCATTCTTGCGCTCGAGTTCCGACTTGGCCTTGGCTGGATCCTTCCAAAAATTTCTTGCATATAAAGCCATGTACTCACCATGAGCACGCTTGACTTCCTCGGGACAGCCCATGGAGACACCCTCGTATCCTCTTTCATCATCATCTTGTTCAACAACATTTTCCTTTAGAGCAACATTGACCTCCTTTTGCATTCCAATAGCCCGGGCACGGGCATCTTCAGCGTTCTTAGCTGCAACCTTGAATGATTCCATTTCTTACATGACTTCATTGGAAGTCATTTAATGGTAGTTGTGTCTACCTTGCAAACTCTTCAAGTCCGTTGGCTCAAATGGCATTAGAGCACTCACATATTTCCTTTTTATCCAAGCATCATCAATGTGAGTGGCTCCATGCTTTCTAAATGTTATTGCAATGCCCTTGAGCCTTCTATACATATCTTCATGGTATTCACCATCCAACATGTAAAATCCTTCAGCTTCATTGCTAAGGGCATCATACCTATTTCTTCTCATGCTTTCATTTCCAATAAATAGGTTGGTGAGTGCATCCCAAGCTTCTTTGGCAGTGTTGAAGTGCTCAATGTGGGTCATGTCCTTGGGACCCACTCCGAGCTGAATCATGTGGAGAGCCGTTGCATTCAGTTGACTATCCACAACTTCTCTCCTAGTCAAGTTTGTGGGGTCTCTAATATGAAGACCATCTTTGATAATCCTCCAAAGCTCAATTGACGAACTGCATACATGAGATTTTATTAAGATTTTCCATTGATTAAATGAAGATGCAGTAAGCTTGGGTGGATCACCCCTATTGTCTATATGAGGATGAGGGATAGGTGGATCGGGATAATATAGATGAGGAACCTCACTATAGTCCTCCTTACCACTTCCCTTCTTAGAGGCGGAATCATTATATTTTTCACCTACCACTTCATCTTCCTTAGATCCGGCGTGAGCCTTATCCTTAGATAGAGGAGTGGTGGCCTCAGAGGAAGATGGAGATGGGCCTGTAGATGATGTGAGGCGAGCAATCATTTGCTGCATCTCCTCCATCTTGGTCTCAAAGGATTTCAACAAGGTTGTTTCCAACATCTTGAGATCATCCATTGTGACCTTGTCCACAACCTCATTCCCATTTTCCTTAGTACCCATACTTCTCTTAGGCGGTTAAGCCCGAATAAAGAGACAGGGCTCTGATACCAATAGAAATGGATCGTATGGGTACCTAGAGGGGGGTGAATAGGTGCTACTTCAAATTTTAATGCTTTTTCAATTTTAGGCTTGACACAAAAGGTAAATTCTCTAGGTATACTACTATATAGAATTTTCCTATATGCAAACCTAACTACTAGCGAGTAAAGGCGAGTAAAGTGAGGAACGAGTAAACCGTGATGAAGCACGCGGAGACACATGATTTGTTTTACCGCAGCTCCTTTCTTGTTAAGGGAAGTACGTCTGCGTTGGAGGGGTGGGCGGTACTAAGACCACCACGCCACAATAGGCCTCACCCTGTTCTTCGATGGATCCCGCCACCAAAGGCCTGATCCAACTTTCCACTATAGGAACCCTTTGAGGCGGGAACCGACGCCTTTACAGAACTAGCGGGGCACAACTCCACAACCGAATTGGAGGCTCCCGTAATGACAACAAGCTGCCACAAGAACAATAGTTATCAATAATAAAGCACAAGATCTAGATATCAATGAGAATACTAGATCGGGGATTCTCCAAGTGAATGGAGAGGAGTTGAAGCGCTTGATTCGTGATGACGATGCGTAATGTCTCCTCCTTCTATTCCCCCAAAGATCGAAGCCTTCAGGTGGATGAAGTGGGAGAATACGGGAGAGAGCTCTTGCAACAGATCTGATCTTTTTCGAATGAATCAAGAGTTCTGACCGGAGGGGTTGAAGGGGCTTTTATACCCCCTGTCCAACCAGAGCCGTTGGAGCCATTTGGGGCCGGATTATCCGGCCTGAAGAATATCCACCCCAGACTCGGATTATGCGCAAATAATCCGCCCTCGAACAGAAGCTCGCGCATGGCGGTCCTTGGAATCTTCTCCTAGGGACTGGATTATCCAGCCCTAGAGGAGGGCCGGATTATCCGGCTAGGGGGAAAATCTTCCCCACCTACGGATTGTCCGGGGGGAAATCCTCCCCCAGACAGAAGCACGCACAGACGCTCCCTTGGGCAATTTCCCTAGGGCCAGATTATCCGGCCTTAGAGGAAGGCTGGATTATCCGGTCCTGGGAGACAATCCGCCCCAGAGCCGGACTGTCAGGGGGAAAATCCGCCCCCAGACAGAAGCTCGCGCGCGGCCAGCCCTGGCCAAGATGGTCAGGCCGGATTATCCGGCCCATGATGGGGGCGGATAATCCGGCCCCCAAACACCCAAAAACTTTCCTACAACACTTAGTGCACATTAGAAACTCCACGGTATTGTTATCTAACACACAAAACATAGGAAACCATGAAATGTTCTTTCACCAGGAAGACAACTACTGAAATTACAAGTATGGGACTAGATAGGGTGAATATGCGCTAACTAATAAACATCTTATATTTTAGAACAGGAGTAGTTATTTTTCAATTATAGGCTTGACACAAAGGAATTCTCTAAATACACAACTAGGTGTATTTCCCTAGATGACAAGCAAACACGATAAACAGCAATACAAAAGTAATGGATAGAAACAACTGCGATGGAGACATGAAGATGTATTCCCGAAGTTCCTTCCTTATTAAGGGAAGTATGTCAGTGTTGGAGAGGTCTGACACCACAAAGGCTCACCTTATGAGACAAATCAGAGAGGGACAACGAGACCAAACCAGGAAAAAATAGAGGAAAAAATCGAGCTCAGCATGGCATCGACGCAGACATAGTACCTCATGCCTGGGTTCTGAGCACTCAAGATCCACCTAGGACCTTTCTGCGCGGATTGCACTGGCGGAGCTTCGCCTGCTTGTACGCCATTGGGTTCTCCTGATACACCACCGGTGACCACGATTCTGTACCCCTCCTTCCAACAGCTCCTAGGAAGCTAGGAGCGGAAGAACCACCTTAAGACCATGCCATTCTCTGTTTTGCCGCCTCCGTAGTCTGCTGCCAATTCCCCTCTGGTGCAAGACCATGCCATTCTCTGTTTTGCCGCCTCCGTGGTCCGCTGCCAATTCCCCTCTGGTGCAACCCTAATATCTATACCCCCAATTCTTTCTCTCTCCAACGCGCGTAGCTGTTCCGATCCGCGATGTGGTCAAGTGAAACGGTACACTGGCCCACCACTGACAAGAATCCTGGTCACGTCAGCGCTTTCAAGCCCATAATACTTCATGGTTCAGTTTGGAGCATGATCTGATAGTTCACTGTGCTAAATTCCGGGTTAGGAGGTTGATGTTCGATTTAGTTAACCCCTAGGAGTTCAAGTTTTATTTTCGACTTCACTCACGCCATCTCGAGACATGGTGTGCAAAGGCACGGAGCTTGTTTTCCCCGGCCGAGCACTTGATTTTAATTTCATGAAATCGGAAGTCCAAGCATCTGTTGTTGGATGGCAAGACGAGCGTTGGCATAGTGCAGTAATTTTCAACCACGTCATAGTGTCCACCTAGTCCCTAATAATACTTGGATGGATGTTGATTTGCATAAGAAATTCGGGATACCGCCATACCTCCCATCATGCTTCTTGAGAGCAACTGAAAACCATACATTTTGTAGTGGCTGGTTGACCCGAAGTCGTCCTGGACGGCCGTAGTGTAGCAAGATGAGCGTTGGCACAGTGCAGCGACTTCAACCATGTAGTCTAGAGCATTGAAAGGACGAGTTTATAAGTGAGGATTTGCAGAAGAGAGTGAATGTGCTGCCATGCCTCCCACCATGCGCTGTTTCCACTGCTTCTTGAAAGCACACCTGCGCACGATACATCATACATTCTTGACTAGAAGTCGGCGTGGACGGCCGTAGTATGCGGGGGTGCCCATGCAGCTGATGGACACTGCAGAGGTGCATCCGGTATGGCATGAGGACAAACATCAGGTCAGGTGCAATGAAGAATGTTAATAGGCAACGCCCAAATCCAACTGTACCGCCGGCCTTAATTTACACAACCTCTTTTGTAATTTTGGGATCTGAACCCTATTCCAGTACGTAATAGGATAGAACTAGAAGCAAGAAGCGGTTGAAGGCGGCTACGTACATCGCTCGATCGGCGCATTGCTGATCGACAGCCCGGCGTTGCCGGACGGGAAGGCCGGTTGGTAAGCCCCCGTGCATGTCGTCAGGTCATGTCTGTTTTCAGCTTAACCAACACGAGAAAGAGAGCCGTAGTATTAATATGTGTGTCGTGCGTGAGTGCAAACCGTGCAATTTCTATGAGTTAATAGTATAAAACCACAATCTTAGAAAATTTAATGATTGATATCACTTACGAAAATCTATAACCGAAACCGTTAGTTGTCTAAAAAAACACCAATTCGGCGCTAAACTCGAATTGACACGACTTCTGATCAGTTGGGCCCACTGACAGAGGTGACGTGGCACCCCGCAGAGGGCTCCCGACACGGTCGTTAACGGAGCACGGGCCCCACCACATTGTTGGAAACGGACACGTATATGTGTTGTATAAGGGTACATGTCGTGTTGTAATTGTAACTCTGTATGTTGGTCCGATATCTATAGGAGATATGTGGAGGCTTTGCCCCACGCAATCCTAAATCAAACTTAGTATCAGAGCCTTACCTATCGCCACCGCCTCCCTCTCCCTAGAGATGGTGTCCTCTGGCCCATCTGGATCGCGGCAGCTAGCTCTCATCGGCCCGATCGTCGCCCAACCCGCGGCGACAACCGCGGCCGCCATGACTCCCTCCATTGGAGTCTGCCTCGACCACGAGAATTTCCCGCTGTGGCGTCCGTTCGCCGTAACCCACCTCTCTGGCGCCTTCCTTCACGGTTACCTCGACGGATCTGTCTGCTCCAGCCAAGACCGTCACCGAGGGGACCAACGATGCTGCCACTATGGTGGACAACCCCGAGTATGTGAGGTGGTGGACTCAAGATCAGAAGGTCCTAGGGGTGTTCCTCTCCTCCATGACGGAGGACATCCCGTCTCAGCTCATCAACTGCATATCCGCGGCTGCGGCATGGGCCTCCATCCACGCCATGTTCAGCGCGCAGAATCGTGCTGGGGTGCGGCACATCCGGTGACAAATTCAGTCGCTACGGAAACTCGACATGACCGCTGGTGAGTATATGCACAAGGTGAAGGCTCTGGCTGACGCCATGGCAGCCGCCAGATCACTCCCATAATAAAATTAAAGCAAAGAAGCAAAGTGCAAATCCGCTTTCACGAAAAAGGAAAAAAGGAAAAAACTTTTTTTATTTTTGAGGATGGGGATTAGAGAATAGAAAAGAACTTGCAACCAAGCAAGGAACTAAGAAAATAAAAGCAAACAAAAACAAAACGAAAGAAAGAAAAGCAAAGTGTTGGGACAAACCAACACGAGTGTTTCAAAGCTTACAAGAAGCTGGAGTACAACCTCATTATTACACAAGTAAAATTGCCGGGGGGAAACATCCCCAAACTCAGGATTTTGCAAGTCCTTTTATTGCTCATTGTGGTAGTGGTGGATAATCTCCCACGTTCTATTGACTGGTCCAATCATGGAACTAGGTGGATAGGTTAGCAGTAGCATCCCGAAGGTCAATGGACAGGTTGTTCATGTTTTGAATATTTCCTTCGAGAGCAGAAATATCTTCATAGGTGGTCCAGAAGTTCGGTGACTGCACATCTTGTTCGGATCCTTCTTGTTCTACTTCTTCATATTCTCCTTCCTCTCCCACAGATACTTCTTGTTGGAGTAGACTTGCCTCAACCTATGCATCATAACGCAAATGTCCCTCCTCGATAGAGAATAGACCATTAGGCAAAGGAGTTAGGATCAAGTGATCCTCCCTAGGTATATTAAGGAAGTATCTACCATTAGTTTTAGAAATCATACCATAAGCTCTCAGAGTATAAAAACCAAGACGACAATTTCCTGCCAACGGTTGGATGTTACCTAGGTTGACGTGAAATGCACATACAAGCATGGTTATGACTCCTCCTCCACATATGGGACCACGAGATTGCAGAGCTTGGTGTTTAAGATAAAACAAAAGAAGGGCGCCCAAATTTGGCGTGAAGTTACGGTTAGAAATACCAGCTTTAGCAAGGATCATCATGTCCTCTTCATTAACTCTAGTACACTCACCACATGCCTGCAAGGTGTTAGCAATGATATAAAACAAATAACAAAATATAGGATGATCAATTTGGTTCCCCTAGGTTGTGTTTCCACGAATTCTCATTCTATTAAAGTAAGCCAAGGGTGTTGGATTCAGAACAAATGTGGTGGAGCGTATGTCGATGGTGTTGTGTTGGCAAACCAAAAGTAGTGAGCCTATTGGACGAGTGTCAAGGAATACTCACATTTCATAAGATGGAAGTTGATGCGATTAACTCCAAGAATTTGCTCCTCGGGGCAATACTATGAGCACACCGAATGTGTCAAGATGCTAAGAAACTCAAGCGTCAAGCAGCGGTATGTGGCGACATCCTGAAAACAAAGTTTTAGAAACTAACATTGTTGCATAATAAATTGAAATCAGCACAAATGCTAAGTTGGTTCAGGATATAGGGACACACCCACTTGGTGGACTTGATTTCTCAGAGTTTGAAACGGTTCAGCTGAAACTCCTCAGTAAAATCGATACCAAGTGACTCGTGGGTCAACGTATCAACAAGTGGTGCGGCTTGTTCCGCGGCCATCATGTTGGAATTTGATGAGAATTGGGTTGTTGGACCATTAGACAAATTCTAAAATTCTCTTTGGCCCATTTGTGCATTACAGCATATGGTTGTGCTAGTGGTGCTAAAGTTTAGTCTCACATTGCTAGTTGAGTGAGAGTTACACCTCCTTATATACTAGGTTGTTGTACCACTTACTAAGGTGTGATAAGAAGAGCGGCTCTCGTGCACTCCTCCTCCGACGCTGCCCGCCTCGCCTCGCCATGCCTCATCTCGTCACGACGCGCACGCTGCGGGTTGCGGGAATCTCACCGAGCCGAGCTTTATGTTTGCTGTTCAGGAAAATTAATCATGGATTAATTATGAGCCATTAACGGACACGTTAATTAGTCAGCTGTTTCTAGTTTTTCTGCAACATGGGTTGTTACCGACTAAGACATGGGCCGAGCCCCACGATCTCCCTGACATGCGATATGTAAGCGTATGTGCTAAACCTAATCGGCACTACCTATCACACATGACTACCTTCTAGTCTACTGTGCTGCCGCCTTCGTCTTCCCCATCCTGGCTTGAGGCATGCACCGTAGATCGGGACAGTAGGCCTTCGGAACCCTACCTCTTGTGAACCTGTACGGGTGACGGGCGATCAGGTTTTTGTGGAGCGCTTCCGCACGACTACTGACGCCATCACGGACGACTCCTTCCCCAACAAGGACTTCTTCCCAGACATCAGCAACCTCTATATCGACGACATGGCTGACGATGTTGCTGCCACCGCTGCAGCTACTGCTGCGCTACCGCCTCGGTCGCTGCTGCTGCCTCTGCTACACCGTATGTGACCTCAATCCATCTCTTTCAGATTATGCTAGAGTGTCTAGTTCCAGCGCTTGGTATATATGTAATAGGTTTGTCTTGTTTAGATGTAATCTATTCATCTACTTTGTTAATTTGTGTGATCTATTTAATTGCTATATGTATGATCATGCTTTGTCGATTATTTATTCGGATTAAATCATATGGATTATTGCATATATTTTCAACACATCACACGTGTACGGCTCCTCGTGGTGATCTAAAACAAAATATATAAAAATGCTAATCAAAAATTATTCCAATAGAAACATAGAATAAACGATCCTATATACTTGCTACAAAATAAACTCCTCTAAAAACAAAACTAAACTTGATCAGTACCAAGATTAGCTCAAGAAAAATACCTATGTCTAAATTGATAATGGTGAAAGATTGAGCAGAGTTTTGATGTAAATAAGTTGGGGATCAGAGGAGAAACATATCTTAGATAGATTGGATGCGAGTAATCTAAGAAAGATCAAATAAAATTGAATATCCAATGGAGATGGTTTGGAATTTGGAGGTAGAAGAAAGAGAAATTTTTGTGTTTTGGGAATTTAGGGTTATCTCTTCCTGGGATGATGAAAGATCATGGATGTCACCTAGAGAGGGGTGAATAGGCGGTTTAAAACTTTTACAAGATGGGCTTAACAATGGCGGAATAAAACTAGTGTTTTATTTTGTCAAGCATAAAGCCTAGATATACTAAGGTTCACCTATGTGCACCAACAACATATGCTAAGCAAGACAAGCAACAATGTGATAGAAAGATAGATTAATTCAAGCACGAAAGCTGTCACAATGCAAAATACATAAGTAAAGAGCTCGGGCATATAGATAACCGAGGCATGCGAGGACAATAATATTTTATCGAGTTCCTCCCAACAAGGGAGTAGGTCTCGTTGGAGGGGTGGGCAGTACTAAGACTACCAACACCACAAGAGGCCTCACCCCTATTCTCCCGAGCACCCACCATGCGGTAAGCACCCGTTCCACTATGTAACACTTGAGAGCAATCACCAAACCCGTACAAGATTGGGGTTATCTCCACAACTTAATTGGAGGCTCCCAATAATCACCACCAATGCCTCAATCTTGGGGAGAGATTCACAACTTAATTAAAGGCCCCAAGAACATGCCACAAAGGCCACACAACCGTCTAGGGTTCCAAGAACCCAAGAGGGACAAGCTTCTTGATTTCACCGACCAATTCCTCCGGGGAGGACTCAAACCGATGCACCTAATACAAATGGCAAGAACACCACAAAGATGCTCCAATCTTTCACTCTTAAGTTCTAACAAAGCTACTAAAGAAATTGGGGGAACAAGAGAGGAAGAATCAAAGGGGAACACAAAATCCCCTCAAGATCTTGATCCTAAAGATTCACTCACAAAGAGGTGATTTGGTTTGGTCAAAGTGTAGATCTAGATCTCCTCTATCTTCCCCTCAAATATTGGCAAGAATCATTGGAGGGGGAGAAAGAAATCAAGCTCAAGAGGATGTAAAAGAATAGGCCAAAGGCTTGAGAAAATAGAGGAAGAACCAACTCAAAAATAGAAAAGCAAAGGGGCTTAAATAGGGGGGATATTTCTGCCCGTTAGGGCCCTTTTCTTTCGTCCTGGGCCGGTAGTACTGGAAATGGGCCAGTACTACCGCTCGGCAGTCCAGCACACCAGGGAGAGCAGTCCACGCAGGCGGCTAGCGATCCGGCGACCTGGCGCGCAAATGAACCAAGGCGAGCGGGGCTACTGCACGCAAGGGATCAGGAGCAGGCCAGCGAGTAGGAAGGGGGGAGAGCGAGGCACGCAGCGAGCGAAAGGGGATCGGGCGGGCGCATGATGCCTGGCTGCGCGCAAGCGGCGGCTAGAAGCTGGCAAGCAGGGTGAGCGCTGGGAAGCAGCTCGGTCGGCTCGGTAATACTGGCCAGCCAGCGGTAGTACCGCTTGGGCCAGTACTACCGGCCTAGGCCTAAACCACAGTCGGGCGATATAAAGGGAAGCGCGCAGCTCAGGAGTGGGCGGTACCGCGTGCGGTAGTACCGGTCGGCCCATCATAAGACCTTTTTCTTTTTCTTTTTAAACCAAATAAAAGGCAATCTTTAAATAGCAATATCTAGAGTAAGCAAACTCCGATTGGCCGGAAACCAATTTTGTTGGAAAGAGGACAACAAGAGCTACCCAACAAGTGAGAATGTATCAAGTATTATAATGTGAGATACCTCACTTGTTGAGGATTCGGAAAACCTCCGAGATCAAAAATGCAATAAGATATAAAGGTGAAATCCGTCTTTGATGAACTAGAGCTTGTTATGAAGATTACCACAAGCTCTATATCCTCACATATATAAGATCCAAATAACAACCAAGAATGATGATGCTAAGAATCCAAAGGTTTGATCTTTATCTGACATATATGATCTAGTTACTCACTCGAGAGCCCCTCTTGATAGTACAGCTATCTATCCTAAACCCGGTCTCCCAACTAACAACATGAGACCGGTAAAAGGGAAAACCTATTCCTGACTCATGTATTAACAAGCTCGTTGGGGAACCCCAAGAGGAAGGTATGATGAGCACAGTAGTAAATTTTCCCTCAGTTATGAAACCAAGGTTATCAATCCAGTAGAAGCAAGGAAACACCCCAAAGGTGTAGCTAGCTAAATAGTGGCAGGGCTCACTACCGGTGCCAGCAGCAACATGGAGACCTGCACAACACAACCACAGAACTCTATCCCCAACTTGCAATGAGGTTGTCAATCTCACCGGTTTTGCTGAGAACAAAGGATTAAATGTATCGAGGGGAAGAAAGTAATAGTTTAAAGTAAGTAAACACAAAGCAGTAAATAATTGATTATAGAGTGATAGTAAAAGAAAGGACCGGGGTCCATAGTTCACTAGAGGTGGCTCTCCTTAAGATAGATAACATGTTCGGTGAACAAATTACAGCGGGGCAATTGACAAACATCGAGAAAGCATACAAGCATATACTACTCATCTTGACTCCTTTGAGATTTGATTGGGCATTACAACATTATACATAGACCGCCATCCAACTCATCTATGAGTAATAATCCACCTTCAGGTTATCATCCGAACCCCCTCCAGTATTAAGTTGCAAGCAACAGATAATTGCATTACAAATTGCATGTAAAGTAAACAATACGATTGTTCTGTGAATAAAGGATTGTTGTTTTCTCCCTAGTAGCAACAACACATCTAGTACCTTAGAGATTTCTTTCACTTCCCCAGATTACTAGAGCCATGAACCCACTATCGAGCATAAATACTAACTCTTGGAGTTGCTAGCATCTACTTGGCCAAGATAGCTACTAACAACGGAAAGCATGCAAGATCACAAATAACAAAGACATGATAGAATCAATAATCAATCTGAAATAGCATCTCAATATCCATCGGATCCCCGCAAACACAACATGCAGAATTACAAATAGATGATCTTGATCATGAACGGATCTCACAAGATCTAAACATGATAGCACAAAGGAGGAGAACCAGCCATCTAGCTACTACATGGACCCGTAGTCTAGAGATGAACTACTCACGCATCACACCGGAGGCTTGCATGATGATGAAGAAGGCCTCCAGGGTGAATTCCCCTCTCCGGCAGGGTGCCGGGAAGAGCTTCAGATCCCTCCCGATCTAGGGATGGATATGACGGCGGCTACAGACTCTTACGTGGAATTTTGATCGGGTACTTAGGGTTTTTGTATCGGAGGCAACTTATAGGCGGAAGGAGAGGCCGAGGGGGTGCCTGGGGTGGCCAGACAACCCCCTAACACAGGCCAGGCTTGGCCGCGCGGCCAGGTGGTGTAGCCGGGCCCCAGCCCCTCTCCGTCTCATATTCTGGCTCTAGCTGTCCCTTGGTGAAAAAGTGACGTTGGCTTTTGTCCCGTCTAATTCCAAGAATATTCATTTTCTGAATTTCCTGGAACCAAAAATAGCAGAAAACACGCAGCTGGCACTGTGGCTCTTGTTAATAGGTTAGTCCAAGAAATCATATGAAAAGTACTCCGAAGTGTGTACAAAACACAAGAAAGTAGATAAAACCAAGCGTGGAACATCAAAAATTATGGATACGGTTGCAACGTATCAACATCCCCAAGCTTAACTCCTGCTCGTCCTTGAGTAGGTAAGTGATAAAAAGAAAGAATAATTTTTGAGGTGACATGCAACATCATAAACTTGATCAAAGTATTTGCAAAACATTCAAACCTGGGATCATAGTACTTCAATCATAACATGAAAGACAAAGTTCTAGCAATAAGACAAAGAAACTATGTTGCAACATGAAAAGGCACAAACAGAAGATTCATGAATAATAATGCTTTGCAATACGTTTGTTTGTTTCACATAAAGAAAAACATAGCATAGTAGCATTCAGCTTGTCCTTCATAGAGTAGCAAACATAAATGCGTAGGACACCTTCAAAGTTCATAACAGTGACTAGATACAAATAGTTTAAAACAAGCAATATAAAGGTTATGCATCAATCAACAAGTCTTGGGACAATGCACATAGAACTAAGAATTCCCACTATGCTCTCAAAGTAGGTGCATAAAGATAAAATGTGGAGACTCAATATAAGAGTGGAAGAAAGGTCTTCATAGAAGGAAGTAGAGATTCAAGTTTCATAAAGAGCTTCCAAAATTATGGTACTAAATAGCTTTGAGCTCTCATTGCCCTATCATAAGCATCTTGAAGTGATTAAGGGTTAAAGTGAACAAACTATGAAGTACATGCTTGACAAAGTATAAGTTGGAAATCTCATGTCCCTTGAATACGAGGGCCACTCCTCATGCTACTCAAGTTTAGTCACCGGTAAGTTCTTCTCATCGCAAGTACATGTGTATCATAGAGAACCGCCAATGGGGTACCCCTTGCCCGATGATACGGAAGAATCCCCATATCAAAATGACAAGGCAAGCAAACAACGAGCATCTCAGCAATCTTCTTATTTACCATGGGAATATGGTGCTTTTTTCTCTATTTCCTCTTTTCATATATCTCTTTTTTTTCTTTTTCTCTTTTTTTCTCAATATCTGACTCTTTTTTTATATAAGAAGAATGCTTCATAGACAGCTCATTATGGTTACGCTACAGGTTTCCACCATGACAGCATGGATTAGACCAGCGGCCCAGGCGTTTCTCTAACACATATACATAACTCCATGGACTTACAAGCTCCCCTTTCATTTCACACCGACGACATCCATAGACAAAAGAGCATGATATCAACTAGGTACAAAGTACAAGTGAAATGTTGAAAGCGTTCCCCATGACAGCATGGTTCTGCTAATCCCCAACAAATAAGTGCAAGCCTATACAACATAGACGACACAATGTTTCAAGTTTATTAAGTTCAAGAAAAGTAAAGTGTGTCATCAAGTTTGTGAGAGCTTTAATCACTAGTTTTCTCATAACTAGTTTAATTCGGAAGGTAGATAAAAACATGAATATACTTGGAATAGCATAAGCTAGTAGGTAGGTGTGGTGGACTCTTTGGAATAACTTGGTTTTAGGAGTTGGATGCATGAGTGGAACTCATACTTGGTTGTGGAGGCTAGCAAAATACTAGGAGCGACCAACTAAGAGAGCAATAATGGCCATAATCATGCAGAGCGACAAAACATCATTGATCAAAGCATAAAGTGATACTACAAGTTGAAAACTAAAGGATCATAAAGGCTATGGTGACTTGGGATAGTCATAACATGGTGTGAGCAAGTGCCAAGTCAACCCAAATAAAGCATCAAAGGAGAATACCACAATACTATGCTTTAATATGCTAAAACAACGCATGATCCTTCCAAAGCACATTAAGCAATTTCAATTGTTTATATAAAGTCATTCTACAACAAAGAATACTAAGCATAAAGGCAAACCAATATCAAGCATGGCATGACAAAGCATAGGCCACAGTCAAAAACAAGCTCTCTTTACCACTTAAGCATGAACTTTCCTACTCTTTTCCAATCCAAACCAAACTATTTGAAAACCAATGTATGAAATAGGGGGTCCAAACAATTTATTCAGCAAACTAAGAAAACCAAGCAATGGAAATACCAAAACAAAAACGAAAAAGAAGACGCTCCTAGAACAACACAACTATGCATAAAATAGGGGGATGCCTTGGGCATCCCCAAGCTTTGACGCTTGTACTTCTTGGATATTTCTTGGGGTGACACGTGTGGCATCCCCAAGCTTGAGCTTTAGTCCATTCTTCATCTCATTACTCATTCCTTCCATACACCTGAAATGTTTCCTTCATACAAAACTTCACACAATCTTTATTAGCAACATTAGTGCACTCAAGATAATAAGTCTTTAGGTTAAGTTCTAACACCAATAAAACTTCCATTGAAACACTAGCTACTGTAGCACTTCCCTCAAAAAGCTCAATTCCCCAAAAGAACTCAAAAAGGAACCAACAGAAGCAAATGCAAATAATGGCAGAAATCTGTCAAAACAGACCAACATGTAAAGACGAATTTTTTCGAAGACCTTCTGTTGATCAAATCAAAAAGTGTTGAACTAACGAAAGTTATAAAACAACCTGGGGCAGAAGCACAAAACTTCACGCCTCAAAAGTACATACAGAGATTTTACACGAATTTTTACGGTGAAGCACAGAAATCTATTTCGGGATAACAACTTTCCCAATCATTACTTCTCTCTCATTAGAGGTTACGCTTGGCACAAAAAGCAAATAAAAAGGACAAGGAGTGGGAGTTGATATTCAATGGTGCCTTCTTTCATATCAATAATGGCACCAAAAGTTCTAAGAAAAGGTCTTCCCAAAGTAATAGGACAAGAAGCATTGCATTCAACATCCAAAACATAGAAATCAATGGGGACATAGGCATTGTTAACCATAATAAGGACATCATTAATACTCCCCATGAGTTTCTTTTTAGCACTATCATCAAGTGGGACATTCAAATAACAATCTTCAAGTGGTGGCAAATCAAGCATATCATAAATCCTTCTAGGCATAATAGAAACACTACTATCAAGATCACATAAAGCTTTGAAATCAAAATCAATCACTTTCATATTAATGATGGGTTCCCAACCATCTTCTTGTTTTATAGGAATAGAAGCTTTATGTTTCATTTTTTCTTCTTTAGTCTTTATGAGAGCATCAGTTATGTGTTTTGTAAAGGCCATATTTATAGCATTTGCATTAGGACTTTTAGCAAGCTTTTGTAGAAACTTAATAACTTCAGAGATATTGCAACCATCAAGATCAAAATCATAATTATCATCTAAAGTAGTAGAGCTATTACTAGCCTCAACACTAGTGGTAGTCATAGTAGAAACACTAATGTTTCTAGCAATTTCATCTTCTCTTTCCCACTTAGCATGCAATTTAGCTAATAGTCTAACATTTTCATAAATTCTCACTTGTATGGCATTAGTGGCAGCAAAGGGATTATCTTTAGTTTCAGGTTTAGCAGCCATTTTATTCAAAGAAGATTGAGCTTCAGCCAAAGATGCTATATTTCTTTCAGCATTAGAGAGTTTTTCCTCAATAGATTTATTGAAAGAAGTTTGTTTACTAATAAAGTCTTTAAGCATGAATTCAAGTTCAGAGGGAGCACTCCTATTATTGTTGTAGGAAATTCCATAAGCATTACCATTGTTGGGAGGATATGGTCTATAATTGTTGTTACCAAAATTATTTGAAGGGAATATGCCCAAGAGGCAATAATAAAGTGGTTATTATCTTATTCCATGTTTATGATAAATGTTTATTTTGCATGCTATAATTGTATTGATTGGAAACGTCAATACATGTGTGTTTAATAAACAAATAAAAGGTTCCTAGTTATGCCTCTCTTATAGACTAGCTCGTTGATTAACAAGACGATCAACGTTTCCTGATCATGGACATTGGATGTTGTTAATAATGAGGTCACAACATTGGTGGAATGATGTGATGAACATTCATCCGAAGTATAGCATTACGATCAGAGTCATTATGTTTATATTGCTATAACATCATACGAAGTAATCTTAGTCCTTAGACCATGAGATCATGTTAATTGCTAACACCGGAAGAGTATCTTGATAACATCAAACGTCACACCGTAACAGGGTGACTATAAAGGTGGGTTCAGTGCTACAAAGGTGTTATGTTGAGGCTCATGGATCAAGAGTGGGATTTGTCCATCCCGATGACGGATAGATATACTCTGGGCCCTCTCGGTGATATCACATTAAGATAGCTTGCAAGCAAGTGATGAGATCACTAGAATGTTATATCACGGGAACGAGAAAAGAGTTCATGTCGGTAACGGGATCAAACTAGGTATTTGGATGCCGATGATCGAATCTCGGACATGTAATATATCGCGAGACAAAGGGATTTAGTTATGATGTTAAAGGTTCACACGATCACAAGAGTCATCGTTGAATATGTGGGAATCAGTACGGATCTCCAGGTCCCGCTGCTGATTATTGATCGGAGAGGGGTCTCGATCATGTCTGCATTATTCACGAACCGTAGGGTGACACACTTAAGGGATACGGACACCATTTGGAGCAAATATGTTTCAGATAAAGATTTAAGAAAGCGTTGGAATTATTTCAATAGACACCGAAACTGTTTCGGGTGAAATTGCTGAAATTGGTTCTGCATGTAATATTGAAATGTTGCAGGGGGTTTTATGTGAATGTTTGTTAATTAAAATAATTAACAAAATTCTGAATAAAACTAATAAAAGAGTTGTATTAAATGAGAGAGCATTAAATTTGGAGAAATTTAATGCATCTAATGTGGAGACTTTAATGGAGAATGTGAAGAGGCAAATTTATGTGGAGGGAGTTACCACCACATGAATGGGGGAGGTGAAGGGTCACCTCCATGGGGCGTCGGTCATGGGAGGAGTACCCTCCCCTCCTCCTATAAAAGGCCCCCCTCTCCTCACTTCTCACTCACACCTCCTCGTAAAGGATCTCCCTCCCCCTCTAGTATTATTCCCCCATGGTCTCGGATTAGCGAGATACATGTTCCCGATGGCTTTATCTGGAAAGGAGTTTCTGCTTCCGCTGCTTTGATGGAGAGGGGGACGGAGGTTGTCAGGGTACCGGACGTGTGCGCGGTCACGGATGCACCGCTACTTTCCGGTGCTGGAGCTAGATCTGATGGACGTGCTGGAGCCGGACCTGCTGGACTTCATCACGATCTTGAGATCGGCAAGCGTACGACTACATCATCCACGAGTTCCTACTCGTTAACAAAACTCGTTGTCTTCGAGGGTAAGTCCTCCATGGATGTATATCCACCCGTTGCTCTGTACCTAGTAGATAGATCTTGGCGTATAGTTCTCATCGTAGGAATTTTTTTGTTTTCTATGTTGTGAACCCAGCAGTGGTATCAGAGCTTAGTTTATTGTAGTCATTGGCATTCATTTTCTACCTTATGCTTAGTTTTAATTGAGATAATAGAACTATAGAATTCTGGATATTTACTTTACGAACTGGTATCGTATTGTTTTTAATGTCAATTTAAAGTTTATAAGTCCTATTGCAAACTTTCAGCAAACTCTATTTACTCCATGAAGTTTAATAAGTAGTATTAAATCAAGAGTAAGAATTCCAATGTTAGTATCTAAAGTATCATGTTTGCCTCCATGATTATTGATATTCAAAAATTATTTTATTATCAAGATTATATAGGAGCTGAAAATAGTTTCATAAACCAACATGTGTGAAAGATACTGTGATATCTGAAACAATGTTTTTGGTTGCATTATGATAGAGTATAATTTAGCAAAATACATGTTCTCATATTGTATGAGAATTTGTGAAGGATGGAGATGCTAAGCATCCGGATCTCCCAAAAAGGTTTTGGGAACTAACATTATACTCGCGATTCTTCCTTACAAGCTATAGTAGCTTGATCATGAAAGTTGTCATGATAAGGATGAAAACAAGATGTAAGTAAAATGTTTAATACACTAATAGATTACTAAAGAATGGATTTTTGAAAGAACACCAAACATTTGATGATGGTGATCCACTTCAAAGTGAAATTCCAAAGGTATTAGTATTTGACTATATACACTTTGTACTATGTGTCATGTGAATGACACCACTATTGATGATGATAGATTCTTTTAAAAGAAAAGGAATTGTTGAAAGAGAATCTATAAAATATTTGGCAGAAAAGAAAGGGTTGGAGATGTCCAACTTAGGTATATAGAAGATATACATGTTATGGCTATATTCCTTGCTTGTTAAACAATGTGGTTCTGAGGTATTGGATACCGAATCGGTTTGTATGAAGTGTCATATAGGACAACGCAATTCATGAACTGCAATGGCCTAAGTAACTAGCAAGAGAATAAGTGATGATGTTCATCGAAAACAAATAAAGTGTTATTGTGTTTTTCGTTGTCATCAAACCTAGCCTTCAAGATTTGTTTTAATAATTGTTATTTTGTTCCGGTATTACGAGAACAATGGTTGTTCAAATAATTACCGTATTCCATAAAGGATGGATGAACTTTTACAAGTCTAGTGGGAGAAATCACATCCATAAACACTATTGCTAAAATGTCGCAAGACAAATGATTAAAAGATCACTTATGAAGTGACATTGCTGTTTTAAATTATATTGGAAAGAAAACATGAAGAAACTCCATGTTGATGGATTTTTGGAGTCTTTGATTTTGATCAATTAACGCATGTGAGACTTTCCTCGAGATAATTGAAACTCCGTCCATAGGCCAGAGAGGAACGGATGACTAGCTTATTGGAAATTGTGCATGCTGATGTGCATAGTCCATTATGTGTAGCCATATGCGATGGATCTTTTTGCTTCATATGCTTTCTCCGAAAATTTGAGTGAATATATCTGTATATATTTACTTAATAAGGAAGAAGTTTGAAACATTTGAAAATTGTTCAAAGACTTTCAAGATGAAGTGAAAAATCATTGTAACAAGAAAATAAAAGAGTTTATGATTTGACCATAAAGAAAGATATTTGAGTTACATGTTTAGCAAAGCACTTAAGATTTGAGGAATTGTTCCATGATTTGTGTTTCCCGGTAAACCATAGGAGTATGGCATATTCGAGAGATGAAATCAAACCTTGTTTGACATGGTAAGATCGAAGGTGTCATTTATAAAACTGCCATTATGTTTTAAGGATTGAAGCTTTAGAGACTATCGCTTTTACACTGAAAAGAGCACCATCGTGATCCGTTGAAATGACACCATATAAGTTATGGTTTGGGATAAAACCCGAATTGTCTTTTCTTAAATTTTGGTATGCTATGCATAAGTAAAATGTTTACAACCAAAGTCGGATAAGCATGTCTTTGTAGGTTATCCCAAAGAATTTGTTGGGAATTTCTCCATAACACCAAGGACAAAAGAGTTTGTTACTTGGAACGTCAAGTTTCTTGAGAAGGAATTTTTCGCGAAAAGTTAAGTGGGAGGACAATAGAACTTTGATAAGGTTGTTGAACCTTAGCTATATGTACTAAGTAGCGCAGCGCCGGAAAGTGTCCCGGTGGCGGCCACAGTGCTCATGGCTCCCGTGATTACAAAGGGTGTGATCTCGGAGATTAGAGTTCCTATTGAACCGTGTGGGTCGGTAAGAATGAAATAGTGTGATTTGATAAGCAATTCATTATTGTTTTGATAATGATGAATCGACTACATGCAAAGAAGCGATGATGGGCCCTGACTCCATAAAATGACTAGAAGTCATAGAATCCGTGATAGTATCCATACACGAGAGATCAAGTTTCTGAACTTGGAAGACCCTCCGGAAAGGCGTGAAGCCTATCGGTCGTGTTTGGATCTATAAAGAAATAAACATGGATGTTTAACATCTATGAAATAGTCGACATGTCGGAAAGAAGTTTATGAAAATGTTCAAGGAGTTGACTATGACAAGATTTTATCTTTCATAGCGATATTTAGTCTTGACGGATTAATGTAGCAACCACTACATATAATTTGATGTATGGTAGTTGAACAAACAAAACAATGTTCTTCTAATAGAATGCTTACCTAGGACGTGTACACGACACGGTCCGAAGGGTTTTGTTAATTCAAAGGGTGCTAAAAGGTCATGCAAACTTCAATAGTTGAAGTAAGCATAGCGGAGTTGGAATCTTCACCATGATGATATTGTTAAAAGAGTTTAAATTCATCGGAGATGATGAAGATGCTTGCATTTGCAAGAAATTAAGTGGGAGCGTTGAGACATAATTCTAATACATTATGTAGAGGACATATTGTTGATTGGAAATGATGTATCTTGTATTGACACAAGTTAAGAATTTCATTAAAATAAGATTTCGATGAAAGACTTGGGCAAAACTGGAATATTTGGCATCAATATCTATATGGATAGATTGAGGCGCTAATATGGTTATGCCAGACGTACATATATGAGATATTGAAAGGGTTCAATATGGAAACAACAAGAAAAGGTTCTTGTTGCATGGAAAGGATTGTATCAAGATTCAAGTGTTTCAACACTTGGTGAGTAAAATCACATGAAGATTTTGATCGATTATACCATGATATGTATATATCTAGATATGTCCTATGCTCTAAATGTTATGAGCACATACCAGAATGATTCATAAGATGATCATTGGACAATAGTAAAGATATTCTTATGAGCTTTGGAAGAACTAAGAATATATCATGTATAAGTGACAAATAGTTAAAGGTAGTTCATTGTAAAGTGTTGCATTAATACTAGTTGTGTCACAAGATACAAATTAAATTTATCTCAATTTAGACTATGGGTGGCACAATGTAATGGAAAGGATGTTCCATGATGGATTTGGATGAGTTCAAAAGTTGAGACATTGTGACGGATACTACAACAAAAGGCTAAGTATATGACTGCTATAGTAGCAGCAAAGGAGGGCATTTGTGTTATGTAGTTTGTTATCAAACTAGGTGTGGTTCAAAGTGGGCTAATACTATGAAGATATATTGTATGACAATAATATCAACATATTTTAACCCGAACGAACTAAAGGTCTCACCAAAGGACCAAATTTATACAATGCCATCTCATTTGAGAATGAGTGATGCGTAGAGACGCAAAGACATGCAAATACACACAGACCTGAAACTGTCAGATCTGGAGATTATGTTAACCACTAGCAATCGCGTAAATGCAACACCAGAAAGCCATAGGTCTTCAATACGCAAAGTTTTTCAAATTAGATTATTGACTCTAGTGCAAGTGAGAGACTGAAGGGAATATGCCCGAGAGGCAATAATAAAGTGGTTATTATCTTATTCCATGTTTATGATAAATTTTTATTTTACATGCTATAATTGTATTGATCAGAAACGTCAATACATGTGTGTTTAATAAACAAATAAAAGGTTCCTAGTTATGCCTCTCTTATAGACTAGCTCGTTGATTAACAAGATGATCAAGGTTTCCTGATCATGGACATTGGATATTGTTAATAACAAGGTCACAACATTGGTGGAATGATGTGATGAACATTCATCCGAAGTATAGCATTACGATCAGAGTCATTATGTTTATATTTCTATAACATCATACGAAGTAATCTTAGTCCTTAGACCATGAGATCATGTTAATTGCTAACACCGGAAGAGTGTCTTGATAACATCAAATTTCACACTGTAACATGGTGACTATAAAGGTGGGTTCAGTGCTACGAAGGTGTTATGTTGAGGCTCATGGATCAAGAGTGGGATTTGTCCATCCCGATGACGGATAGATATACTCTGGGCCCTCTCGGTGATAACACATTAAGATAGCTTGCAAGCAAGTGATGAGATCACTAGAATGTTATATCACGGGAACGAGAAAAGAGTGCATGTCGGTAACGAGATCAAACTAGGTATTTGGATGCCGATGATGGAATCTAGGACATGTAATATATCGCAAGACAAAGGGATTTAGTTACGATGTTAAAGGTTCACACGATCACAAGAGTCATCGTTGAATATGTGGGAATCAGTACGGATCTCCAGGTCCCGCTACTGATTATTGATCGGAGAGGGGTCTCGATCATGTCTGCATTATTCACGAACCGTAGGGTGACACACTTAAGGGATACCGACACCATTTGGAGAAAATATGTTTCAGATAAAGATTTAAGAAAGTGCTGGAATTATTTCAATAGACACCGAAACTATTTCGGGTGAAATTGCTGAAAATGGTTCTGCATGTAATATTAAATGTTGCAGGGGGTTTTATGTGAATGTTTGTTAATTAAAGTAATTAACAAAATTCTGAATAAAACTAATAAAAGAGTTTTATTAAATGAGAGAGCATTAAATTTGGAGAAATTTAATGCATTTAAAGTGGAGACTTTAATGGAGAATGTGAAGAGGCAAATTTATGTGGAGGGAGTTACCACCACATGAATGGGGGAGGTGAAGGGTCACCTCCATGGGGTGCTGGCCATGGGAGGGGTACCCTCCCCTCCTCCTATAAAAGGCCCCCCTCTCCTCACTTCTCACTCACACCTCCTCGTGAAGGATCTCTCTCCCCCTCTAGTATTATTCCCCCATGGTCTCGGATTAGCGAGATACATGTTCCCGATGGCTTTATCTGGAAAGGAGTTTCTGCTTCCGCTGCTTTGATGGAGAGGGGGACGGAGGTTGTCAGGGTACCGGACGTGTGCGCGGTCACGGATGCACCGCTACTTTCCGGTGCTGGAGCTAGATCTGATGGACGTGCTGGAGCCGGACCTGCTGGAGTTCATCATGATCTTGAGATCGGCAAGCGTACGACTACATCATCCACGAGTTCCTACTTGAAAGGGAAATGGACGTCGCCTAGAGGGGGGGTGAATAGGCGTTTTAAAATTATTATGGTTTAGGCTGTAATAAATGCAGAATAAAGCTTAACGTTTAATTTATCAAGCTAAAACCTATACCCACTAGTTTCACTAAGTGCACCAACAACCTATGCTAAGCAAGACAAGCAACAAGGTGATAGCAAGATATAGTACTTCAAGCACGAAGGCTATCACAATGTAAATTCCATAGGTAAAGGGCTCGGTTGAGAGATAACCGATGGACGCGGAGACAATGATTTGTTTCCCGAAGTTCACTTCCAAAGAAGCTACGTCTCCGTTGGAGAGGTGCGGGGGGCGCAATGAACTTCGAACGCCACAAATGGCTCACCTCGAGGTGTGGTGGCTCGATGCTCACCCAACGCCACACAAGGCCTCACCAAGGATGCAAAGCCACACAACTCACTGACGCCACAAAAGGCTCACCCTATTCTCCCGTGAGCTCGCCACAAAGGCCTACTCATGTTCCACTATGGGACACTTGAGGGCGGTCACCGTACCCGTACAAGGCTTGGGGCAATCTCCACAACTCAATTGGAGGGCTCCCAAGAAACGCCACAAAGGCTCCACAATGCCACAAAAGGCCAACAAGCTTGGGGAACCTCCACAACTCAATTGGAGCCCCAAGAACAATGCCACAAAGGCTACAAAGCCACAAAAGGCAACAAGGCCACAAAAGGCAACAAGGCCACAAAAGGCTACAAGACCACAAAAGGTCAACTATCCAACCACACAACCGTCTAGGGTTCCAAGAACCCAAGAGAAACAAGCCCAAGGGCTTGAACTCGCCGAATCTCCGAGGAGAACTCAAACCTATGCACCAAATGCAAGAGGAAAGTCCTTCACTCTCAAATTCCACCAAAGCTACAAAAGCTATTGGGAGAATAAGGGAGGAAGAACACAAGAGGAGAACACAAAACTCTCCAAGATCTAGATCCCAAGGATTCCTTCACAAAGAAGGGATTTGGCTTGGTGGGGCTTGTAGATCTAGATCTCCTCTCTCAAATCCCTCAAAAAGATGCAAGAATCATAGGAGGGGAAAGGGGAGAGGGCAAGCTCTTCAAGGTCAACAATGGAGGAGAGAGAGCAAGAACTAAGAAAGAGCTAGTTGGCCCCGAAGGGGGAAGGGGAGCTTCTTTTAAAGGGCTCACTGATCTGCCCGTTACACACAGTTTCGTGCACGGCCGGTAGTATCGGTGGGTGGCCGGTACTACTGGTGGCACTCAGCCAATGGTTCAAAAACAAGGTGCAAACGAACACAAAGACGAGGCTGGCCGGTACTACCGGTGGGTCACCGGTACTACCGCCTGGGCCGGTACAACCGCCCAAGATTCCGACCGAAGTTCCATCAAATAGCACAGACCAGGCAGAGAGCATACTGAAGCGAAAACGGGTTCACCGGAAGTTGGGCCGGTATTAACACCGGTACTACCGTTGGCATTTCTGCCCGAGCGGTACTTCCGGCGTCTGGCCGGTTCTTCCGGTCAGAGAAACTTCAGAACCAGAAATGCCATAACTTTTGCATCCAAACTCCAAATGAGATGAAACCAATTTTGATGGAAAGATAACGACGTGTAGAATCCCAAGGTGTGGAGCCGGAAAACCCGCAAGATCAAACACGCAATGAGAGATGCATGGGAAATCCGTTTTTGATGAACTAGAGCATGTTATGAAGATAACCACAAGCTCTAGATCCTCACATGGACAAGAACCAAACAAAAACCAAGAAAGATGATGCTATGTATGCAAAGGTTTGAGCTCTCACCGAAAGATACGAACGAGTCACCCACTTGAGAGCCCCTCTTGATAGTACGGTTATCTATCCTAAACCCGGTCTCCCAACACTACAAGAACACTACAAGAGACCGGTAAAAAGGAAACCCTATCAAGATCATACCTTTGCCTTGAGCATCCCACTTGAGCTTGATGTAGACGGTCTTGTCCTTCTCAAGATGGAACACCTTTCTTGATTTCTATTGCATGCTCTTCTTTGATGAAGACTTGTGAATGGCTCCCCCATACTCCATGAGGAAACCTCTTCTTTGACCTTGTCTTCATCACTCCATGAACTCTGAGGATGGCAAGCTCTTCAAGCATGATATCTTCTAGAGATGGCACACCGTGAGCTTGCACATCAAATCTTGATGATGATGTCTTGAAGAAAGCCATGAGGAACTCCATCTTCTTCTTCTTCAAGGCATACTTGATCCTAATAGGCACAAAGCCCTTGGACGATGCTTCTTCTTTTTCATCCTTGAAACCAACACATGGTCCAAGCGATGCCAATGGACAAACCTACAAGTGAAACTCAATTTGCACATTAGTCCATAGGGATTGTCATTAATTACCAAAACCACACATGGGGTATACATGCCCTTTCACTACTCGTTAACAAAACTCGTTGTCTTCGAGGGTAAGTTCTCCATGGATGTATATCCACCCGTTCCTCTATACCTAGTAGATAGATCTTGGCGTATAGTTCTCATCGTAGGAATTTTTGTTTTCTATGGTGCGAACCCAACATTATTCCTATAGGCATTGTTGCTAAAATTATTATTTCTTATGAAGTTCACATCAACTTGCTCCTCTTGAGCAACCAAAGAAGCTAAAGGAACATTATTTGGATCAATATGAGCTTTCCCATTAACAAGCATAGACATAATAACATTAATTTTATCACTCAAGGAGGAGGTTTCTTCAACAGAATTTACCTTCTTACCTTGTGGAGCTCTTTCAGTATGCCATTCAGAATAGTTAACCATCATATTATCCAGAATCTTTGTTGCAGCACCCAAAGTAATGGTCATAAAGGTACCTCCAGCAGCCGAATCCAATAAGTTTCTTGAAGAATAGTTCAATCCTGCATAAAAGGTTTGGATAATCATCCAAGTAGTCAGTCCATGAGTGGGACAATTCTTTACCAAAGATTTCATTCTTTCCCAAGCTTGAGCAACATGTTCATTATCAGATTGTTTAAACTTCATTATTTCACTTCTCATAGATATAATCTTAGCAGGTGGATAGTATTTTCCAATGAAAGAATCTTTGCATTTAGTCCAAGAATCAATACTATTCCTAGTTAAGGAATTCAACCATTCTTTAGCTTTTCCTCTCGAAGAGAAAGGAAATAATTTAAGCTTAATAATATCTCCATATATATCCCTATGCTTTTGCATCTCACAAAGTTCAACAAAGTTATTTGGATGAGCATCAGCATCTTCATTACCAATACCAGAAAATTATTCTCTCATAACAAGATTGAGTAAAGCAGGTTTTATTTCAAAGAAGGTAGCTTCAGGAATAGGTGTGCTCATAAAATCATTGTTGTTGGTGCTAGTGAAGTCACACAACTTAGTATTTTCAAGAATAGTCATTTTTTGTGTTTTTAATAAAGAAAGCAAACTATAAAACTAATTTTTTTTGTGTTTTTGATAAAGAAACAAGCAAACAAAACAAAAACAACAAAGTAAAGAGATTGGTTATGAGGGACTCCCCTTGTGAAGATGTCCTTGACTCCCCGGCAACGGCGCCAGAAAAAGTACTTGCTGACTCGTGTATTAACGAGCTCGTTGGGGAACCCCAAGAGGAAGGTATGATGAGCACAGCAGTAAGTTTTCCCTCAGTTATGAAACCAAGGTTATCAATCCAGTAGGAGCAAGGAAACACCCAAAGGTGTAGCTAGCTGAACTTTGGCAGGGTGCACTACCGGTGCTAGCAGCAACGTGGAGACCTGCACAACACAACCACAGAACTCTGTCCCCAACTTGCGATGAGGTTGTCAATCTCACCAGTTTTGCTGAAAACAAAGAATTAAACGTATCGAGTGGAAGAAAGTAATAGTTTGCAGAAAGTAAACACAAAGCAGTAAACAATTGATTGTAGATTGACAGTAAAAGAAAAGACCAGGGTCCATAGTTCACTAGAGGTGGCTCTCCTTAAGATAGATAACATGTTGGGTGAACAAATTATAGCGGGGCAATTGACAAACATCGAGAAAGCATACAAGCATATACTACTCATCTTGACTCCTTTGAGATTAGATTGGGCATTACAACATTATACATAGACCGCCATCCAACTGCATCTATGACTAATAATCCACCTTTAGGTTGTCATCCGAACCCCCTCCAGTATTAAGTTGCAAGCAACAGATAATTGCATTCTGAATTGCGTGTAAAGTAAACAATACGATTGTTCTATGAACAAAGGATTGTTTTTTTCTCCCTAGTAGCAACAGCACATCTAGTACCTTAGAGATTTCTATCACTTCCCCAGATTACTAGAGGCATGAACCCACTATCGAGCATAAATACTAACTCTTGGAGTTGCTAGCATCTACTTGGCTAAGATAGCTACTAACAGCAGAAAGCATGCAAGATCACAAATAACAAAGACATGATAGAATCAATAATCAATCTAGAAATAGCATCTCAATATCCATCGGATCCCCGCAAACACAACATGCAGAATTACAAATAGATGATCTTGATCATGAACGGAGCTCACAAGATCTAAACATGATAGCACAAAGGAGGAGAACAAGCCATCTAGCTACTACATGGACTCGTAGTCCAGCGATGAACTACTCACGCATCACACCAGAGGCTTGCATGATGATGAAGAAGGCCTCTAGGGTGAATTCCCCTCTCTGGTAGGGTGTCGGGAAGAGCTTCAGATCCCTCCCGATCTAGGGATGGAGATGTCGGCGGCTATAGACTCTTTGGTGGAATTTTGATCGGGCACTTAGGGTTTCTGTATCGGAGGCAACTTATAGGCGGAAGGAGAGGCCGAGGTGGTGCCTTGGGCGGCTAGACCACCCCCTAGCACGGGACAGGCCTGGCCGCGCGGCCAGGTGGTGTGGCCGGGCCCCAGCCCCTCTCCATCTCGTATTCTGGCTCTAGGTGTCCGTCGGTGAAAAACTGACTTTGGCTTTTGTCCTGTCCAATTTCGAGAATATTTTTTTTCTGACTTTCCTGGAACCAAAAACAGCAGAAAACAGGGAGTTGGCACTATGGCTCTTGTTAATAGGTTAGTCCAAGAAATCATATGAAAAGTACTCCAAAGTGTGGACAAAACACAAGAAAGTAGATAAAACCAAGCATGAAATATCAAAAATTATGGATACTTTTGCAACATATCACCTATCAAGATGTACCTTTGCCTTGAGCTCGATGTAGACGATCTTTCGCTTCTCAAGATGGAACACCTTTCTTGATTCCTCTTCCTTGCGCTTGCTAGATGAAGACTTGCACTTTGCTCCCCCATACAGCATGCGGAAGCCTCTTCTTTGATCTTGTCTTCATTGATCCATGACCACTCATATGACTTCAAAAAGGCCCAAGGCCCTTAGACAATGCTTTTTCTTCTTCATTTCTTCCACCTTGAAAAGGTCCAAGCAAAACCAATGGACAACTCCTACAAGTGCAACTCAATACAAACATTAGTCCATAGAGATTGTCATTAATTACCAAAACCACACATGGGGCACACATGCTCTTTCATATGATATGATGGCTGAGTATATGGTATGGGCAGGCGGTACAGTCGGCTCCCGCTAGTACCGAGTGCATACCTTGGGGTCAAAGAACTCCTTCCGTCAGTGCACTCGATACGGGCACACAGTATGGGCACGCGTGCGCCCGTACTACTGGCTGTTATGCGGTTAGTATGTTTGCTTGAAATTTGATATTTTGCTCGAGGGTACGGTACGGGCGGGCGGTACGACCACCTCCGGTCATACCATTGGTCATTACGGTCATTACGTGCTGCGCAAAAATCAACACTTCTATTTTCTAGAGCTTCGATGTGGTACGAGCGCACGGTATGGGGTCTCCCTGGTCGTACCAGTGGTTGTTACGCGGCCTGTAAGCTAGAAAAAGTTGTAGAATTTGGTTTAGTAGCTTTGCGCACCTTTACACATCTTAGCATTTGATAAAATAATAGCAAATAGACTTCATAAAAATCAGCAATACCTTAAGGGCATGTGTTACTTAAAAAGAAGACGAGGATTACCTTGTTTTATTCTTCTCTCTCCAAAAGTCTTCTTGAACACTCTTTATTAAAATCAAAACAAAAAAACTAACACAAGAGTAAAACTTTTATTTCACATGGGTTTCCTCCCATGAAGCGCTTCTAGTTAAGGTCAATTAGCTTGATCCAGATGGTGATCATTTAGGTTTTGTGAGTGAAACACCCACTCCAAAGTAATTGTCTTATAGTGTAATTAGATCATCATCATAATTATTAGGTTTGATCTTCTTCTTCCTAGGGAAGTGGACTATAAAAGGATCTCTAGACGATAGTCCTATTCTCACATTCCCTACATGTAGATTGATTGAAGCTTTAATATTTATCAGGAATGGCCTACCTAGAATTATAGATGTTATGGTATCTTTAGGCATGCCCAGTGTAACAAGATCAATAAGAGCATGACTTCCTTTAATTTCAGTAACTATGTTTTATTTTATCCCAACAGCTTGTTTATAAGTTGAATCGGTAAGATAGAGTCTCATTTCAGTGGTTGCAAAAGGCCCAAGTTTATCTTGTCAAATAGACTCTTGGAGATTGTCAAGACGCCTGCACCAAGATCACAAAGTGCATATATCTAATTACACCAATTTTAAATGTAATAGTGGGCTCAAATATATCATCTAGCTTAGCAGGAAGCTTATCAGCTAGTCTTTTATACTCCATTTCTAATTATCAAACTTTAGATGCTACTTTTTTATAAATTGTTGGTATATAGCATCATTACCTTGTTCCAGGCCGGGATTCTTTACGGTGATCGTCTTTAATAGATCTTCCATGGTGTATTCAGATGTTGGTGGGTTGCTATAGTCTAGCTCTTTAGGCTTCTGTTCATTCATTTCCACCCTCATCATCTTGAGGTCTTATACCAGATTTGGCTCGAGCTTTTCAGAATTTTTTTCAAGTATGAGAGCTTGGCTCTCAGCTACCTTGCCAAATTGTGCCTCCATGGTCTTTGTCCATTCCTGTAGATTCTGCACATCATTTCTAATTCCAATGTTTGATTAGATAATTTACCAATACTAGTCTCATGGTTCTCCATGATTTTAGTAAGCATATTATTTTGCTCGGTTTGAGCTTGCATAAAAGTTCTAATAGTATGTTCAAATGAGAGATTGTCATGATTTGATCCATTATGATTATCATAATTATTGTAAGAAGATCCTACAGGATTAGAATAATATTTTTGAACATTAGAAGAATTTTTTTGCTTCTTCCAAGCAGGATTATAATGAGTACGAGCTATAAAATTAACATCATTAATATCGGTAGTGATAGCATCAATTTGGGTATCTTCCTTACTATTTACTATGTTGAGTAACTCGTCTACCTTAGCAATAAGCTTTTCATTATTTACCTCTGATTGAATTTACCCTTTTTGAGGTTCTTTCCACATGCCATTGGGCATGGTTGTTTTGCATATCATCAAGTAATTTCTATGCAACACTCACTTGCTTTCCCATGATTGTTCCTCCTGCTATAGTATCTAGCATAGACTTATTGGGTTAAGGCCATTATAAAATAAATGAAATATAATCCACTCTTCCTTCCCATGACTAGGACACTTCATTACAGCTTCTTTCATCCTTTCCCATGCAAGCTCTAGTGGATCACGAGCTTCTTGTCTAAAACTTGTAATGTTAGATCCTAGCTGCATAGTCTTAGCTGGGGAAAAAAATTAGTCATAAAAATATTAGTGCATTCCTCCCAAGATGTAGTAGTTCCCTTAGGTAGAGCTAGCAACCAGTCCTTAGCCTTTCCTCTTAGAGAGAAAGGAAACAAACATAATTTAATAGCATTTGGATCAACATCCTTAATACACATCATGTCGCAAATTTCAGTAAAAGTATTTAAGTGCAAACCTGAACCTCACAATATGAGCCTCCAAATTGGTTCTGCTGAACCAAACTTAAAAATATTAGGCTTTATTTCATATGCTTCCGTATCAACAGCGGGCTGAGAATAGGTGCATGAATAAAATCATCAGTAGGAGTAGCATACTCCCCGAGTTTCTTTTGAGCTATGGCTCTTCTCTTTTTGGTATTTTTAAAGTAAAGGAAACAAATAAACAAGTAACTATTTTTTGGGGTTTTCAAATAGATAACAAAACATAAACTAATAAAAAGAAATAAATAAATAAAAAATAAAACTAAAAACAAGGTGTCTAGTGACCTCACTAGGATAGAGAATTGCTTCCCCAACAACGGTGCTAGAAAAACGGTTGATACCTTCGATCCAGATTCACGGATGTAGTATAATAGTATTTTTTCCTAGTAAACCTAGATTTAATCGAACCTTGGGAAACAATGCTAAAAGGAATTAAAAAGGACATGTATACAAGACTTTGTTTTTCATTTTACCTTCATTTACTAGACCAATCTAGTTTACTTTATATCGTGGGTTGATTCAATGGATGGAGATATGCCAGGGTTAAAGATCCACTTGCAGCTGCACATCATATGGGATACAATATAATAATAGGCACAGCCATGTTAACAATTTAATAGAGATAATCTTTTGTGGGCAACATATCCTAATATACTAAATCCCCTGTGAGCCACATGCATACCAATAGTCTTTTGATCCAACTAAATGCACCACAAAGCACTGGGCTACAAATGATTATTAAGTGTAAAACACAGATCAATGCTTTAAGAGGTGATGTTGCTATGATCCCGAATGGGTCGCTAAGCGAAGATCATGTAGCCCTTTCTGTCACTAGGTTTCCTATGAGATTGCCGCTAACCAAATATTTCACATCAAGCCTTTATCGATCTCAGGGGTCTTGGGTACCTACAAGTACAAATATTGAGGCAAGAGACAAAGAAACAAAAGATACAAATCCCTTATGCAAACAATACACAATACTCCCATAGATTAGATGCACATAATTGTTGCGAGTTTTCTCCCCAACCCGCAGCCTATGCGGACTACTCACTCATAAAAATAAGATCAAGGATAGAAAATATTTTGCAAAATACTTAGATTCAAATCAAATATTCTTACAATGGTCGCTAAATCACAAGGAGATCTCAAGTACAAAGTAATGGCTATGGCTAATGGAGAGGATGGAAGATGGAGAATATGAACTATGGTGTGAATCTCTTTTGGTGGTGTTGTGATGCAATCTGAGAATAGCGGCCCTCTGTGCGGCAGTTGGGACCTCAAAATATATAGGTGTCTTCATAAAAGTTGTAGGGTTTCACGAGACGAAGCCGCTGCCAAATGGTACGAGCGAACCGTATGGGTGGGCCCTGCCCGTACAAGTGGTCATTACGGCTGCTGACACCTGGTAATTGCTCTAGGATTACTTGGTCATGTGGACTTCCTCAAAATCTTCATTTATGACTCATGATTTCACATTAAAAAGTGTGATTTCATGCACAACACAATTCAAAGAAATGGTTTGCATATCTTTGCAATAATTAGTCACTAGTGGCAAGGCTAGAGATATTCTTGGCAATTGCTTGACTATAAACAATGTTTAAACACGGGAAAACATGGCTATTTTTAGAGCCATCACATACATCCCAGGCAGATGTGTTTAAGGTGAAATAGAACCAGTGGGGGTTGAAAGAGATTCAATGGAGGAAGAAAACAATAAGTTCATGCTGGAAAGGGATATCCTGGAGGAAGAAAAGAAGTTGGAGTACTCCATCTATGATATGTTCAAATTCAGTGACGGTCAGAAGGAGAAGTTGAAGAAAATCAAACAAATCTATGATGATTGATCTAGTTAGCATGACCTGCATGTTTATCTAATTGTGTAATTGAACCCTTTATTAGGGTGGTACTGTATGTTGAACCATATGTGATGCAGTTGAACCTTCTAATCAATTATATATGTCAAATAACTTTTTTTTGAAAATATTTTTATCTATATCATTTGAAAATTCCTAGCCAAAATTGATTTTGAAATGGCCATAATTCAATCTTAAACTATCATTTAGGGTTGTCAAGAACCCCCGAGGGATCTCGACAACCTCTTTAAGTCAATTTTAAACTGCCAATTTAGGGTTGTCGAGAACCCTTGAGAGGTAACGACAAACTTTTTAAGTCAATCTAAAACTATCATTTAGGGTTGTCAAGAACCCTTTTTAAGCCAATCTTAAACTACCATTTTTTTCGAGAACGCCCAAGGGGTCTCGACAACCTTTTTAAGTCAATCTTAAACTATCATTTAGGGGGGCCTTGACAACCTTTTTAAGTCAATGTTAAACTACCGATTTAGTTCAGTATAAAACTTTTTAAAACTATCTTCGACTACCATTTGTGTACCATTTTAATCACGAATTCAAAAAGTGCTAAAATAAATGTAACATAGCCGGCACAAGCAATGTTGCACACATATTTTAAACATAGTCTTAGACATATACTAGGAGATTATGCCTTACAAATACAGTTACACAAATATTGTCCAACAGATAGTTTCCACTTAAGTTAACTTACAAACATAGTTCAACACATAGCCACACAGTTTTACAGAATCACACATAGTTTTGCAAACACATGCCTGAATCAACACAAAGTTGATTCTGCAAGCTTGGAGCACTCACTCACATCTTTTGAACCCTCACTCTTCTTGTTCTTCTTATAGATATTGTGCTTACCAGCAGTGAGATAGCCCTTCATCCTAGATGTTAGGTTAGGTTGCCTTTTCCCCTTTTTGTTGAATCTCATGCATACCTATTTTCAATGAAAGGCCTAGTTACATGACCACTTCTTGTTGACGCAATTGATGTGGGTATAGCTCTAGGATCCCTTGATGCAGTAGGAGGCCCTAATGGTGTACTTGCAGTAGCAGTAGGTGTTGGAGAAGGAGCCCTTGGTGCAGTAGGTGTTGGAATAGGAGCCATTGATGGTGCACTTGCAGTAGCACTTGCAATAGCACTTGCATCCCTTGATGGTGCATTGGCATTGGCGGTAGGTGTTGGATCTGCATGTTGTGATGTTGTACTTGTAGTACCAAATCTCTCCTCATCATGATTGTTCCTATTGGGATGGTACAAAACACACACATTAGATCTACAATTATATGTAATCAAGTACAAAGTATGGACAAATAGTGTTGCATTACCTAGTGACTATCTTTCCTTATATGTATCTCTAGTCTCAATGTCACATTACAGCTAGTGAACATGTGCCCTACTAGCTTGCAGTTACTGCAAATGATAGAGTCCATCCTAGATGAATATCTAGGTGCTGGCACCTCAAATTACCTTTCCTCCTTGTAGTTTGTTTTCTCCCAAGTTTTCTCTAAACACGGGTGGGTCAATGTCAGGTGTATCTGTCTTATTCTAGTAAGTAGGTACAGGAACTAGGTATATGGTGTAGTTGTAGGCTTTGTTGTACACAGGTTTCTTGAAGAAGTCATCCACATAGTCTTATGGATGCTTTGCTGATTGCAAGGAATGCAATGAGATCCCACTTCCTTTAAGTACATGTACTCTTGATCAAGTTTACTACAAGCACTCTGCCACTGTTGATGGTCACTTGCCAAAGGCCAACTTCACATAATTTAGTTGTGCCTTCTCTTGACCATCTTTTGGACTCCTCTAATTTCTCACAATAGAATGGAGTGATCTCCCACATGCTTGCTTCTACCTTCTATCTTGTACCACTATAATTGGCCATCAACTTGTCCCTTATACCTTCAAGCATTGTCTTAATTGGTTTGTTCCTCACATTAAGAATCATTTTGTTGAACACTTCACTAATTTTGTTGACAACTAGGTCAGTTTGCATGTTGTATCAAAAAGATGCATGGACCAAGCCTCATGGGGTATCTTCACCAGCCAATTGTATGCCTCCTCACAATCAGCTTTCAGAGCTTCCATTGCCAGATCAAATCCATTATTTGTGTAGGAGTAGCTGGCAGCATCCATGTACTTCTTGAGCTAAGGACCTCTAAAACCACCTGACTGGAAATTGCCATAAATATGCCTAAGACAGTACCTTTGTGGTGAGTTTGGAAAAACTTGAGAGATAGCTTTGAGAAGTCCATGAACAATTTAATAGAGCAAATGCATCTATTTAATAAAGAAAATATTAAAAATTAATACAAATACTAAATAGGAAAGCCATGTAATTAGAATTGAGGTTATTGTATCCAAACCTTTTTCCTATGTGCCATACTCTCCAATACTGTTGGGTCCGCAGCATAGAAAACAAAAAATTTGCTACGATGAGAACTATACGCCAAGATCTATCTACTAGATACAGAGCAACAGGTGGACATACATCCATGGAGAACTTACCCTCGAAGACAACGAGTTTTGTTAACGAGTAGGAACTCGTGGTTGATGTAGTCGTACGCTTGCCGATCTCAAGATCGTGTGGAAGTCCGAGCGCCGCAAATCAACATCGCATCCGTCCTCGCACACACGTTCAAGCCACCGGACAACCTCCACCTCCTCGCTCCAGCGAATCAGCGGAAGCAGCAACTCCTTCTAGACGCAAGGCCACCGGGAACATGTATCTCGCTAATCCGAGACCATGGGGGAATATCTAGAGGGGGAGAGAGATCCTTCACGAGGAGGTGTGTTTTGTGAGAGGGGAGAGGGGGGCTTTATATAGGAGGGAGGGAGACCCCTGCCCTCCCATAGCCGGCGCATGAGGGGGGGGGGACTCCTCCCCTCCTTCATTCATGTGGTGAACCTCCACTCACATAAACATGGCCTCCACCCAAAATCCCACTCACATGTATTTAATTTCCACCAAATTAAATGCAACTCTCAATTAATAAAACTCTTTTATTTATTTTAGTCAGAATTTTGTTAATTACTTTAATTAACAAACATTCACATAAAACCCCTTGTAACATTTCAATATCACATGCAGAACCACTTTCTGCAATTTCACCCGAAACAATTCCGGTTTCTATCGAAACAATTCCGGTTTCTATCGAAACATTTCCTGCGCTTTGCAAACCTTTTGTCTGGAACATATGTGCTCCTAAATGGTGTCCGGCAACCCTTAAGTGTGTCACCCTACGGTTCGCGAATAATACAGACATGATTAAGACTCCTCTCAGATCAATAATCAGAAGCGGGGCCTGGAGATCCATACTGACTCCTGCATATTCAACGATGACTTCTGTGACCGTGAGAACCTTTAACGTCAGCAATTTAATCCCTTTGTCTCATGATATAATAGATGTCCAAGATTCGATCATCGGTATCCAAATACCTAGTTTGATCTCGTTACCAACATGCACTCTTTTCTAGTTCCCGTGATATAACATTCTAGTGATCACATCACTTGCTTGCAAGCTATCTTAATGTGATATCACTGAGAGGGCCCATAGTATATCTATCTATCATCGGGATTGACAAATTCCACTCTTGATCCATGAGCCTCAACATAACACCTTCATAGCACTGAACCCACCTTTATGGTCACCCTGTTACGCTGTGACGTTTGATGTTATCAAGATACTCTTCCGGTGTTAGCAATTAACATGATCTCATGGTCTAAGGACTAAGACTACTTTGTATGATGTTATAGCAATATAAACATAATGACTTGATCGTAATGCTATACTTCGGATGTTCATCACATCATTTCACAAATGCTGTGACCTTGTTATTAACAACATCCAGTGTCCATGATCAGGAAACCTTGATCATCTTGTTAATCAACAAGCTAGTTTATAAGAGAGGCATAACTAGGAAACCTTTTGTTTATTAAACACACATGTATTGATGTTTCCTATCAATACAATTATAGCATGCAAAATAAACATCTATCATATACAAGGAATACATAATAATAACTTTATTATTGCCTCTCAGGGCATATTTCCTTCAGTCTCCCACTTGCACTAGAGACAATAATCTAGTTTACATAGTGATAAATCTAACACCCATGGAGTTCTGGTGTTGATCATGTTTTGCCCTAGGGAGTACTTTAGTCAACGGATCTGCTACATTCAGGTCCATGTGCACTTTACAAATCTTTATATCTCCATCCTTGACATGCTCGCGGATGGAGTGAAACCGGTGCTTAATATGCTTGGAATTCTTGTGAGACCTTGGTTCCTTGGCATTGGCTATGGCTCCATTGTTGTCACAATAGATCACCATTGGGTCCAACGCACTAGGAACCACACCTAGTTCAATTATGAACTCCTTCATCCAAACCGCTTCCTGTGCCGCTTCTGAAGCAGCAACATATTCCGCCTCCGTCGTTGATCCAGCCACCACAGGTTGTTTGGAGCTCCTCCAACTAACTGCTGCTCCGTTCAAGAGAAATACGTATCTGGATTGAGACTTAGAGTCATCCGGATCAGTGTCAAAGCTAGCATCGACATAACACTTAGCGACTAGCTCTTCTTCACCTCCGTATACAAGAAACATATCCTTAGTTCTTCTCAAGTACTTAAGGATATTCTTGACCGCTATCCAGTGTTCCGAACCTAGATCAGATTGGTACCTACTAGTCAAACTAATAGCATGTGCCACATCCGGTCTTGTACATAGCATGGAATACATTATAGAGCCTATGGCTGAGGCATAGGGGATCTTATCCATTATCTCTCTTTCTTCCGCCGTAGCCGAACTTTGAGTCTTACTCAATGTCTTGCCTTGCAGCATAGGTAAGTACCCCTTCTTACTTCTGCCCATATTAAACTTCTTTAATATCTTATCAAGGTATGTATTCTACGATAGCCCAATTAGGCGTCTTGATCTATCTCTATAGATTTTAATGCCTAATATATATGAAGCTTCACCAAGGTCCTTCATCGAAAATTTGCTCTTTAGATAACTTTTAACACTGTTTAAAAGATCTATATCATTTCTAGTCAATAATATGTCATCCACATATAATATCAGAAATGCCACATTGCTCCCACTCACTTTCTTGTAAATACAAGCCTCTCCATAAGTTTGGACAAATCCAAACTCTTTGATCACCTCATCAAAGCGGAGATTCCAACTCCGGGATGCTTGCTTTAGTCCATAGATGGATCGCTGAAGTTTGCACACCTTATCAGCATCCTTAGGAACTCTTCAATATTAGGTTGTATCATATAAAACTCTTCTTCAATATTACCATTGAGGAACGCAGTTTTGACATCCATCTGCCATATTTCATAATCGAAATATGCAGCAATTGCTAACATAATCCTAACCGACTTAAGCATTGCTACGGGAGAGAATGTCTCATCGTAGTCAACTCCTTGAATTTGTCAAAACCCCTTTGCGACAAGTCGAGCCTTATAGATGGTTACATTACCATCAGCATCAGTTTTTCTTTTGAAAATCCATTTATTCTCAACGGCCTTTCGATCGTGAGGTAAGTCCACCAAGGTCCAAACCTGGTTTTCGTACATGGATTCCATCTCGGATTTCATGGCTTCTAGCCATTTGTTCGAATCAGGGCTCATCATCGCTTCTTCATACGTCACAGGGTCATCTATTTCATCAATCATGAAATTCATAACAGGATTGTCGTACAGTTCAGGAGCTGCACGTGTCCTGCTTGACCTGCGTGGTTCGGTAGTGTCCTCTTTCGGAGTTTCATGATCAATATCATTGGCTCTCTCTTCATTAGGTGAAGTCAACTCCGAAACAACTTCCGGTGATGCGCTACTCGCCATTTCATGAAGAGAAGGTTCAATAACCTCTTCGAGTTCTACCTTCCGACTACTCACACCTTTCACGAGAAACTCCTTCTCAAGAAAGGATCCATTCTTGGCAACAAAGACCTTGCCCTCGGATCTGTGATAGAAGGTATACCCAATCGTTTCCTTAGGGTATCCTATGAAGACGCATTTTTCTGCTTTGGGTTCGAGTTTATCCGGTTGAAGTTTCTTCACATAAACATCGCATCCCCAAACTTTAAGAAATGACTGCTTAGGTTTGTTTCCAAACCATAATTCATACGGTGTCTTTTCAACGGATTTTGATGGTGCCCTATTTAAAGTGAATGCAGCGGTTTCCAGTGCATAACCCCAAAATGACAGTGGCAAGTCAGTCAGAGACATCATAGATCGAACCATATCCAATAAAGTACGATTACGACGTTTTGACACACCATTACGTTGTGGTGTTCCGGCAGGCGTGAGTTGTGAAACTATTCCACAGTCTTTCATATGTGTGCTAAACTCGTAACTAAGATACTCTCCTCCACGGTCGGACCGCAGAAATTTGATCTTTCTGTTACGATGATTTTCCACTTCATTCTGAAATTCTTTGAAGTTTTCAAAGGTTTCAGACTTATGTTTCATCAAATAGATATACCCGTATCTACTCAAATCATCCGTGAAAGTAACAAAATAACGATATCCACCTCGCACCGACACACTCATTGGTCCACACACATCAGCATGTATGATTTCCAATAAATCTGTCGCCCGTTCCATTGAACCGGAAAACGGCGTTCTAGTCATCTTGCCCATAAGGCATGGCTCACATGTATCAAATGATTCAAAATCAAGTGATTCCAAAAGTCCATCAGAATGGAGTTTCTTCATGCGTTTAACGTCAATATGACCTAGACGGCAGTGCCACATATATGCAGATATATCATTATCAAGTTTAATACTTTTAGCATCAACATTATGAATATGCGTAATACTACCTTCGAGATCCAACAGAAATAAACCATTCAACACAGGTGCATGACCATAAAAGATATCATTCATATAAATCGAACAACCATTGTTTTCAGACTTAAACGAATAACCACTTTGCATACAACATGATCCGGATACAATGTTCATGCTCAGTGTAGGCACCAAATAACAATTATTCAGGTTTATAACTAATCCCGACGGCATATGGAGAGGCAGCGTTCCGACGGCGATCACATCAACTCTTGATCCATTGCCGACCCGCATCGTGACCTCATCCCTTGCTAGTTGTCGCTTGTTCCGCAGCCCCTGAACCGAGTTACATATATTAGCAACCGATCCCATATCAAATACCCAGGTGCTACTGCGAGTACTAGTCAAGTACACATCAATAACATGTATATCACATATACCTTTGTTTGCCTTGCCGGCCTTCTTGTCCGCCAAATACTTGGGGCAGTTGCGCTTCCAATGGCCAGTCCCCTTGCAATAGTAGCACTCGGTGTCAGACTTAGGGCCAGCTCGGGGTTTCTTTTCAGGCGCGGCAACAGATTTGCCGCCCTTCTTTCCCTTCTGCTTGCCTTTCTTGTCCTTCTTGAAACCGGTGGTCTTATTGATCATCAACACTTGATGTTCTTTCCTAATCTCCACTTATGCAGTCTTAAGCATTGACAGAAGCTCGGGAAGAGACTTCTTCATGCCCTGCATATTATAGTTCATCACGAAGCTCTTGTAGCTAGGTGGCAGATATTGGAGAACACGATGTATGCCTAAGTCATTGGGAATCGTTATTCCCAAGGACACAAGCTTATCGGTGTACCCAGACATTTTGAGTACGTGCTCACTAACGGAGCTGTTCTCTTCCATCATGTAGCTAAAGAACTTTTCAGAAGCATTATAACTCTCTACGGCAGCATGGGTATCGAACATTTTCAATTCTCCCATGGTATCAAAGGCATTGCCATTTTCGAAACGTTTTCGAAGTTCTGGCTCTAGCCCATATAGTATGCCACAATGAACTAAGTTGTGGTCCTCCTGACGAGTTATATAGACGTTATTTTCCTCGTCAGGGGCATCAGGAGCTGGTGGGGGGCCTAGCGGCGCCTCTAGCACATATTGCTTTTGTGCAGCAGTGAGGAGAATCCTCAAATTCATAGCCCAGTTGGTGAAGTTGCTACCATTCGCATCAAGCTTCTCTTTCTCCATGAACACATTGAAATTAAAAGATGGTGGTGCCATCTACAACAGAATTTGTAAAATATATTTAGACTAAGTTTATGATAGATTGAGTTCAACTAATCCAAATTACTAATGAACTCCCACTCAAAAACGACATCCCTCGTGTCCTTTTGGTGATTACATGAACCAAATCCACTACACCAAGTCCGGTCATCACATGAGTCGGTGTAGCTTCAAAGGCGAGCATCTACATGGGCATCATATCAACTATATGACTCATGCTTAACCTTTCGGTCCGTGTTCCGAGGCCATGTCTGTACATGCTAGGCTCGTCAAGTAAGAACCTTAGTATTCGCGTGTGTAAAACTGTCTTACACCCGTTGTATGAAAGCGTAGAGTCGAGAAACACCCGATCATCACGTGATGCCTCAAAACACGATCCACAAAACGGTGCATACTTAAGGAAGAACACATTTTATCTTGATATCTAAATGAGAGATCATCTTATAATGCTACCAAAAGCGCCAAACTAGCAATATAAGATGCTAACATCTAATGTGTGAAGTGAGGCGATATGTTCCATGCATTTGATCTCTATCATTTGCATCGTGGTATGATCTCTATCATTCCTTTATGTGTAAGGCCAAGGTCTATGGAACTTACACGTTAAGTGAGTTGTAAGAGTATCTATCATACATCTACTTACAACAATACCATATCAAGACACTAGCCCAGCAACGATCTAAACTAGACGCCTCTAATTTATCAATTGCAAGTTTTACGTGGCTTAGGGCTTTCGGAGATAGAACCGGTCTTACCTACGAACATGAACCACAACGAGGATAACCAAGATATTAGCAACTCGTTGTAAATCAGATATTGACTATAGTAGGAGAGACAGACACCCGCTAGCCACTTATGCAAAACTAGTTGCATGTCAGCCGTGGAACCGGTCTCATGTACGATGACATGTAAGGTTGGTCCGGGCCACTTCATCCCACTATGCCACCAATATCCAAAGTACATAAAAGATGCAATAACATGATCATCATCGCCCACATATAAACATATGTGTACTACCCGTGCAAAGCACCTACACATAGACCAGGCTCTGATACCACTGTTGGGTCCGCAGCATAGAAAACAAAAAATTTCCTACGATGAGAACTATACGCCAAGATCTATCTACTAGATATAGAGCAACGGGTGGACATACATCCATGGAGAACTTACCCTCGAAGACAACGAGTTTTGTTAACGAGTAGGAACTCGTGATTGATGTAGTCGTACGCTTGCCGATCTCAAGATCGTGTGGAAGTCCGAGCACCGCAAATCAGCAGCGCATCCGTCCTCGCACACACGTTCAAGCCACCGGACAACCTCCACCTCCTCGCTCCAGCGAATCAGCAGAAGCAGCAACTCCTTCCAGATGCAAGGCCACCGGGAACATGTATCTCGCTAATCCGAGACCATGGGGGAATATCTAGAGGGGGAGAGAGATCCTTCATGAGGAGGTGTGTTTTGTGAGAGGGGAGAGGGGGGCTTTATATAGGAGGGAGGGAGACCCCTCCCCTCCCATAGCCGGCGCATGAGGGGGGGGGGACTCCTCCCCTCCTTCATTCATGTGGTGAACCTCCACTCACATAAACATGGCCTCCACCCAAAATCCCACTCACATGTATTTAATTTCCACCAAATTAAATGCAACTCTCAATTAATAAAACTCTTTTATTTATTTTATTCAGAATTTTGTTAATTACTTTAATTAACAAACATTCACATAAAACCCCTTGTAACATTTCAATATCACATGCAGAACCACTTTCTGCAATTTCACCCGAAACAATTCTGGTTTCTATCGAAACAATTCCTGTTTCTATCGAAACATTTCCTGCGCTTTGCAAACCTTTTGTCTGGAACATATGTGCTCCTAAATGGTGTCCAGCAACCCTTAAGTGTGTCATCCTATGGTTCACGAATAATACAGACATGATTGAGACTCCTCTCAGATCAATAATCAGAAGCAGGACCTGGAGATCCATACTGACTCCTGCATATTCAACGATGACTTCTGTGATCGTGAGAACCTTTAACGTCAGCAATTTAATCCCTTTGTCTCATGATATAATACATGTCCGAGATTCGATCGTCGGTATCCAAATACCTAGTTTGATCTTGTTACCGACATGCACTCTTTTCTCGTTCCCGTGATATAACATTCTAGTGATCACATCACTTGCTTGCAAGCTATCTTAATGTGATATCACCGAGAGGGCCCAGAGTATATCTACCTGTCATCGGGATTGACAAATTCCACTCTTGATCCATGAGCCTCAACATAACACCTTCATAGCACTGAACCCACCTTTATGGTCACCCTGTTACGGTGTGACGTTTGATGTTATCAAGATACTCTTCCGGTGTTAGCAATTAACATGATCTCATGGTCTAAGGACTAAGACTACTTTGTATGATGTTATAGCAATATAAACATAATGACTTGATCGTAATGCTATACTTCGGATGTTCATCACATCATTTCACAAATGCTGTGACCTTGTTATTAACAACATCCAATGTCCATGATCAGGAAACCTTGATCATCTTGTTAATCAACAAGCTAGTTTATAAGAGAGGCATAACTAGGAACCCTTTTGTTTATTATACACACATGTATTGATGTTTCCTATCAATACAATTATAGCATGCAAAATAAACATCTATCATATACAAGGAATACATAATAACAACTTTATTATTGCCTCTCAGGGCATATTTCCTTCAAATACAATATATACGCTGTGTCAAGAACCACAACCAACTAGCTCTTTCCTCCTTTTCAACTACACCGAAGGAAATGGGGAAAATATTGTTGTTTCCATCCCTACTAGTTGCAGCAAGGATCTGCTGTCCTGTGGACATTTTGATAAAACAACCATCTACGCCTACAATGGCATGTCATTGTACAACTTAATAACCTATAACACAAAAAAAATACTACAAAACCCTCCAAATTAAATCATCTAGAAAATAGTATGAACATACCTATGAATGGCCTACAACCATTTAGAAAACCCTGCAGAGAAGCACTCAGACAGATGAACAACCTAGAAAAGGTGATCAACCAACTCCTTTGTTGTCCCAATACATCTATTGCCTGGGTTTGTATCTAGAATATCTTGCAAATAATCCCTTAAACATGGTGTATTGTGGCTTCTAATCTCCCATGATAGTAGCAAATGCCTTCTTCCTAGATATGTATGTTTTTTCTCTTTGGCACTTCCACTCCATACTTATGCTTAGCATTGTCAGTCAGGGTATCAACACAGAAAGTTCTAATTGCTTGCTCAGATTGGGCAGCAACCCAGTCAATTGTTACTTTGGTGTTCTCACCATGAGGTATGCAAGTGTGTTGGGGCTTGAACTTCCTTATGCAACAAGTCTTTTCATGTGCAACCTTGGAGGCGGTGATATAGAATGGATAGCCTTTTTTCTTTCCTTCTTTAGTGCACCAAACAATTATTCTATCACTACAATTTTTGTGATAATGGAAGTTCCTAAGCTGGGAAATGTGGTAAACTCCGAAGTGTTGTTCTGAATTGGTACAGATCTTTGAAGCAGAACTTGATGCGAAATTTCTCATGAGGGTCAGCCTATTTGGATCATACCAAATCCTTTTCTTCAACTTATTCAACTTCCTCTTCCTACCAACCTATAGTATGAATTTAGGTACACTTCCATCACCATCACTCGCCCTCATCTGCTGGGATGCTCTCCTAATCATTGGCTGATATAAAATCTGACATTTGTGGTTCCTCTACCTCATGGTGAGCTCTAGTAGTTGGGCTTGGCCTTAATGGCTTCATCTTCTTCTTTAGGAGGAAATAATTCGGTTCATGCATTTCCTCACCATCATTGTCACTATCTACTTCCTTTGGCTCAAATATTTACTCCACATCAGTATCCCCTTCAAAGTGCAAATAAGGGTCATCTCTTTGCTTCTTCTGTTGCTCCATCTTCTTCGGGATTTGTACTTACTCAGGGTTCGGTTCCTTCTCCTTTTTCTTTATCTTAAATTTCTCAATCAACTTCAATTCCTCTATGACAATCATGTTGTGCTCCTCAAGGTTATACTGACAAGGATAGTAGAAATCCTCATCATATGACACCACATCAACAGGGATAGCTTGTTTTCCCTTCTGGAAATTGGAGATGTATTGTGTGCCTAAGAACAACACATCTAAGAAGTCTAAAGGCACGGGAACAATGTCTTCATCATCTGATATGTAATTAACTCTTTCACTATCAACTGAAAACCTCATAGGCTCAGTCATGATTTCTACCTCTGCATCATCAATGTTCAGATATGCTGGCTAGACAACATTCTTCTTCAGAATAGTGATGTTCATCACCTGCTCCCCCTCATGGATGTCAAGCATGTCATTTACTTTGGTCATATTGTCAATTATCTCCATTCCATGCTTGCCTTTTCCATTATCTTTAACATAATACATGTTGTCTTGTATCCCATAACCATTAGCTTGTATCAAGGCTAGCAAATTAAGTTTGGTTATGTCTGATTTGCATAGTGTACTTTCCAAGTTGTCCTCAACAAGAAACACAAAAATCCAAACGGTAGCAAAAAATGTGAACACATGAAATCACTTACATTAGTTCCGGTTTTCTAGCAACAGTAGTACTCTCGGTTTGGGTTCCTCTCTGTGCGAGATTTTTTTTTGGCAGAGTGGGATCTTACACGCACAGAGGAGCTGCAGGAGGGGACACGACTTCATTGGCACAACTAGGCGGCCGAGCCCATAATTTCCGGATCCTCCGCTGCTGTGGCAAGAGCACTCGGCTGACCTCGACGCCATGGGAAGAGGGTGTTCGGGAGTGGAGGCAGAGCATGGGTGGGAGGAAGAAGACGATAGAAAAGAAGAGAGTAGGGAGAGGAAGAGTAGATGGACGGGGGCAGGTGAGATGCTAGGTGGGCTCAGAAAAAGGCTAGCCTCGATGACCCAGGCTATCATTGCCTGTCTCTGGTTTTTCCGATTTTCTGGATACAAAACTTCCTCTCTGCTACACTTTTCATGGATTCCCTCCTCTTTTCGGAATTATTTAAAATAGACAAAACCAATTTTGGCAAGCATCTATTTCCGGATCTCAAAGCAACAACCAGCATCTAAACGGTCAGATAGGTCCTATACCCATGTGTACAAGCACAAATATATTTTCTAAGACCCAAATAGATAATTGGAAAATTAGCCGATTGGCAGTTGAGAAGAAGACTTATCTCCTTAGTAAGATCCTCCTCGCCAAAGATAGTGGACACGGAGCTCTTTGTCAAATTGCATCTAAGAAGTGAGGCATCTCAAATATATCCAGAAGTGATTTAAAAAAATAAAACAGTGCTAGGAGGAACTAGACACTCTTTTATATAGTAGAAACGGGACAGCGTGAGAATTCTGAAAATTCTTCACTGACAAGGATCAAACTCCGGTCGCTGGGATGCACCAACTGCGACCCAACCACTGGACTACTGCCCCGTTCTCAAAAGTGATCTGACAATAAAATATACAAAGTAAAATTATAAAATGTTTATATTGTTTGTGGAGAAAATAAAGAAAAAATTAAGAAGAAGAAGAAGAAGAAGAAGAAGAAGAAGAAGAAGAAGAAGAAACCTTATTGGACCGGCTCACTAAGGAGCGTTCATGGGCATGGTTATGAGATTTGAACAAGAATCCTCGTAATCCACTATAGGCCTAGTTAATTGGTCCGTGTAATACCCCTCGAAAAAATAATGGTCGAATGAGAATCCAACCATGGATCATACCCTCCACAGTCAACAGTGAAGCCCGCGTTGTTTCAAAAAAACAGCGAAGCCCGCAACGGCGGCGGCGCTGGTGGCGGTGGGCTGGTAGGAAAGTTTTAGCAAATGCGTACTGTATCCAAAAAATAAAAACGCCATGCGTTGCCACAATGGGGGCCTGCTGTACCAAACACAAAGGACTCTGCAGCCTGAGCATGGATGACTTCAGATACTTCAGGATTCATCCAGCATCAGAACTCAGAGCGAGGTATAGATATATTTTTTTTGAACGAATTAGGGCCCAAAGGCCCTGGAAGCTGCATGTTTAAAGTGGCAGTGGGTTACAAATTACAAAGAAAGCCCTAGCAAGATTATAACTTGCAGATAAGGGATCCTTTTTTACAACACAGACCCTAGAACTAAAAATTAAAAAGCAATCAGGTCCTGGGTCATCTCCACTGCGGTTGCTGGACCTCACCGCCTGGGCATCGCCGCCGCCGCCGGGGAACAAGTCACTTGGGGCGTCGACGATGATGGATCCCGAGCTGAGGCCGTCGAGAGTCTTCCAGGTAGGCACTTTCATGCTCTCTTGTGTCGCCTTGGCCTTGCGGAAGTGAAGAAGCTCACGGTGAACAACGCACCTGAGCGGTAGACGGCTTCTCCGGCTGTAGATAGCTTCGGCATCGTCGCCGTCACTTGGATAGCTCCTGGTCTGCAGCTTATCGAACCAGACACCTAGTAGAGTACCCCACCTCGCTCCTTCCACCTCCTCGATGGCAAGATCTAGCAGAGGCAAGATCTGCACAGCGCCATGGACATCACCCTTCTTCACGAGCAGAGAGCTTGGAGTCACCTTGCTCCACCTCTCCCTCCTCGCCACCACGGCCAACCGGGGGAAGTTGAACATCAGCGAGCGCCTCGCCGCACTCCCTCTCCTCCTCGCCGCCACGGTCGGCCAGGAGAGGAAGCGCAACAGTACATCCCTGCAAGAAAAAAGGGTTCCTAAAAGACCCTTTATTGACGGAGGTGCTAGCCTCCGCGCCGTTCATCGCCTTCGGCTCCGTCCACCGGAGCTCCGCGACCAGCAACAGAAACACTAGCAAGGGCAGGATCCAGGGCCCCAGATCTTGCCAAAACCTCCTGGCAAAACGCCAACCCACGGCATACAGCTGAGAAACCCTACAACTCCTACACCTAGACCTAGATCCGGTGCCCCCCCCTTTGTCCATCTCCGGCCGGCCCGGCCAGCGACGGCGACTCTCAAGGGGAGGGGAGAAAGGGGGAGGAAGAAACGCGGTGGGAGAGTGCTAGTGGCCGGAGAGAGGTATAGATAGAACGGTGAACTTGGTATAGATAGAACGGTGAACTTTTCAATATAGTTGTAACAACAACATAATGTCCGAAACAATTCTAGACATCACGGATGCACGTCAAAAAAGGAAAAAAATGAGAAGAAGAAAAAAATCTCCAGAGGTTCGTAGCAGTACAAGCATCACTACTCGTGACAACACCTAGACTCCGAAAAAGATTGTCCAAAACGATACCTCCGGGAAGGAAACGGTGTACAAACACCATCATCGTCTGATCCAGCTGTTAGATGCAGGGTTTTCACCCTGAAAATTGTCCTTTCTTCAAACAATGTCTTCAACAAGGAAACGACTAGAAAACCGTCATAGAACGGCAAACTAGTGGAAACATTGTCAGTACTTCATAGTGGGTATTGCGAATGCTATACATTATCACGGAGTTTGCAGTGGCACATTCACTCGCGCTTTGCAAAGAATTGTGAATGTGCATTCTAACTGTGTCCCTTTAGCAATTCTTTCTTTGTTCATGTCAATGCAATAAGCACTGTGAAAACTGTTTTGAATTTCGGATGGAGACGTTGGGTGCTCTGGTATGAGAAAGGTAAGTTTCTAGCCCCTTGAGCAAATTTTTCTTTGTTCATGTCCAATGCATGACACATGCACGTCAGCATGTACAAAGCATGATGCAGTAGATTGTAAGCCACCCCCTTCCCAGTAAGGCCTTGTTTACTTCTCTCGTATTCGCTAGTGTATTTGTGAAAAATGGAGGGGATTATTACAATTCCTGCAAAATCGCCGTAGTCCGTTTACTACTTCGGGTTTGGCCGGGATAGTCTCAGGATATCTCCGCAAATCCTTCTTATTTTTGTCTAGATTGAAAACTCTCCAACATGGTAGAGTATTTTTGGAGAAGAGTATTTGCGGGGATTAGAGAGTATTGGGTAAACACCAAATCCCCTCGTATCTCCAAAACTCTAGTGGATAAAAATACGAGAGAAGTAAACAAGACCTGAAGGAGATGGGCCGGTAAGTCAAATATAACTTTCACCTTCCCGGTGCACGATTCAGTGAATTTCGTTTGGTGAATCGTCACAAGAGCAGTGTTGGTCATGCTTTACGTAATTTCTTTCGAGTAATCGCCGACTGCTAGGGTGTGAGTGTCTGTCTACTGATAGGCCATTTCAGTTGCATGCGAACACACTAGCTTGACAGTGGCCTGATTTGGCCAATTCCGGTAGCTTTCGAAAGCGTGAAGCCCCTTTACAAGCGTGCCAGGTTGCTCTTTCTCTAAGACGCAGACACACCACTCGATCGATCCATCGCAGCCGCTTTATCAAATTGTTTATCGTCAGGTTGCCCTTACCTGCCTAATGCTCTGATCTCACTACTCATTTGATTATGACTTCTAAAAAAACAATGATCCGGTCACGAAGATGCGATGAAACTCGCTTAGCTTTGTGCTAATTGCTCGTTGTCTTTATAGGATTTTCCAAATTATCTGACGAAACTTAGAGGACCAGTGCGTGCTGAGTGCTAACGCTTGAAGATAACAACCACCAAATGGAAAATCTTAATTTATATACAGGGGTATGGTGTGATGATTAACCAACAGAACAAATTCATGTGTCCTGGTGTGTGCTAAGTGCTAACCGTTTGACCGCTTCGATCATGTGTTCACACAGATTCTATGGCCCATCAATTCAGACGCCTTCACGGGTCAAACTGTACGAAAATAACGAGATGGAGAAGAAAGGGACGCTACAGTACAAGCGCGCCACCACCCCGTTTCCCATCAGTGAGACCGATGCGCTCGCCAGCGACCAGATTTTGCTGCACCCGATTTGTCAATCCGTGATGCATATACGGACATGGAGAGACGATACGAGAACCTATCAAACCTGAAGATAATGAGCATGGGTTTTGGCGTGAAAAGACTGCGTTTTGTCTGACACCCTGCGCTCTTTCTCAGACCTTCAATCAGTAGTACTAAATCTGGGTCGCGGAGACGCTCCAAGTGCTGAAAATAAAGGTGGAAAATTACAGCCCCCGAAGTCCAAGCGCACGAGTTGGCGCGGTCAAACAATTGGCCAGGGAAGAAGTTTGCTACTACTCCTGTAGTAGTAGGTGCAAAGAAGCTAGGAGTACGTAAAGTGAGCAAAAGTGCTCAATTAGTGGCCTGATTAGTGCTCTCTGGTGTGGTTTGAAGCGTGCGAGAACCAAAATGACCAGACACGGACCCGGTAAAGCCAATCTACCGCAACCCCCCACGTTTTTCGGCTGTGATGATTCTCCAGCCGCGCCGGTCAATCAATATAATCACCTATCCTCCCCGTCTCTCCTCCTGTTACTTTTCCGGTTCCTTCAGGCTCTCGCAAGGCGAGATCTTCGGCGTGCTCGCTGGTTGGGTGCTAACTGACGACCGGTCGGTTTTCACTTCTACGAGACTCCGTTATTTCTGTCTTTCCTTCCTGCTGCGGTGACCGCGCACTGACGCGAAGATGATGCTACGAGACCTCGCTCGCTCTCGTGCAGCGCGGTCGCGCACGCTGAATTCTCCGGGCACGCCCGCTCGATCTCCGGCGACCGACCGTCCGGTCGCACTCGCAACGGTTGCTGGCTCGCGACCTTTCACGATTTGCCCAGTGACGACCTTGTTTAGTTTACCACGACCGCACGAGGTCGTCTGGTTTTGGTTCGTCTTCTGCTTAGTACTTCTAATTTCCTTTCATTTCTCTGGATGCGCAATTGGAATTCTGCTCCACGATTCGTCTGTCTAGCGTTGCTATCTTCCGGGAGTGCCCAAGCTACAAGAGTTGTCTGCGGCACTAGCCTGTAGGCTGTAGAAAGAGGAGGAAACGTAAACGGTCGATAAGTTTGGGTGAGGTGTCTGCAACGCTCCGTTCAGCTGTATATCTCGAGATGCGATGGTTCAGAGTCAGAACTAACACTACTCTAGCTGCCATGGTACTGTACTTTCAAGATAAGCGCGGTGCGTATGAGCTCTACCCAATAAATAAATATACCCGGTCTTTTCATTAGCACCGGTCGCGCCGTGACAATGTGTCCGTTCAAACGTCAATCGCAAGCACACAAACAAATACCATTCTCCTCCTCCTACATTTTTCTACAGACGCAGCCATGCGAGAGGATCCAAGCAAACCATGCCATGCCATGGAGCACTGTAGGGCATTAGCAAACAAAAGAAGCAGAGGAAAATCTGTGGAAGGAACTGGCGTGCAGATCTTCCATGTCCTTTGTGCAGAAAGGACTCTCCAATGGTCCCTCACAAATCATCATCGTCCCCAACAACTAGGAGCTGGGAACAATTCAAGAGCGACAGCCCTGCTTAAGCGATTTAACTCTACGGTTGGTGATGCATCCACCGCTGAGCCTGTCACTGCCCCAGCCTACTTATATCCGGAACTGTTCAACACTGTAATTGTTTCCAGACAAATTTTTTTTTTTGGATCAAATCCCTCTGGATCTGCATAACTTCTAGAACTCCAAGCTGCTGCGTGCCATGTGTGTACAGGCAGTGCAGTAATCAGCATAAAGCGCAGTAGGTTCCAACGCAGCCGCCAGCACATCACATGCGAACCATGCTCGAGATCCAGAGCCTGGCGATTTCGTTAAGTTCGTTGATCTCGAACCTGAACATGTCGGTCAAAAGGTACCGACCGTTTGAGACCGTGTTTCCAAACACGTGAAATCACTCGCGATGTTCTAAACCAGAGACCCCCTCCATAGCCCATCCCCATCCCTTTCTCGGCAGTGCCTTTCCGTCATTTGCAGTATCAGCACAGTTTCAGCACCAGCGGCGTCGCGGGTCGCAACTGTGTCGAACAGCGTGAGAAACATCCAGATCCCCGGAATAGAAAGGTGCCTAATTTCCCAACATTGTTTGATGAAAGCAACGGTTTGCAGAGTTTGGGTAGCTGAAAAACTTCATAGGGGTTCCTGAAAATTCTGCAACACTAAGAACATCTCTAGCACATACTGTATCGCTCCACACCGCAAAATGCAAATAAGGTATCAGCAACTCGACTTTGCGGTACGAAAAAGAGTGGTGCGGACCAGATGCCGCATAGTTGTACCGCAAAACAGAATATTCTATTTTACTTTCTGATGATCAGCCCTACCATTCGCAGCAGCACTTGCAGCAGCTCTGCGAGCTTTCCTTGCCTCGAGGATCTCCAACCTTCTATCTTCCCACCACTCTTTTGTGATTGGATCCATCTTGTCGGGATTCATGGTCATCACTCGTGTTTCGTCGACAATCATAGCTGCTCTAGCCTTTTTTCTCTTCCTTTTTCTCTTCGAGACGGATCTTTCGCTTTTCAAACTCAGCTTTGCGCTTCTCATCTTCACGAGTTGCAAGCCATATTTTCAGTTTGGTCGCTTCTCTCTTGTCAGCCATCTTAAGCTTGGTTTTATTTGTTGTTGCGCTACTAGCGACTCGTGCTTCATCATTTTATCCATCTTGTCCTCAACTTTTTGTGCTCAACATTTCTCTTCAACTCTTCTTTCACCTTCTTTGTACCATCTGGCCTTTTTTGTTGGCTTTTGGTTTGTCGCCTTCCTCTTCATCTTCTTCCTCCAAGTTTTTTGCCGCACCGTTTCTCAGACGTGGTGTCTCTCGATCCCGTACCCTCCACTTCTCACTGTCCTTGAGCAATTCCCAACAGTGATGGAGAGCGAATGGTTTGTTCCTCGATGCGTCATATCCTTGTACCTAAATTGTGTAACCTTGTCATATTCGTTAATGTTGAATCCACTTGGGGGATGAGTCTTGACTTGCTTGTAGGCGGCACTCCAACAACTGCAAGATTGTTTGATCGTATCCCACCGATCTTGGAGAGATCTCAATGTGCGAGTGCTTCCTTTCGACACTAGCTTAAATAAATTGTCCTCAATCCGCTGCCAATACTTCTTCTGAGATTGGTCACTCCCGGTGACAGCATCCATGGACACACACGCTCCCAAGCCCAGATCAATGTTGTGTCTTCGTCCACGGTATAGTTGGCAGATCTTTTAGATTTCACTTTCTCTTGGGTAATATCGAATGCCTCCTCGTCCACCTCTTCTAGTTCATCGTCTTCCCAGTCATCGGTCTCGCGCACTCCTTCCTCCCCTTCACCGGCGCCGGTAGCAGCAGAGTAGCAGCCTCGTTAGGTAGGGGCGGACCACCGTTGACGTTCACCCCCGTGTCGTTCAGCATGTCAATGAACGAACACGGAACCGAGAGAAGATCCTCGCTACGAATAGCCACAATATGGCGATTTCCAGGCAATCAATTTCTACTCGGCATCTGTGACATATCTAGGGAGAATTTGACTGCAATCAGATCAACACGTAAACATACCTTCCAGGAACATGGGCGAATTGGGTGGGTGGTCACGGGGGAGGCGCCGTCACCGGCCTGCATGCCGAGAGGGGCTTCTGGCTCACGGTTCTCTTCGCTTTGGTCCGGAGGGAAGCTTGGGTCCGTTGATTTTCTTCCGACCGTCGGAGGACCGTATGGGGCCAGTCGAACCACCGACAGCGCGGGGCTACACTCCTAGTCGCTTCCTTGCCGGTTTCGGCACCAGCGCAAGCGAAGACTGTCATCGACGACATCGGCGACGAGAGGGGTTGCCGGCAGGGATTCCACCGTGAAATCGGTTGGCTGAGGCTGGGGAGTGTTCATGAAGACGGCGATGGGCGGTGGTGCGCTGGGGGAAAGGCTAGAGGCACGAGGACGACGAGATCGGAAATTGGCGGCGGCAGCGGCGGGGGGTGGAAATGTCCCTGGCGCCAAGCGGAAGTCAGGATGCGGTTCACCGCATCCGCAGCCCTCTCTACGGGAAACGACACGGAAGCGAGCTTTTGCAGTAAACCAAAAAAAAACCGGATACGGTACGTTTTAGGGTATTTGGAATGACCATTTTTATGTCTCGTACCGCAAACTGGCGGATATTTTGCAGGATGACACCGGATACCGGATGCTATATCTGCTAGATGCTATATCTGCTAGAGATGCTCTAACACCAGTGTTTTGCCTAGATCTTCCATCCCGAGGATCTCTTATGCTTAAGAAATTGGCCGGTGAATGATCACTCTGTCCCTGATCGATCGTGCCTACTCGAAGAGCTAGTATTTGACTTGCCCTTTCAAGGGAAAAATGTCTCACTTTGCCAGCACAAACAACCTTACAAATTTAGGCGAGAACAAGGACATGTGACTGACTACAATTGCGCCGAAAAGATCCAAAGGTGATGGTGCCGGGTACACACTTGGCTAGAATAAGACAGCTTGTTGCGGTTAGGACAGAGTCCTCATCAAGCTAAGCCCCACATAAGGCCTAGGGATCTGGGGAACTTTCGTTCCCTTGGTGTTACTACTTATCCGTAGCCATTATACAAAGATGATGAGTCAAGCTGTGCCAAATTCGCTCCATAGATTCCGTTCTCTTTGCCGCTTTCACGTGCCTAAGCAATACTACTAAACACTCCATAGCTAGTTTGAGTTTCTTAAATAAGGGGCGAATATGGATACTGAATAGTATCACCATTGTTGCGTACGTATGCGCGATAGAGCTTTGTAGTCTACAATCGGCCAAATTTCCACGCCAACACGAATATTTTTGTAAGAAGAACCAGCCGGACCTTGATACCTGAACGACTGATTTGTCCTAGAATAAAGCTACTTATTGGAAGAAAGAAAGATTATTGCTGCCATCATCAATCAACAATAGCGTACGTGCGGAAACGAGGTCCTTTGCAATGCGTGTGGCTTCGGTGCATGTGGTTCACATTAGTTAGGTCTCGATAATTAGTAGGAGTACGTACTATACGGACGAGTATTTTCAAAGTACGTGACATCTTTTGGCTCGAATAAGAGTCATATGCATGGAATGAAAAATTACAGATACAAGGAAGTCGAGCATTTTTGCTCATGAAGCACGCAATTCAACTGTACAAGTCAATGGAATTATAGAGAATTCTTGCCGCCGCAGCTAGTACTCTTTTTTCGATCTAGCTAGAGCACATGGAGCATTGGAGTAGTGTGATAGTCAAATACTATGCCGTCTACACTTTTTGATGAAACGGAAGACATGCACTGCACTGCACCGATGGCTCCAGTTCCGTAGCCCACTTCTTCAACGGTTTCTTATTATGCCCCGAGGCTGGCTTGATCCATGGAGCCATTCGCTCCGCGCATCACGGGCGACGACGGAGAGCCGTACCCCAGTACGTGGCTCGGAAGAGACAACGTTCGTTTTTCCGGAACATGTGGAATGGCCGAACTTCGCAGATTCGCAGCTGGGTTTCCGGTTGTTGCGTAGCGTGTGTGTCGCCCGCGGCAGCATGTTCGTTTCACGTCCCGTTCCGTGGCGCGTCGCCATCGATGAGACTCCCGATGCTTCTGGTTCTGCGGACAGTGAGATGAGCAGAGGGCAGAGCTAGCCATGTGTCAGCTCCGCTCCTGCGGTCAGCGAAGCTAGTTTCAGTGAGTACGGTGTACGATGTGAAGTTTGCAGACTGCGGGGACCTGGAGGAAGGAATAAATCGACGGTTACGTTCTTACGTCAGTTTTGGTAGCTACTACTCGTACTACGGCAGTATTTTCGTAGCACTCTGACTAATGTACGCCGGCACGCTGATCAATGGTTTTGGAACGTACACGTATGTACGAGTATACGTCAGGGAAGTTATTGTGTATAGCACACAGAGAATGCACAGTTTGTAGGCGTAAATATTAACCAAATGATAACAACCAATGACTCCAAGGCACTTGGGTAGTCGGTTTTCGCAGATTAAAACCGAAACGGTTCTATATAAAGTACAGGATAGATACCTCGTTTTACCTCCTGGAATTGAAGTGTGATCGTACACAGCCGTATTTTCCGGCTTTTTTAGTTTTTTTTTCCCAACCATCTGAACAATTGAAATCTTGTTGTGGAGCACAATTTATGGTATGTGCAAAACAAATAATACGGTCAGATAACAGCACCACTGACGTACACTTGGATCTTCCTTCGGGATGCCCTCTCATTGTGCCGTTCATTGACCACCTCATCAATGTGTATTTTCTTAAATAACAATAGGAGAAACTTTTACATATATTCAATACGATAAAAGAAATGGTACAAGATACCCCAAATTGCTCGGTTATTGGAGGAAAACCGAACAAAAACCTTTACAAAGGTAAGTCACCTAGCTAAGCTAGATTTAAAGCGCAACAATACATACAAGAGCATCATACAGTTGACAATTACAAAGCCATATCCAAAAAAAAAGTAGATGAAATCCTTTGTTAGGAGCCCAAAGAGCAGGATTTGGGCTACCTGAAATAATCATCCCTTAGAGTTGTTCTTATGTAAAATATCATTTGGTTATGGGTAAGTGTTGTAGATGTAAAAAGATAATTTGATCATCATAGTTTAGGTATGACCAAATTATCAATTTATTTCACCACTATACTCGGTTCCTTAACATGTCCTTACAATATTAATTCTGGTTAATTAATTTATCGTGTTAATATCTACTCATGCCAACTCAAGAGTGGGCAAATTATTACTCCCTCTATTCAGGTTTATTGGGTCCTAGTGATTTTAGAAACATTTGGGGAGTTAGGCTTAGATTAGCAATTAATACAAAATTATCTCATAGAATCACGCGACCTTCCTATTCCTATAAAAAATGCCCAAGCTCGAAAACTGTTTCGAGCTGGATGCGTGTGAACATGATGGGTGTGGGGTGTGAACAACTTCTGGAAGAAGATTTTCTCGCCCAATCACTAATTACATTGGTCGTGGTGCTTTTTTATAGTAAGCCCAACAAACATGAACCCAGGGAGTACTAAAAGTAAGATTGAATCCTCACATGATTTAATGAAGAATTTATTAACTTAATTTACATGTTTTTATTGAGCTTTTTATGATCACCAATGTTATTAATGATAGGATTTTTTACATAATTAGTTTCTTTGTGAACTTTATGCCTTACTAATTATATTTCTCTATTATACTTAGTAACATTAGCCAAACAACTAATAGCGTTAGGAGGTACTAAAATACATTTTTTAATAGTTAAAATGTGCTAAACTTGAATTGTATTTTGCGGTGAAAGTTATTTAAGACTTTTCATTTAAAACATTCTATTGAACTAAATTCTTCCTAGATTAAAAAAATAGAAGAAATACATATAACAATCTTGCATGGGTTGCCTTATTATAGTTTCACTATATGTGTACGCATACGCCTATTTTTCATCTTAAATATCACTATAGTAAGATCTACTAATGGCTCATGTTTGTAAAAATATCTTTAGAGATCATTTAAAAGAATATGACCACCCTTAGGGTGTGAATAAATATACACACTTGTCAGTGTATGAGATGTTTGGGAGTGATTTGACATAAATCATTAACAATTTTTAGTTTGTCGTTCTTCAATTCAAATATACTATGTCTATTATGTGAAGAGATAATGGGAGGTTAAACACTCTGCCAGCAACCGCATGCATGATCCATACTTGTTATCAGTATGGAATATTTTTTAACTAACGATGGTTAGAAATTAATCTAAATGGGTAGTACTATTAGACCTATGTGGGAGGATCCCATGTTTTTTAAACGAGGAGCTAAACCCCGGCCTCTGCATGAATTGATGCACACAACCTTTTATTGCATCGTTCAACTTATTTAGAGTTTTATAATCATGGACCAGATAGGGTTGAGACATGTATCAACTATCTAAAAATGATAAGCAATAAATATATCCATTTTGCAATCTACTAGTATGTTACCACCCAGTAGCCTAGAAATAATACTCCTAAACAACCGTCAGTAGCTGGTTGCATCCAAAATCCATGGGCTCCTGGTGATCCGCTAGAAGAAGGAAGGACCATTGTTGTATCCTGTGTGTTCTCACCGGATAACCTGCAAAAAAAATGGTACCATGTTGTTTTTAAAAAACAATGTCATTTCCGGACGTCCATATAGCCCAACATAGAGCTGAAACTCTAATTCGAATTCTAGTTTATTTTTCGTGTCGACCCCATTAAGCCAATTTCCAAACATATTAGTAAGGTGGGGGATATTGTAGGCAAATAAAATCATAAGCCAAATAATACGTGCAAATGGACAAAATAAAAATAGATGTTTAGCCGACTCGATTGAATCCCAGAAACAACATTTTTTAGCATCCCGTCCATTGTCTTTTGCATGTTATCCTTTGTCACCAGAACTATTTTAAGGACCACATAAACACATTAATCTTTAGGGGTACTTTCAGCTTCCAGAGATACTTGTGTAAAAATCGTGTGTGTGTGACCATGCATTTGATCCAAATATAAAGATTTAACAACGAAAGTACCTAAGGTAGTTAAGTTGTAAACAAATTGGTCATGATCATCATTTAGATGAGCACTCATTAGCCTCAAGCATAAGTGCAACCATCGTGTCCACTTATCATCGGTTAAAATTCTCCTAAAAGCAATATTAAGAGGTGTTTGGCTAAGAACTTCTACCACCAAGACATATTTGCGTTGAGCAATATATTATATAAATATTGGCATTGTTGTACTAGAGATTGTTCGGCTAGCCAAACATCTTCCCAAGAGAATACTCTCTCCATCTCCAATTTTGAAATAACCCTGGAAAAGAACATATGCTTTAACCGCATTAATCCTTTCCAAAAGGGAGAGTCAGTTGGTTTAGCTTCGACTTGAGATAAAGTTTTGTCTTTTAAATTTTATTTTATAAAAGTTGCTGCCATAAACCTCTTCAGTAAGTAGTTAAATAGTTATTTGCTAAGTAAATACTTATTCTCTATATCATGTACTTCAATCCCTAAACCTCAAGTTCCTTTGGGAGGCACACAATATTCCATTTTGAAAACTGATACAACGCTAACAGTCCTACGACAGATGTGGCGCCCATCTAACGGGCATAGTTGTTGTTGGAAGATCCCATGTATTTTATAATTCAGAGAGAGTTGAGGCTCGAACTCCATATGTTTAGCTCACCATTGCATGAGCTAGCCGCTACGACCCCGGAACTTTTCTGATTTAACTAACAATGGCTAGAACTACAATCTAAATTTATACTACTATGCATGTATATTTTCCTTATAATTATACTTGCCCTATTAATTCCCCTTCCTATATATGAAGTTTCCCCTCAAACGTGTCCAAAACCAACCCAACCAGGGAAGATAGATGCTTTTGCGAGATGGTTTTTAAATTCATTTGACCATCGGATTTTCCCTAGACTGTCTAATTACATTGCACATGAGCTAGATAAGAATTGTATACTCTAGGGTGTAGATGGGATGTTGTTTTCGCTCCCATTTTCAAAAATAGAACATGAATATACACATGTTGTTTTATTGAAGTTGGAACCATTTAGTTATCTTGGCATGTGCATCATGGATGCATGATGACATAGCTTTGTTACACAGTTTACAGGTCACAAAAAGTATACTGACCAATAAAGGGTGACAAGCCACACATCGTAAATATAACTTTAGCAGTAAAAGCATATGCCAGATACACTGGTCCAAACTGGGTTCTTAACTAAGTCGGTTAGTTCACTCCCAATCGACAGAATATCTTTGACAATACTGCTGCACTCCTCCTTAATCACGCTAACATTTTGTTCTCAGTACGTATTTTTTTACATACTTCTTGTGGCGTATTCAAATCTTCATTCGTTTGACCTCGCACCATAGATGAATTAAAGTACACTGAAGTACTATTGATTCGTGCTCTTCATCAACCCATGCCACGAAATCGCTGGCAGTTTTCTCATGACCGCATGTGTAGAACTTGTGGCTGGTGTCCTTGGCCTCGTTCTGTCGCACACCACATAGCGACGCGGTGGTAAATCGCACTTGCAACTCCGGTTTGTCTGCGAGTCAACTCCGTTCCAATCTGGGTCATAGATATCCGCGGGTATATTGGGGTGGATCTTCAAAAGGAAAACATATGTGTGAGATCAAAAAATTTCCAAATCAGATCTCGATCAAACAAACGGCAAGTATGGTGAAATCAAATTGTAACTGGAGGGAGTATAATCGACGCACGTACCGGCATCTCGCAGTCGAGTTCTCTACCCGACGTCCACTGAAGCTATCACCGGGCGCCTCCACAGTCTCTGTTGCCGCCGCTCGCATGCTGAAAATTCGTCCCGAGGGAGGTTTCGGAGAGGAGAGCTAGATATGAAGACAAGGCTCGGCTCGATGGTGGGCCAGCCAAGTCAGTGACACAGACCAGACTAGTCAACATGATGTGCTTGACCATTTTCCACCGTTAGACCGCCAGTTAACGACGCTTGCAATGGGCGGTGCATATGGCAATGCCTCCATCCATCTACCATAGCATTAAAATGTGCTGGCCAACTCAGAAACCAACCACGACACCAAAATCTGCCGGTACCCTGGCCATGATGTCTAATTGGCTGCCGTGACAAAATGGTGATGTGATAGCCCATCCGCTGCGTAACCAACTTTTGCCGGTCTTTGAGCTTATGTCTCCCCAAAAAAATCCGTCGGGTAGGGGGCGGGGTATTTTTGTAGTGTAAAATTTGTCTGATTTCATCATTTCTATGTATCATAGAATATAAAGAATTTTAATTGAGAATTAGGATGCTTGTAGGATACACCATTGAATATATCCATATTTTTCCTAAGTATATTTAGGAACTTGTATGATTTAAAATTACTAAAAAAAATAGCTACATGTAACTCAGCCTCCATTAGTCCACACTCTATAGGGAACCTTTATGAAAAGTACCAATACTGTTCAATTCATCAATATTAGATGGAGCTTGGCGGTAATACGCTAGAGTCGATTATCATTTAGTTTCATAAGTAATAAGCAATTATAGTGTCATTTACTGTGTATATATTTGTGATTCCTACCAAAAAATTGAATGTTGCTTTGCACCAAGTGCTTTACCAATCTATATAACTAAATCTATGTTGTTTAATGCGTCATTTTCGGTTATAAGGTTAAAAGATATTTAATGCGTCATTTCGGTTATAAGGTTAAAAGATACAGCAAGCCCACCAAGACACTTGATTTTTTCGAAATGGGGGATACCCCGGCCTCTGCATCCAGAGGATGCACACAACCTTTATTAAAATATCCAAAGTTTCGATCCACAAGTCTACAAATCAAGCATCAGATAAGGTTGATACAAACACCAACCATCTGAAACAAGCAAGAGTTCTCACACGAGAAAC